>VZRI01009125.1:67013-96166 GCA_013397515.1 Upupa epops | reverse complement strand
GAGGGATTAGGGTCCACTGTCAGCAAGTTTGCTGATGACACAGAGCTGAGTGGTGTCACCATCACCCCAGCAGACTGTGCTGCCCTTCAGCGAGGCCTGGACAGGCTGGAGAGCTGGGCGGAGAGAAACTCAGTGAGGTACAACAAGGGTGAGTGTAGAGTCTTGCATCTGGGCAAGAACAACCCCGGAGACCAGTATGGGTTGGGGACTGACCTGTTGGATATCAGTGTAGGAGAAAAGGACCTGGGGGTCCTAGTGGACAACAGGATGACTATGAGCCCACAATGTGCTCTTGTGGCCAAGAGGGCCAACAGCATCTTGGGGGGTGGCTAGCAGATCAAGGGAGGTTCTTCTCCCCCTCTACTCTGCACCAGTAAGACCACATCTGGAGTATTGTGTCCAGTTCTGGGCACCTCAGTTCAAGAAGGACACAGAGCTGCTGGAAGGTGTCCAGCATAGAGCAACAAAGATGATGAAGGAAGCAGAACACCTCCTTTATGAGGAAAGGCTGAGGGAGCTGATTCTCTTGAGCTTGGAGAAGAGGAGGCTGAGGGGTGACCTCATTAAGGTCTATAAATATGTGATGGGTGGGTGTCAGGAAGATGAAGCCAGGCTCCAGGTCATCTGGTGATAGGACAGAGGGCAATGGGTGCAAGCTGGAACATAGGAGGTTCCATATAAATATCAGAAGGAACTTCTTCACAGTGAGGGTAACGGAGCACTGGAACAGGCTGCTCAGGGGGGTTGTGGAGTCTCTTTCTCTGGAGACATTCAAGGCCCACCGGGATCTGTTCCCATGTGACTTGGTATAGGTGATCCTGCTGTGCTAGGGGGACTAGATGACCTTTTTGAGTTCCCTTGTGATCCCTAATGATTATATGATTCTATTATATTCATGAATACAAAGAATAGATTAAGAACACAAGAGTAAAAAGGTTGGCATTTGGAACTCTAAACACCTTCCTTCCTTCCTTACAAAAGAAACTGGAATACACAAACAACTGGCCCCTCAGGTAGAAAAGGCAAAGTGCCATCATTCATAGCTCCTGACTTTGATCTCTCTAATGATTCACACTCAGCTCAAGGAGTTACAAAGTGATAAAGTAAGCAAATATTTCCTTCCCCACTTATCTTTCAAAATTACAAGGAAAATGCTAATTGCATTTTTTCACGGTCACTTTAAAGAAGACACCTTCATGCCTATCAAATGCCTTTTAGAATGACACATATCAGGTAGTTGCTGTGATGTGGGATGAGTTCTTCAGCAAAAGATGAAGCTCTACGCCTGATGCTGGATGTGCTCTAGGATTCCTACCAAGACCTAGGTAGCTTCTATGTCACACTTGTAAGACAGTCTGTAAGATGTTTTTGTACTGAGGTCACAAGCACTGGAAGCCTGGAAATCCAGAAACTTTCTCAATGGGAACACTTCCATGACAGATGCCAGCCAGTGGAACTGGCATATTCTCACGAGGAATTTGTTTTGTTCAGAGATTCCCAGCCAGCCTCTAATTATAAAAAACAAATACAATGATCATGGAAAATAATACTGACCATGAGACAGGGTTCACCTTGCCTAACTTCTACTGTCTAGATCTTAGTCTTCTCTCAGACAGTGGACCTAGGTAACCACTACAATAAACAGTGAAAGTCAATTTATTCTACCTACTAGAAAAGAAGAAAGGGCATACCTGTTCTTCTCAGTCCTTGCTGAGAAAAGCCTAAAACCTTTGCTCAGACAACCTTCCAAAACTGTATTTCACCAAAACAAGTTCCACTTATGATGCCAACTCTCATGTCACTGCTAGAAACAGTGGATAGTTTCATACCAAACAAAAGTTAATTTTCTATTTTCATGCTGGAGTCTACAATAGTTGATTTATTCATTCCAAAATTACTTCCATGAAATTATTTCATTTTGTAGTGATATTCTTGCCTTTGTTGAGAGGTCTGCTGCTGCTATTAGCAACAAAGAACCTCCTGCATGGATGAGGAACACCTGACAAAAATTCTTCCCTCCACTGATTATATTATTTGTCCACTATCACCTGTGATAAGCTCTCTTTCAGAAAATTTTGTACACTGGTGCGGTCTTGGTGTCTTGACAAATTGACTCCTAGCCCAGTACGTTTAGAACATCGAGTTCCTGGTAAACACTAAGATAGGGAATTATGTTGTTGCCCAAGGAATTAAAGTTAATTGAAAATAGTACTTCAGTGGTAGAAAACAATTTGATACTGCTTAGTTTTTCCCCTAAAAAAGACAGAAAAGATTAACAGGCCTCATATCTAGTGTTTGACTTTGAACAACATGGTGTTGTAACAATGACTCTTTGAGGAGACCTGATCAGCAAAAAGATTACATGCTGAAATTTGGGTAATTTCTTACATAGCATGTACAGTAAAATGAAAACATCAGTCACTGTTTTTTTTTTTATGTAGAAAGCTATAAAAACAACTTTACTGTAGATGTCCGTTAAGTGACATAGACAATCCATGTTTAAAGGCTCTCCTGTTTTTGGCTAGAAGAGGCATGTACAAATATTATGTTTATCAGTTCCGGAGCCACCAAGGTATGACAAGGAAAAACACAGTCTATGAATGGCTGTCTGCAAAAGAAAGGGCACCATCCTTTGCTTTCCATAGAAAACTCCTGAGGGATTCTCAGGAGTTTCTCCGAACCTGATTTTTAAGGAACCTACATATACATTAAAAGAGACACTGCAAACATCTCTATCCAAACTAATTTTGACTTTGTGAATCAGTTCTATTAGTTAGAGAAAAAGTTGCTTTTGTTATTCCCAACATCACCACATTCAAACTTCTGCAAACACCATGAGGTACACCAGCTGTAATTGTCATGTCAGCTTCCTGTGTAAAGGAAACTGAAGATGCTTATTCTGGTTTGGTTTAGCAAAGCAAACCCTGACATTTCCTTTCCAGTAGAAAGCCTGGACTCCTGGCAGTGCTTTCTCAAATAAGAACATATTTGATTGCAGTGGGAGCCTTCCAGGAAGGGTGGTGGATTCACTCCTGCAGCTGCAGCGCTCTGAGCTCTGTCTGTTCAGTTAGCCACCCACCATTGTTTCTCAAAGTCTGCTCAAGAAGTATGACAGCTATTCTCGCCAGCTCTTGCTGGCTTAGCACCATCTAACATCTGCACTTCGCTCTCCAGCATTGTATAGCTCCCAGGTTCCAGATTACAGAATACCTTTAGAGACTTGCTGCTGATCAGGGTGAAGTTCAAGCTGTTTTCAAACAACAGTCCTCACCATACAGCATCACGGATCCTCTAGCTGAAAATATCAGCTTCCTCTCAGGCAAAAATGAAAAGATTAATAACTAGGAAAGAAGGGACCATAAACCAGGAACTAGCAGATTAATCACTGTTTAATGACCCATCTGTGGTCTCAATGATCTTAGGGGTCTTTTCCAACCTAGATGATTCTATGATTTTCTTCACTTCTTGGGGTCAGCCATTCAGCAGCAGCAGTTAACTCTTCACCTCTCCATCAACCCCAGCAACAAGTTTCTCTTTTCCCTGTTTCTCTTCTCCCTCCAACTGGAGACAACAATGACAAGGGCTCCTTTTCCCTCAGGATGCAGCAGAGGTGAAAGGATTGGTAACCCCTCTCCTGCTTGGGAACCCTGCTAAGCCTGTGTTTTCATCCTGCACTGGCTTGTAGAGAAGGAGAAACATATGCAAAGTGTCCACTCTGTTCTGGCACTCTGCAGTCACTGTAAAACATTGCTGGATACAGTGGTACATGCTGACAGGGAGTATGAACACTTCTGTACTGCACAGAAATGATTCCTTGTTCAGAACACAGACAGCACTGGCCCCACAGCACAAACAAACCTTTCAGAACCACCCCACAGGCTATGAATTATTCACTGGTAATCCTGAAATTAATTCAAGAGTCTTGCATTTATTCACATGCAATCTGTGAACTGCAAAAAGGTAAAATCTACACAATACTTCACTTCTTTTGAAGTAAACCTGAGTTAACTTGGTAGTCCTGGCAACAGATAACTCCACTTTGGAAAATTACCCTGCAGAGATCTCCATGGTATTGTGCAGTGACTGTTTATAGTACCCAAACTAATTTATGTCCTTCTACAAAGAAATGCAGACAGAACTAGGTGGGCATATTGCTCTGATTTCTACTTAATACCCCGACCTAAGACCCAAACAACAGGATCCTCACTGTCTCTTACTGCTTTGTAAGAGTGCAGTCCAAATCATTGTTTACTTCTCATAATGCCACTCTTGGGTAGAACAATTTATTTGACTTTAAGTCCCTTTGTCTACATGTCCTGCAGTACTGCAGGAAATGATTAGTCAAATCCCCAGGTCTATAATCACTGTGTTTTACTCTAGCAAATTTCTAGACTGATTTGGTGGGAAACTTGCCTGCACAAATTAAAAAATGATAGATTTGGCTTGCTGGAAATTCATAAATATCTGGACTTCAGCATAACATTTTATCCCATGTTTTGTGAAGTACTTCTAGGAAAATTGTTCACGTTTTCTCAGATTTAGGCATCTCACATGACCAGAAAAACAGTTGCAGGACCTCAACAAAGGGTAGTGATGCTAAACAGCAATTCGCTGTGTTAGAAGGGTTAGATGCTTGGGGAGACCTGTCCCAGACCCAGCTGCTCATAAAGGACATGGATAATGGTGTCAACGCACACATCTCCCATGAGATAGCTGAAAATTTTCAGACAAATGAGTTTTCTTTTATCACCATGTATTTATCAGGGTATAACAGTTCCATAGAATCATAGAATAGCTTAGGGACCTCAGAGATCACCTAGTTCCGAACCCTGGCCATATACAGGGACACCTTTCACTAGGCCAGGTTGCCCCATCTATCCTGGCCCTGAACAATTCCAGGGAGGGGGCATCCACAGCTTCCCTGAGCAACCTGTTGCAGTGCCTCTGCCCCTTCACAATGAGGAATTTCTTCCTAACACCTAGTCTAACATCTACCCTTTCTTAGTTTGACATCATTGCCTCTTGTCCTATCACTAAAGTCCATAGAAAAAGTCCCTCTTCAGTTTTCCTGTAGACCCCCTTTGGGTACTGGAAGGCTGCTAAACTTTAAATTTTGATGCATGATTTCTGCCTGTCCTCTTGACAACGGGTGGAACAGATGGCAAGGTTCAAAGCAGTCCTGCCATACTTGAGGCTGTACAGTTCTGAGGTGACCTGTCCATCTCAAGATGAGGATATACTTAATTTTTAATCTACCCCCTCATTACGACATACAGATGCATGCAGATGTTCTTGTTTGCAACCCCCTTTTTTTTCCAGTTCCACATTTCTCCCAGGAAGATCTCTTCCATTGCTCCTCCGCTCAGCCTTCCTCAATGTCCTCAATGCTGTGATCTTATGCCCCCTCCCATCTGCTGTTCTCCCTTGCCCTCAAATGCCTTCCTGTTGCGCACAATCCTCCTTTACTCAGTAGTTCCTTCCTCTGTTCCTCAGACACAAATGTAATCACTGTAATCCAGTTGCTGGCAGAGAATCAGCCACAGGATGATTTACTGTTTGGGGACATATGCTTGTAGAAGGGTGAAAACCAGGTGGAATTTCTCTGTAAGACACCATCTATACTATCACCTTAATGTGGGAAATATGACAAATACATTTGCAACTCCTTTAAAATAGCCATTTCCCCAGGACCCAGTAAGAAGGCTAAGGGTTAATAAGCAACACAACGTTAATTGCTATCTGGTCACTGCCTTGGCATCTTGCAGGCTGTATATACAAAATCACCTCTCACGCCAGTGGAATGCAACCATCGTGAGACTGAAGTCCTGCAGCTGTTCATCATCTCCCAGTATAAGGGAACAAAACTGGTCCAGAAGCAAAGAAGTACACATAATGTCCCACTGAGGGAACAGAATACAGAAGATATTTTCCCCCCACAAGGAGGCAAACCAGAAAAAGGCAAACAGATCCAACCTGTTTGTTCAGTTACCCAAGGGGACTTACCTTCCCCTTGAAGAGCTCTGCTGCCTCCCGGAATCTGCGCATTTGCTTGGGATATTTTGGGGACATCTTGTCAGTGATCAGGAGGAGGTTAAGTTCGAGTGAACTCTGCATCACACCCACTGCTGTCTGCCGAAAACATGGCCAACACCAAAAGAGAACACAGACAAGGAGACTGAGAACATTCAGTCTGCATTGGATGTAATGGCAGAAGGACATCAATCCTTATGTCTCAGTTGAGATTTCTTCACAATTCAGCCTCACTAACAGGACAAATTTCTTTAAAGTATCAGAGATCCCATCTGGGTTCTTCGGGGAAGTGCTTAACCTCTTGGCTAAAGACTAAAGACTACAAAGATTCATCACTGGCCTCAGCACAGTCAGCAATTAGGCAGGGGACTGAATGCCTACACACAGCAAACTGAAGTCTAGAGTGGCAAGAAAGTGGAGAGGAAAGGCCAGCAAACACTAAACAGGAGAGTGTCCTGAATCACAGAGATCCATCACCTAGCTGAAATGGGAGAAAGAAAGCGGAAAGGATTTGTGGTATCAGGGCTGATTTATTTTCTTTATCATCAGCTGTGTGTAGGATGTTGATTAAGTCCAGAGTTTCAGCAATCCCAGGCCATGGGCATTTCAGTGTGTTGAGGGCGAAAATTGCCACAGCAATTTATCCCACAACAGCGGAGGACCTGGAGCTATCTATCCCTCAGTCCTTGGTTGAGGCACACTGGCCCTCTGTGAGGAGATAGGGCTGGCATTGCTCTGGAAGCCACCACACCAGGTCCAGGCACTCACTTAGTCAGCTCACTTCTCCTGATTGCTTCCTGTAGCCCTGCAGCCTCTCCCTCGAATTAAACTGTAGCTTGGGCCAGACCTGCTGCCGCGCCCATGCCATGGAAACCATGGAGGCACAGACTGTGCAGCACCCTGCCAGCAGGAGTAGAAAGTTTCCCCATGTTCCAAGAATACTAAGGAAGGGGTCAGGGAGTGCATGCTGGCAAGGACCATGTACTGAAAAACATCTAGTCTGGGAAGTCAGAACTCTGCCATTAGTGTAATGTTTATCAGCTCCTTTTTATCCCTCTGCGGGTGTGCAGATGTGGCAGAGGAGAGAGGATGGAAACCAAAGCTGGAGAGCATTAGAAAAACCTCATAGGAGAGGATGAAGGGATGAAGCTGAAGGTGAGGGTGAAGTCAGCCAGTGCCAAGAGGCATGACAAGATTGGACTGTGAGTGGGCAGGGCTGGAGCAACAGTTCCTCTGGCAGCTCAACACAAAGGTTTGTCTGTCCATGCAACCTTATGCAAGAGCTCATCAACTTGGCCAGGTCATATCTAACTCTGCTGGAAAGCCCACAGGGTAAGTATTGCTTAAAAATGTCTAAATTATGTGAGAGAAACAGTAAGGGTTGGGACAGCAACTCCTGGCAGCACTTAGTGTGATCTTTGTGACCCCAGTCTCGGCTGACTGGCAGCATTCCTTGATGTAAACTGCATATGCACTGGGAATAAATATTTACAGAAAACCCAAGCTACCTTAGTGGAGCTGAGAGGGCTTTGGGCTGGAGACAGCAGGAGGCACTGTTAACTGCAGAGCCTGGAGAGGATTCCAGAGTATTTGGGAAAAAGAAAAAAAAACAAAAAAGGAATAACATACATACTGCCAGTAATGGTGGAGGGGACCTACTGAACAACTTAGGACTTCTCAGTCAGAGAGACAGCCTGAGCAAGAGCCCAAAGCATCAGCAGAAATCAATGAAATTAATGATCTAACTAATTGCCAAATGATGCAGTGAAGGCTGCAAGGGTTCAGAAAGACTGGGTGACTATAGAAGCTCACTGATGTGCCTTAGGTGTTCTCTAAGGTGGGGACAGTGGGGCAGGATACAGCTATTCTGCTATTTTTATATCCCTTATCAAGGCTAAAAATATTATTATTATTTGCAGTATTTAATCCTGGAAACAAAACATTACTTTTTCAAAACAAAATACTATCTCTACTGGTGGGCTGTACTCAAACTGGGCAATGTATCATCTCTCTTAGCTGATTCTTAGTATTGGCTTGAAAAGGTCCAGCTTTGACACAGGTTGGGCCTTTCTTCTTTGATTACATTGAGCCAGGTCAGCACTGTTGTAGGGATCTGGATGTCCACAAAAGACCTTGTCAGCAATGATAAAGTTTCAGCCTTATGGCTAATGGGGCTTGCAAGACCTATTGCCTCCACAGCAGTAAGCCAAGTGAACTGCTCAGATTTCAGAGGGACCTGAATTCTTTGTTACCCCTTTTAGAGGGGAGAGGCACTGGCACCTAGATATTGCCAGTCAGATAGGTGAGCTAATGAAGATGGCCAACATGGAACCACTCTATATATGATTTTTTGTTGTTGTTGTGTTTGAACTGATGAACTCCAGAGTAAGGGATGGAGTAGATGTGAAAATTTTTGTTTAGGAAGTTTCCAATCAACTCTTTGAGTATGCCTTCAAAGACCTGGGTTTACATCAGGCCCTATGTTCTGGTTGACGAAGAAAAGCCTGACTTCTGGGAGAAGGTTCATTTCAGTTTCCATGTTTCTCAAGGCTTGTCAGCCAAAGAGAGATGATCCTGGCTGAGAAGGGTTTTTAGGCATGGCACTACATGGCAAATCTTCATGGAAAGAAGCAATATTGCTGGCAAGAGTAGTAAGAAATGGATCTCCCTGCTCACTAACACTCCAAATTTACTGGAAAGCTAACGGAACTGTTGTACCTCCCTTCCTTTCTCTACCCTGCTTGCACAACCCAACACAGTATCAGCTTCCAGTCCACTATACAGAGTAGCAGCAAAGAGTGGAGTTGTTTCCCCGAACCCCCTCCACACTGTTACCACAACCCTTACACACATCTCAATATACAAACCCTTGGGCCAGAGTATGCCCATTAGGAGAAAGCTAAGTGCCCGGGTGAGGGCTGCAGAAAGCTGATAATTACCACAGGGTTGTACTCTGTAACCAGGCGAAGCTCGTTCATCCGAACAAAACGAGTCATCTTCTCAGCATCAATACCTTTGCCATTCATATCCAGATCTCTTCGGTCATTATCTACCTGAAGACACACAAAGACACATACAGTCACAGCTGTCCTTTCCTCTCAGCATCACCTCCAAAGGCACTGGTGGAAATCACTTACAGAGACAATCACCCCCTGGGACACCACCCCAAACACCATGTAATCCCTACCTCTGAAATTCCAGAACCTACAGAAACCACCTTGCTCTTCAAGATAAGGATATTCCACCCTTCTTCAGTCTCCTAAGGACAAGCTAAACTCTTGGCATAACAGAAATCTGTGAGAACTTCCATGATCCCTGCAATATCAGTTCCTGAAGACTGGAGACAGGGGGGATTATCTGATAAACTATTCTAGGCATTGTTGGAAGAGATCATTAAATACTCTGAGTCTTCACATAAATTTTGGATTTACATCCCTTTTAAAATATTCATCTGCTTATTCTTTTTCTTCTACAAATAATAAACACTGGCATGGGTCTGTATGGATTTCCTGGAAACATTATGCAAGAAGGAAATCTCTCCAATAAAAAGTGGAATTTTTTTCAAGTTCAAAAAATCAAGCCCAGCACATTTTAGCTTTACAGAAAAATCCATCCTACCACACATCTCCCCACACTCCACCCTCAAACCCAAACTATGTGATTTTGTTTAAGTTTTCATGGCCTGGTAACAGAAAAAAAAAACAAAAAACAGGCAACCTAAGCTACCTGAAGGTCCAGAGTTGCTATGCAGTACCAGCACAGGATGTGACGGGGTTGAGGTATGGGGACACTAGGCTCTGACATGCAGTAGGATTAAAGTTTGGGATTTCAAGGCCTTTGATACACATGTTGAGTGATGTTCTTAGGGCTAAAGAAAGGTCCACATGCACAGCCCAAATTTTGTTCTCTGTATCTGTACAACCTCTGAAATTGCTTGTGTTAGTTTTTCCAGTGGTGTGCAGACATTTGAAGACATTTTAGCTGTTCTGTGGTCATCTCAAGGTCTTTGATCTGGTTGGGGGTCACAACACCCTGTCTAGCCACTCAAATGGTGCTTTTCAGACTGTGTGGCCTGATTCCTTTCACAGATTTCCCCCCTGCATGAAGCAAAAAGCAGCTCTACTCAAGTAAATCAGATCAGACCAGAGCAACATCTGAGTGCGTGAGATCAGACAGGTATTAGGAACCAATCTAAAGCACCTTGGACTCCAAAAGAGAGTCTATCTTGACTTTCATGGGCTTCTCTAAATATCTCATTTCCACATAGGGATAATAACACCTTAAATCTGTGCTCAGCTTTTATGTTTTTAAGAAAATAACTAAAAAATAGCCTGCATTCGAGAGTTGAAGCTCTAGTCAAAATGTTTGTTGATTCATGTAATTGGCTGTTTGTACCTGTTAACTGTGTTCTCTTCAGGTCTGTCAGGTCAAACTTCTCACTGTAGTAAATCAGTTTTTCCTCCACTATCTGCAAAGAAGCAGCCCCTACCTCTACTGTAATTACTGTTTAAACTTGTAAGCATTGTAAGTGGCCTGTTTGTTTTGTATATTGATCTCAATTTCCTTTCTCCGTTTTTTCTCATCCTTTTTATCACTGACCTCATATTCCTACACAGTGCAAATGAGTCTAACAGTTTAAGAAAAATAATAATTAGACAAGTGAACCTGACTAGTGTTAATTTCCTGTTGTTTTCTTTCCTGTTAAACAAGAGTTCAGCTGCAAAAACTGAACCATGAACAAAGAATATTCAATATCATCCAAATTCCAAGAATTGAGACATTGTTTTATAAAACACACTCCCAATGTAGTCATTCTCACTATCTGCTACATTGCAAAAACAGATGTTCTTTTCAATATTTTTGGAAGAAAACCACCATGACTAAGAACCAAAACTAAGATGGCTGTTACCTCAAATTGCAGCACTTGTACATAGCGAATAAAAGGTTAAATAAGAGGTCCTGCCTACCTATTGGTCACTCTTAGATCATTCTCTTTGATTTTTTTTTATAATTCCAGTGATAAACAAGGTGCAGGAAATATTGAGAAAGAAAAGAGAACAAACTGTCTTTGACCAGTCTTTGTGCAACCTGGATTAAGTACTTGGCCAAGATCCCACATTTAGTTTCCCTTGTACACATGGCATGTTCCAGTTACTCCTGCCTCCATGTGCTTAGAGCTCTGATGACACAACCCTCCTTAGACTTTTAGGATACCCTGTGCTACCTAGGGCCCCTCTACTTCTCAGATATACCCCTCTGTCCAGTTTTCAGGTGCCAGACTTATGTGAAAAAGAGTAACATGAGGAAACTGATATAACCAGTAGAATACTCACTCTTAGCTTTTGTTGGGACTCTGAAAGCCCTTCCTAATGTTGTCTCTTTAAATTTCAGTAAATGGCTGTGCTGGTTTGAAAATTACCAAATTTTCAAATATTAGTTGTGCTGCTTTTATGCTGAAAAGAATTTTATTTTGAAGCTGGAGGTAGCTTTCCTAGCAGACATCCTGTGTCAGTGTCTGGACTCTACAGGTGATTAGTGAACAGAGTCCATAAATGGAAGGTACTTCCTGCTTCCTCTCCCTCTCTTCATTGTCTTCTGTGCCATCTTTGCCTTTCTCCTACTTCCGCTGTGACACGTGTTCAGAGACAGAACTCTTCTAGAAGAGTGCTCTCCCCACCTCTCAAGGGTGGTGGGAGGGCAAGCAAAGGCTCAGAACCCCCTGCCACTGGAAGGTTTTTGCTGGAAAGCAAAAGCCTGGCTGCAGCTCTGCTGTGGGAGTAGCCACAGCCCTCTTTTGTACGGGAGCTCAGAGAAACCAGAGATATAAGCCATTCCACATACCTGGAAACTCCCTTTGGTGGGGGTGAACCTGCAGCCCTCCCCTCTCACTGAGGGCTCAGATACAGAAAAGCCAACACCAGCTTGTTCCTGTCCTTGGCAGTGGACCAGCGTAAGGGCAGCTCCTCCACATAGCTGCTTCTACAGTGAACGCCTTTGAAGATGCCAGGCAGAGGTGAGCTCTTAACCCTCTACCTCCCTTGGTGCCTGACCATAGGGGAGAAGAAAGAAAGGCTCTGCATAAGGCCTGTGGAAAGCCCTTGGACAAGACCCCAAAAAGCCTATTTGCCATTAACAGGCGTGGTCCCATGTAACCACCACCATGTTGCCTTTTCTCCACCAGGTTGGCAAAGATCCTGTAGTGTGCCACTGAGTGACTGAGAGAAACCCCTAATAATAGACAAAAAGAGACATCACAAATACTGATCTCATAAGCCTTTGGTAAACAGAGAGAGTCTGGAACACTGTTGTATCCTCTACATTTAATGCTGTTGTAGCCTCAAAGAAGAGCCTCCGAGCTGACTGGAGCTAGAAGTATGCCGGACATGTCACAGAGTGCTGATGTCTGCAAGAGGATGGGGAAAATGAACTTTTCCACAAGCACCAAATGCATATTTTGTGCTGTATTCCTGCCACGCAGACACCCCCCCCCTTCTCTTCTGGAAAGTGGGGTGCGAGTGTGTGTGTGTGTGTATGGTGGCTGTTGTGGTTATGAGTGTTGGTGTACACTCCCTTACCCCAGACGTCTCATCTAAGGCCAAAGTCCGATGAGTTAGCTGTCTCCCATTTCTCTCAGATTGTGTGTAAAGGTATTGTTATACAGTTTCTGTTTTACCTTTTTGATTCTTTTACTTATTTGGGATTTTTCCTTTTCTTCTCAGTGATGGGTTCAATAAACTGTTGTCTTTCTAGCAAAGTTGCTTTGTTTCCTGTTGAACTCTCAGTGAGAGCTGGTTGTTGTGCTAGAATTACAGGCACCAACCCAAAACAATTTAGCCCCTCTCCTTAAACCATTACAATTGCATTGCTTCAAATTCAGTCAGGCCCCAGCACCTACAGCTGGAGTAACAAAGACTTGATCTTGCACAGCATCCATCCCTAAGAAACTGCAAAGTAACATTTTTTATGTGCTCATGCTCAAAGTCTAGGGAATAACTCTGCACAATGTAAGGTACAGAATTGTTTGGGATATTTTTGGTGGCAGAGTACCTATAACTGCAGAGATTCTGTCTGGATCTGGTTTTACAGTATCAGTCTGGTTGTAAGAGAACTCTCAGATCATCAAGACTAACCATTAACCCAGCACTGACAGTGTTAACAAAAATGGGGCCCTAAGCATTAAATCTACATGTATTTTAAGTAGAATCATTAGAGATTGCAAGGGACCTCAAAAGATCATCTAGTCCAATACCCCTGCCACAGCAGGACCACCTAGACTAAGTTGCACAGGAACATATCCAGGTGGGTCTTAAATGTCTCCAGAGAAGGAGACTCCACAACCCCCCTGGGCAGCCTGTTCCCATGCTTTGTTACCCTCCCTGTAAAGAAGTTCCTTCTGACATTTATATGGAGCACTTCCAGAGCAGCATGTTCCAGTGCTTTACAACCTATTGAGTAAAGAAATTTTTCTAATAACCAACTTAAACCTCCCTTGGGGCAACTTGAGACTGTTTTCTTTTGTCCTATCACTTGCTGTTTGAGAAGAGACCAAAACCTCATTTTGGGTAGTTGTACAGAGACAAAGATGTCTCCCCTCAGCCTCCATTTCTCCAGGCTAAACACCCCCAGTTCTCTCAGCCTCTCCTCAGGACTTATGCTCTACACCCTTCACTAGCTTTGTTGCCTTTCTTTAGGCGTGCTCCAGCACCTCAGTGTTTTGTAGTGAGTGACCCAAAATTGAACACAGTATTCAAGCTGCAGACTCACTAGTGCCAAATACAGGGAGACAATCACTTCCCTATTTCTGATCCAAGCCATGGTTCTGTTGGCCTTCTTGGCCACTTGGGCAAACTGCTGGCTCATATTCAGTTGACTATTGACCAACACCCCCAGGCCCTTTTTCTGCTTCCCATATCCATCTTCCAGATTAGGGGGCTGGACACTCAGGGAACAACTGCTCTTACTATCAAAGACTGAGGCAAAGTGGCATTCAATATGTCACTCTTTTCCTCATCGCTGGTCACTGTGTTTCACCCCAAGTCCAATAGAGGATGGAGATTCTCCTTAGCCTTTCCCTTGCAATTAATGTATTTATAGAAACATTTTTAATTTTCTTATGTGGCAGTGGTCAGATTAAGGTTTAGTTGGGCTTTAGCCTTTCCAATTTTCTCTCCTCACAGCTTTGCAAAAATCTGACTAGCCTGCTCATCTTTCCATAGGCCATAGATGTTCCTTGTCTTCCTAATTTCTGTCAAAGCTCTCTATTTATCCAGGTCAGTCTTCTGCATAGGCAGCTTGTTCTTGCACTTTAAAGATTTCCCCTTTAGAGAGTGTCAGACCTTCCTGACTGTTCTATCCTTCAGTAATATCTCTCAGGGTACTCTGTCAGCTGTTCTCCTAAACAGATCAGTTTGCCCTCTGAAGTCCAAAACGGAAATTCTGCTGACCTTTCCTTACTTCCTCAAGAATGGAAGGCTCTTCTATCTCACGGTCACTATATCCAAGATAGCCTTCGACTTTCAAACCACCTGCAAGTGGTAGTACTGTGGGACTTCTCTCAGCTGCTTATAGAATATTTAATCTACTTCTTCACCCTGGTTGGATCATCCACAACAAACTCACATAATGATTATCTGCCTTGTTGGCCATCTCCCTGATTGTTAATCATAATCACTCAACTATATCATCACCATCATTATGCCAAAACAAAAAAAATTCCTGACATACAGAGCGATTCCACTCCCTCCCCTTTCTGTCCTGTACTTTCTGAAGAGTTTATAGTTATCCAACACAGCACCCAGTTGAGTGAATCATCCCACCATGTTTCTGTGGTGGCAGTGACCATGTAAAAGTTTTGCAGCCAAAGAGACATCTTTGCCTACCTGAAGCTTGGCAATGTTTGATATCAAGCCTGCTGTGATAATCCACTGTGCCTTGGTTTCCTGATGCCTGTCATGTGTCTCAAGAGCTTTTCTAAAATTACACAAGCCCCATTTGAGTAATACTGAGCTCAGGCAGGTGACCCAGAAACACAAGCATCATTTTTTGCAAAGCCCTGGGTGCTGGACCAGACCCAGAGGGCGAACTCTTATAATGGAGAAGCTCATCAGGTTAATAAATGTTGCATGTCTCAGTGATGGGAATTCTGCAAGTGAAAAACCTCTCTGAGGCAGGAAGCCCTACAGACGTGCTTTTAGGTGGACAGGCAGGTTCCTCCTGCCGCCGGTACCACGGGTGCCCCCTGGTCACACGCACCGTGCGGAACAACGTGACCGTGTTCGCTTCGACGCCGTAGTGGGACAGGATCTCAGCTCTGGTGCTGAGGCCGAAGGGCACCTCCGGCACCTGGCCAGCCGCCTGACGAAAATGGGACGCTCCAGGGCTCTCCAATTCCTGCGAAGGAAGAGATGAGGGGTGAGGAGCGTAGCTTCGTCCCTCCCCCTAGTTCCAGGGAACCAGCGTCCGGAGGTGGCTGGAGGGCGACACCTACTGCCCGCCCGGCAAACGCGCCGCCGCCGGGATGCTGCAGGGTGAGCACCAAACCCCCCTCTCGCCCAGTCGACAACCACCAGTCCTCACAAAATCGGGAGTGTCACTCGTGGGTGTCAAAGCTCCAGATAGCGTGTGGCTCTGGCAGTGTGGGACCTTGCCTTCAGTTCATAGAATCATAGGATCATTTAGGTTGGAAAAGATCTTTGAGTCCCATCATTTAACTGTACCAGCCCACAACTAAACTGTCCCTAAGCTCCATACACGACTTTCAGTTACTCCAATACATCTCTCCTAGCCGTAGGTAACACCGTGGTGATGTAAAGCCCTTAGAGATCTCAAAACCCCAGAATCTGGACATACCACGTTTAACTATAGACACACACATATACACATGTATATACTGTGCATATACACACATGCACATATAAAATAAATATATCAAAATATACATTTTAAGATAACCTTGAGTAAGGGTTTTACACTTTTTTAACACTTGCGTTAGCAATATCCTAGGCCCTTTCAGAAAGGTGTCTTAGACACATCTGTAACTATGAGGAGTTAATGCAGATTGAAGGGGAGAATTTCTCGGTAACTTGAGGATCCTTCTCTTTCTTTTTTTACCTTGTAGTAGTACAAGCATTACCCACAGGCTTAGCCCATATTAAAGCCACCCTAGCTATTTCATTCCAAGCTTTCTTTTTTAATACTTCTACTTACTGGTTTTAAATTCTCAAGATACAGTCTCTGCTTGGAAAATGGTTTGTTTTTCTTTTTTGTTTGGACACTCAGCTCAGCTATTTGTGAGCCCAGAGAGAATGTAAACCAAAATTCTTTCTAATTTCAAATGAAAAACAACTCCTGTGACCTGTTTTGGAAATGCCAGCACATTGACATGGCTCTGGTAAGAGCTCTAAAGCCTGGGGTGGGAATAACCTCACTGGGTTTTGGAGCATTCTTGGGAAAGCTGGGCCAAGTGTGGCCCTTTCCCGCAGACATGCGGTGTTTCTGAAGCAGTATGTTGTTTTTCCATCATGGAATGCTGTTCCCAGCCAGGGAGGCCATGCTCATTATACAGGAGCTTGCTAAGCATCATACTGCTGTGAATTGAAAGGCTGCAGCAGCAGAATAATTTATGGTTAACAGAGAACACGGGAAGAGGGCCCAAGGCAAGCCTTCATAGCACATGTCTTTATCTACTATTTAAATGCAGCCCTGTTGTCCTTCAGGCATTGAATGCCCTACACGATGCTGCTGCTTTTTGCTTCTGGTAGAGGGGGCCCCATGGCAGCAGCCTCCTGTCTGACTCTGCTGAATGAAATCCTGCAGCAGGACAGAGGATGTGGTGGCACAATGCAACTGTGATTATGCCTTTGCATTTCTTCACCCAACAAGAAGCAACTGTCCCTGCCAAGACTTAGCAGGAGCCTCTGCATTACCTTGGGGGAAGATGGTATTTCAGCACTTTCATTCTGTGTGTGCAGATGATCTTGCCAGTTTGCAGGACTGTAGAGCTGCAGCAACCCCTGAGGAGCACCAAAGGGGAAGCAGCTGGTGTTCTGTGATCAAAGCAAAGCCCCTGGTGCATAAGCTTCCAGCACTCATGCACTTGTTGCACCCTGCACCATCAAGCCTCACTCTGTGGCTGGCTGCAAAATGGTCATTGCCCTGTATCAGGGGCATGATGCCCTCCCTAAACTGCCTTTCAGCCGCAGGCATGGGGCAGGAAGAGGAAGGAGCTTGCAGAGGGGAGTTATTTTTGAAAGGCTGAAGTGTTCTCTGACAGAAGTCATGAGGCAGTGTGAAGACAACAGAATTCCAGGACAGAGCTCAAGGAATAGGAAAAACAAAGGTGGAATTTGACAACCTTAAAAATAATGAGGATCCTGTCAAAGATATCTCTGTTCTGTGGTGCTCAGACTCAATAAACTTTTTTTGTCTTGTTACATAAGGAGAAATATTCATGCCATTTTGTAGGCAAGGGGCACATACCCATCACTCATCTTTGAATTCAATTGAATTTAGGCACAGAGAGTCAGAAATCTCAAGAGAGTGTCATCTCATGGGAACAAAGTAGTGAGATAGACTATGCCTATACTCTCCCTGGTAGTAGTCACCTGTGCCCAAACCCTCTTGCACCTTCCTGTGACCTGGCTTCTTCAGCCTCATCACACAGGCTCTGTCTTTGCTTACTAAAGCAAAAAACTGTCATTTCCCCCTCACCCCTTGGCAAAACTCTGATACCCACATTCCTATTTTGCTTTCCTTCCAGAAGTGCCTTTTCTCCCGCTACAACCTCCTATCACTTTCATCCCTTGCTCCATCTTCCTTTCCACACACAGGCTGAATTCACCTAACCTCTACACAAGACTGTCACAGCTCAAACAACTTTTGGGAGAGGAACTATCTTTGGAAGATGTGCACACCACATCCACCTCCACGATCTCATCAGGGTGGGATAGGGCTCACAGCTGGTGGAGAGAAGACCCTATGAACACACCTGGAAGAATCCAATGACTGCCACCTCTGCACTGCTGATGAAGGCTTCAGCATCCATGATGTTGTTCAACAGGACAGGCTTCTCTTTCTCTGCAATACCAGCTGTGCCTGGAAAGGTCAGTGTTGGACAGAAGGCAGGGAACAAGCAGCAAAAAGAGGCTCCCCCACAACACGCACTCAAGCATGCACACCTTATGACCTCACACACCTATTCTACAAGCTCAATCCATTTGCACAGCACAGCCTGCATAAGACCTCCCCGTGGCAGATTTTGCCTTTCCCCAAGCCAGAAGAAAAGCTCACTTACTGTGTGATGCAGAGCCACTGTCTCCAGCACACCCTGCTGGAAAGCTCGTGGTGAGCAGAGTAACAAAGAAACATGAGGAGACACGGGTGAACAAGGTGCCAGCTTGCCTTCTCCACGCCATAGCGCCCTGCTCCAGTCCTCTCTTCTGCAAGAGACACGTCAGCCACTGCAGGGACCTGTAATCACTCCTAAGGTGGTGGGAAGGGAGCAGCTGGTTCAGGGCTGAGCTTTCAGCTCCTGAGATAATTGCCTGGCAGAGAGCTACTCCTTTCTGTGCACCAGTCCTGGAAAACTCTACTGACTGTCACCACTGTATCCTCATCCACAGTGCTGACATCTCAACTGCCCTGTATTTGTGACCTAGCAGTCTAGGTGGGTAGGAACATCTCTTCATTAAGAAGGAGCCTCTGGATCCCAAAGGCTGATGTTCCCTTGTGCTTGGCCAGCAGAGCACCTATTGGGACATGCAGCTCCTGTACAAGCTCTGGCTATGCAGAACAGCTGCTGCGCTAAGCATTAAACATGAGACAGCAATGTTCTCACTCAATGTGCTCATTCAGGGGCCATCTGGGATGACAGGTGGGGACTGTCTACTCATGGAGTCTACCCTGATCACAAATCAGACTTAGGACTTCAAGGTTCATGAAACTCCTGAATTAAGCAACTCTGAAATAATTTGCCTATAGATTTAGACTGATGTGAAGGAGAAAGCTATTTCCCTGGTGAGACATGCTCTTAAGCTTTCCTGTAATGCAGTCCATGTATACATCACTGAAATACGTGGTTTCAGAAAAACATAACACTCAAGCAGAAAAGAAGAAAGAAGCTGCTTTATTCTTGGGATACTGAAGTCATTACAGCTTCTACCTATATTCCCCTGACTGGTTTTGCCTGCATAAGGATGGATTTTAATGGGGTAGGGCACCAGATACAGACCAGGAGACCATGACGGGAGGTAAGTAACCATTGACAATGAGTCAGAGCACATGGCAAGTGTAACTCAAATAAGGATTTTTCCAGGGGCCAGTCCGCCCTGCCAGGTGATCTTGTTTCCTAGAAAAGGCACTTCCGGGACCGGAGTTGGTACAGGAGACATGGAGGCAAGTACTGGGAGACAGGGAGGGAGATGCTTCCCAATTTAACCCATTATGTCATGATGGAGCAGTGGTGAGAACAGGCGGGTCATTTTCAGTGTATCAGAAGCAGCAGCAAGGCCACCTGCAGGCCTGTGCATTGACCAAGGCCGGCACAGAGACCTGGTGCCCACAGGAAGTGCTGCCAAGGCTGTGGCCAGCCATGGTGGCAGGAAGGAGCAGTGTGGTGGGCATGGCCCACCTGGAGACTGGTGCAGGAGGCAAGGGGATGAAGGGAATGGAAAGGAAAAAGGCAAACTGGATTAACTCATTCTGTCCATTCCTTCTTGATGGACAGGTTCCACTCCCAGGTGAGATGGTCATGCTTATCATCATCTGTGAAGAAGGACTTGTTGTGGTAGGTGCCTCGAGCCAGCATACCCTTAGGAGCCTCCTCAATAGGTGTCAGGAACTCATACTCCTCTGGCCGTGGCCCATAGCTGCCAACCATAAACGTGGCTTTGTCCACTAGGAGAAAACAATCCGCAAAGGATGAGCCCTCAGGTGGGGAAATGTTAAACAAGAGAAAAGCCACAAGCATGAGCACAGATTACAGACAGTAAGCAGACAGTGGTGAAGAAACAGACAGTCTGTGTCAGCAAGCAGAACAGACTCAGTGGGAAAAGTAAGTTAGTGAGGCAAGTAAGTTAGTGAGGCATGAGGACACCATGAAGGATAAGTGGATGGATGGGCAGACGGACAGGCAACTCAGTTTGTGTCTCTCACATGTATGTGCTGCTGGAAGGGAGTGGATGCACCCAACACACAGCTCAAGATTCCTTTGGATACCCCACTACTTCTCTTTCCTGGTCAAAAGTCACCATTTACATGTGCTGAACAGGATGATGGCGCCTTGGGCATGGCTGCATGCAGAAATGCACATGTAAAATGTGCACGTGCAAAATGGAGCTTCCCTTCTGCCTTCTTCAGCCAGGGCAGTACTTCACAAAAGGGAGAGGCCATGGGCAAACACTGGGCTCCACAGACAGCAGGAAGTTTTGTACAGCACCTTTGTATTTTACCAGGTGCATCTGGAGGAGCTCTCAGGGGATGGGAAGCTCCACACAGGCTGAGCCATTCTACAGGGGTCAGTGGGGGAAGAGAATAGCTCGTAAATCTGTGTCAAGCACAATATATAAGCAGTGTCTCTGGAAGCTTTGCTGCAGACCGTGGGGTAGTATACCCATGCCAGAGCTGGCTCATACTGAGTTTGCACAGTAACAGGAAACAGTTGGCCTAAGTGATGCAGGCTAACACTCTGTTGAGAAGTCTCACCTTCTGCATGGTGACACACGATGGGCCCTGGGACCAGAAGAGGTTCTGTCCCAGCCCAGAGCTGCAAGAATACTTCTTTGAGTAGGGAACACAGCAGTAGAAACAGTGGTGTGCAGGTCACTAATGTCTCCTACTTACCCTTCACCCCCGTCCGGTAAGTGTGCTGCACATATTTCAGTCCTGACACAATGTCCCTATTTACCTGCAAGAAATGACCAGAAGTAAACAAACATCACAGGAAGGTTTTAAGTTCTTCATCTGATGGTTTTCTTTCATAGAATCATTTGGGATCAGAAGGGACCTCAAAAGATTATCTAGTCCGATCCTCCTGCCACAACAGGATCACCTAGACTAAGTAGCACAGGAATACATTCAGGTGGGTTTGGAATGTCTCCAGAGAAGGAGACTCCACAACCCTGCTGGGAAGCCTGTTCCAATGCTCCATTACCCCTCACTGTGAAGTTCCTTCTGAAGTTTCAGTTTAGGAAGGATGTCAAGGTGCTGGAACGAGTCCAGAGAAGAGCAACTAGAGTGGTAAAGGGCCTGGAAGGTAAGCTGTATGAAGAGAGGCTTATGGAGCTGGGTCTGTTTAGCCTGGAAAAGAAGAGGCTCAGGGGTGACCTTATTGCTGTCTGTAACTATCTGAAAGTTAGTTGTAGTCAGGCCGGGGTCGGTCTTTTCTCCCTGGACACTGGAGACAGGACAAGGGGTCACAGTCTTAAGCTCCATCACAGGAGGTTTAGATTTGACATTAGGAGAAGGTTTTTCACTGAAAGAGTGATCCAATTTTGGAACAGGCTGCCCACAGAGTTGGGTCACCGTCTCTGGAGGTGTTGAAGGTTAGGCTGGATCTAGATGTTAGGTTTACTTGGTTGGTTTTAGGTTGGACTAGAAGATCTTTAAGGTCTTTTCCAGCCTCATGATTACTGTGATTACTGGGATCTTGGCTCCTTACACCATTGCTCTCTAGGGGTCAGCACTGGACATGTTGTGGTGAGACCTAACATGACTTCTCCTTAGGCAAATGGAGGTCTACAGCATCATCTGTGCATCTTCAGTACTTCTCCACCCTTTCCCCAACTTAGAGGCTAACTGAAGAACATAATTCACCTTTGAAGGACAGGCTGATGAGAGGGAGTCACAGATAATAGTTTCCAGCCCAAAAAACAGCAATAGGTGCTTAGAATCACCCCTGCAGCACAATCAGGAGGGCAAGGTTAGCTGTGCACTCCCAGATGCTCTCTAAGGTCCAAGACAGCTGACAAATTTCTCTTCAAGACAGATGGACATGGTTTTGTTCATAATCTTTCCTCAAATCTCCCATGGATAGCATGGCTGTACTCTTTACTGTCCCCCACTCCAGCAAACATTGCCTCCTCACTACACTACTCAATCTGGAAACAAGATGGGTAGCTTCTTTTACTTCCCAGGGGAGAATTCACATGGTGCCAGCTCCTACCAGCCTTGAGACTGAAGGAGGAAGTTAGAATAACTTTCCTGGCTCCAAGCATCTCCTGTTAACAGGGCTTAGGTAAGAATGTAAATATTTCATAGTAGAAAGGAGAGTTGCAGGTATGTTCGAGGACAGTGTCATATCTGAGAGAGTAAGCCTCAGAGAAGAAGGGAAAATCTTTTCTACAGAACACAAAAGAGTTTTCCTAACACTTTTGCTCTATTTCAGAACTATTCTTCCCTTTCTTCTTTCTCCGCCAAGCCCAGCTTTGCCTGCAGAAAGCCTGTGGATATGATTACCTCAGCATGTAATGCCACACAGCAGTATGGCTAAGTTTCATTTCAGCTGGGAACAGAAGAAATGCCTGACACATTGGTGTCTGCCTGACACCCAGAACTACTCAGATATCTCCAGCCAAATGCTTCAATATTAAATCTCCCACCCCCTTCATTCCAGACTGTGCTCTAACTAGAACTGTGCTGCTGGTCAAGATATTTGTTATTCTATGGACAACAGGAGACAAGGAGCTTTCATGCTCCTTTTGCAGCTATCTGACTTTCACAGGTTCATGTCAGACTGAAAACTCATTACACAGGTGTCTGCTTTTTGGAGTGAGCTCTGAAAACTCAAAAAATCTCTAGCAAACACTATGAGTCAAAAAGCTGGCTTACACAAAACCAAGCCCTCGAGAAGCACCTACACTGCTCACATCAGACCCCCAACAGCGCTGGATAACCCAGGACATGGAATGCCCTGAATGGGACTTTTGGTCCTGCCTGCATCCAATCCACAAGAACACAAGCACCATGCTGAGATGCTGAACCTGCATGAGTAGCAACATGCAGTGGTTCCTCCTTGCTCAGCAGAGATCCAATGCCTGGTGCATGCTCAGCATGAGTGCCTGCAGGTTCCGTCCTCAGCTACAGGTAGACGCAGTGTGAGGGGCTGAGCTCAGCACAAGTGAGATGAAGGGGATGACCAGCTGCCAAATCTGTGGTTTAGGATGTTAAGAAAGAAAACCCACCACAGCTATTCAGTAACCAAACAGCTGGTAAGTGTTGCTTATCTGGTCAAGGAAAAGATCGAGCATGGCCTGAATTACAGCCTTGGTTGCAAGATGAAAATGTTAGCACAAGTATGCAGTTAAAGAGCAACCTAATGGTTTGGACAGAGGTGGCATTTGCTGCAATTGTATAGAAGGGTTTTACAGCACAGCACTACATTTGTAAGTCTTTCAAACACCTCCAGAGATGATGACTCTACCACTTCCATGGGCAGTCTGTACAAATGTTTGGCAATCCTTCTGGTGAATAAATTCTTCCTAATACCCAATCAGATCCACTCTTGTGCAACTTACAGCCGTTTCCTCTTGTCCTATCACTCGCAACATGGCAGAATAGACTAAACCAATCTTCTTTGAGGTAGTTGTAGTGAGCAATAACGTCTTCCCTCAGTCTCCTTGTCACCAGACTAATTAGTTCCAATTCCCTCATCCACTCTTCATAGGTTTTGTGCTCCAGATGTTTCAGAAGCTTCATTGCCCATTTTTTGGACATTCTCCTGCACTTCAATATTACTCTTGTAATGAGGGACCCAAAACTGAACAAGGGTTCAACTTTTGGGCAGGCATGCTGCCTGGTTCTTACAGACCACTGCAGACTGGCATAAGCAAATGATAAGAAGCAATGGGAAGAAAAACAACCTACTCGGAAGTGGATCTTAACTCTGTATTCCACTCCTTCCTTTAATATGAAGGTCTCTTTCTTGAGTGCTTCCAGGTCACCTGTAAAGAGAGGATCAAGTCTTCAGCTAGAGGTGTTACAGCAAGAAAGGATCACATGTGGTGGAATGGGACTGGGGCTGGTGTCAGAGGTAAGCATCCCTTCAAAGGATGATACATCTGCAAAGTTAGTACCTCTGTATAAGCAACTGCACTGTGAGAGCACATACACAGCAACATCTGGATGTACCTGTGTCCGTGTCCACTTCTATGAAGATAATGCCTAGACAAACACAGGTCTGAGCACATATACACCCACAGATTTATGCCCAGTTAGGCATCTCCAGAAGTGTGTGCATGCTTCACCCATGCCCTGCCCCGACCTGCATGAGCAGAGCATGTTTCACAGCTCTTGCCCAGTTTGTGAAGCTGCCCAGACTCTAAAGGGCTCTGTGTGGTTTCTGTTGAACAGAAGACCTCACAGAACAGAAGCAGGAAGCCTCTCTACTTCTCCGGGCCCAGCTTCCTCTCTTTGCAGAAAAGCCCATATAAGGTGAAGCCTGGTTCTCAACTCATGTCCCCAGGAGCAGGAACTGCAGCATTACTTGATTCTGAAGTTTCAGAACAACCTATTACCCAAATGCTTGCACATCCCTTGTGCTTGCGAGGCCTCCTTGAAAGGAAGAGATGATAAGGCAGGAGAAACCCAGAACTTCTAGAGTAGTCTAGATTAAAAAAAAAAAATAGAAGACCCTTCATATGTTCCTCCTTTTCATACAAGTAGACCTTAAAATAAGAAACAAGGCTAAGACACCCTCAGAGTTCTCCACAAATCCACTGTAGTATCCCAAGAACAAACTGCCTTTTAATGTGAAGCACAGCAGGGCCTTCGCTTGTTACTTTTCATACCTGAAGGAGAGAGCTTGTGCCTACCTGTAAGGTCCATAGTGATTGGTCCTGGAGCAGAGTCACATACCAAGGTGAGTCGGGTGACCACCACATTAGGAGCTGTTGGGTCTGCAGGTAGGAAAGTCAGGGGGGAAGCTGTCAGTTTGTTAAATTAAACTCAGGAGGAGGAAAACAACACTGAAGAAACAGTAGTCTAGATTCATACAGAAACCACACTTAAAGAAACGACACTTAAAGAAACACCCATTAGCACCAGGCTTCTCTTAGAACAGTACAATCCACATTCAGCCCAGCATGAATCCAGATCAGCATGAATCACTCCAGTCTCCATTTCCATGCCTAAAGAGGTCCTTCCACTACAGAAGACTCCCCTCTTAAGGTCATTCTGAGCAACAAGACCCTCTTTTGAAACAGGCTGAGTCCTTAGAGGCCCACACACTTCCCAACACAAATCCCTTTCCAATAGCAGCACTCCAGTAACCTTACACCTAATGGCCAAAGCATCTTCCCTGCTTCCCTTACACACATCTCTCCACCTCCCCATCCCCCATCCTCCAGCAGAAGCAGTGTGTATGCCTGGTCAAACAGACTAACTCTTCTGTGACGCCATCTTGCCCCATCCTCGCAGCACACTCTTGTGATGTACCTCCCCAGTTCCTTCCTATCAGCATATCCCAGCCTACCTACTACCACAGGTCCATCTCCCAGCAGGGACTTCTTATACTTAGCAAGGCTTTCATCATCCTTGTCCAACTCTTGCAGCTCCTGAAGTGTTTTCTGAGGAGGAGGTTTGTAGTTGAGTTTCCCATCCAGCTCATCATCATCCTCCTCCACATGAGGTTCTTGGGTCTTCTCAGTCATGGTCACTTGGTCTGGGTAATAGAGGAGGGAACTGTCAATGGGATTGCTCTAGAAAGGGATAGTGTCTCCAGCGGCACTCCCTCTGGGCACAGTGTGGCTCAGTTCCGCAGGCAGGCAGGCAGGCACCTGCCTAGTGTTGAGTGCAGTAGGATTGTTACAAGCAAATGGCAACCATTATCCCCTGCAATCCCAACAATGCTGTCCTGATATTCTGTCTAGAACACAATCCCCCTCTGCCCCCGCTTCTCTTCCTGCAGGCACCATGCACACAGGCAGACCATCATTATTCTTCCCTCCCAGGGAGGAGGTGCGGGAGTGGAGGCTGAAGCCAGAGTGATTTACAGCCACTCTGCAGCATGGTTCCTGGCCAGCAACCCTGCAATTACAAGCCACTGAGCAAGGTTTTAGTGCTTGCCAGCTATCTTGCACAAAGAGCCACTGCCACACCAAAATATGGAGAAAGCCAAGGCCAGAGGTTTCGTTCACCCTTTCATAACAGGTTAAAAGCTATAGTCTGGCATCTTTTCATACCAGGATCAAACGCCTGTCAGCAGTTCCCAAATGTTGGCAATTTGAAGCCCTCAGGGAAATGCACACGCTACAGTATATCTGCTGGTGGTCCTTATGCTTCCTCCCAGGAAAAACCTGATTCATACATTGATCTGGTTTCCTTCTCACTGAGGAAGGAAAAGCAATGGTGACCACATCCAGTGTGGCTGCAAAGCAGACCTCAGTACCTGTGCTGCATCACAGATCTCAACACCTGTGCTGCATCACTGAGGGTTCTTGGAAAGGAAGTAAGACAAGTGGATCCCACAGTCACACAGCTAGGATGGCTGGAACACATGTCACTAAATGCAGGACAGCAGGAGAGCTGCTTGGGTGCACTTGGCAGAGCAGCCAGGTGGAGGGTAGGGAACAGGAAACAGGAGACAAAAGCGGGAGAGATGACCAGTGCTGTTCCAGGTTCCCCTTAGCCAGCTACCTGCCTTGCAGAGCCAGCAGCATGATCCCAACCACGTTTGCATTCTTCAGAGTAAGGCCAGAAAATTGCAATGCCTGCTCTGGTGCAGTGGTGGGTGTCATAAATGGCTGAGCCATTCCTTGCTGTTTGATAGCAAGGAGATCTGGTCAAAATACACAGGTCATTCACTTCAGCTGTTCCTTAATATAACTCCTCATAGGCTGTCCCTACTAAAATTTCCCCTTTTGCCTGCTTTTTGCAATTTTCCCAGCAAGCTCTTTATCCCTCTCTGCAGCTATAGCCTTAACATTTGCCCCTGCTCCCAGAAGTTAAATTAGGAGCTAGAACAGTAGTTTTCACACTTGTTAAAACAGAAAGAAAATATAAAAAAAAATATATATATGCAACAGTTCAGAGTGAATTTGGGCAGCAAGTGGTTATATGTAGACTGCCTAGTGCAATTCCAGTGGGGAGGAAAAAAGTAATCAAGGAGGGGTACATTGGCATGTTGCAAAGAGACAGAGAAGGACGAAGCAGCACAGAAGTAAAATGACTCAGTCAGGCATACTAGTAGGCAACAGTCCTGACACAAGACTACTTTGCAATGGCATTTTGTGGCGAATCAGGAACTAGTGTAAGGAAGACAGCTGGAAAATAAAAGGGAATCCCATCTCAAATGGACAGGGAAGAACTCATGTCCCAGCAACTGAACATCCTTGGTCGAGTTCATGTGCAGCTCTATGAGTGCTGAGGATCTACATACCACGGAACTTTAAATCTGGTGTCATGAGAAAGGAAACCAGAAGCACCCTCATATTAGCAATGATTGCTCATGCCTCACTGCTCCACCACCCCAGAACAGTCACTTTACAAAAAAGCCTCATGATCCCCTCGGTACCATCCCACACTTAGCACAGGAAGAGGGCATGGTGAGCCATAGCAGCCACCACAAGATCTTGTCTTCCACTTGGGCTCCAGGTGCAGATCTGCATCATTTCCACTTCCCAAGCTCTTGTGATCCTCGGCTGCATCTGCTACCACTACAAACACAGAACTAAGCTGCCTTCCCACTCTCATTTTACATGGCGAATTCTGTGGTTTATTGCAGGAGAGACCCAGGCAACAGAGAGAGATCTCTAGCCACATGCGGAGAAAAGGCAGTGAGGGCTGGACCAGCAGGCTGTTGCCAGACCCTCAGATCTTCACTTTGCATCACACATGCCTTAGAGACTTTCCCTGTCAGCCCATCACCTGACAGGGTGATGCTTTTAGACCGCCCAGAGGGGTGGACAGGCAGCCTGTTGTGCCAACAAGAGCCTGAGGAGAACAGGACCAACTAAGGTGACTGGGATGAACAATTGGGCACCAGTCAGTCCCAGTTCTGTCAGTACTCTAGCTGTGGATCTGACTCAGCCTTCAGAAGATGACGAAGATGAAAGTTCACATCTCATCTGTCCCTGCATCTACACACTCCAATCTTGGGACTGGTTTCCTTTGCAAGCTGGGATGATACTAAGATCAGGTACCAGTGCTTCCCCAGAGTGACCATGTCAGTGCCCAACTGCGAGGGTCCCTGGGTTCCTGAGTCACAGGTCAGATCAAAGACTGGACTAAGATGGAGATTCCCTACTTCAGACCAGTAGCCTCATTCTAAATGAGAAAATTAACCCTATAAATGCTCTATGCAAAAATAAATCTTGTTGATGTGTGCCCTATCCAGCCACATTTTTCATGCTTTCCTGTAGCCCCAACCCACAGATGTGCATCACCTGCATATCTGAGGTCTGGCAGCACCCACTAAGCAACTAAGAGGGGAAGGTCTAAAGATCCTCGGCCAGAGAGAGAAATGGCTGCAGGAAGCGAAGGAGGAGTCATGCCTCGCTGAGGGGTGGTGTATGAGCACCTCTCAACTGCGCTCTTCGGGTGCTGAGGGTAGGTGGGTGCCCTTNGCGCTCTCTGCGTATTGCTCTCAAACCACCCCCTGACCGAGGGCTTATCTCAAGGAAACGGGTTTAGCAGAAAGGAAACAATTTTCTACGACTGAGGTGTTACACACTATCCCCACCAGCACTCCCAGCTCTGACCTCCCCATCCCATCTCCCTGGGGTTCGCGGGTTAAAAAAACCTGAAGCCTATTGTCCAGCCACCCCCGCGGGCCACAGGGTACCAGCCCGGGGATGGGAAGAGGGAGGGTGGGGGGCTCCCCTTCCCGTGCCCTCCAACCCCATCATACTACCGAGCCTGTGACTTCCCCCTCGGGTGCAGGCAGGGCCCTGCCAGTCTCTCCAGCAAAGGCTGGACATGGGGGCCAGCCGCCGGGAACAAAAGCGCTAAGTTGCATGGCTCCAGCAAGCAGCGAGTCCCCATCGCTTTCCCTTGCCCGGCTCCCCCCGGGCTCCCACTCACCGGCTGAGCCTGCGGCCGGGGTCCTCCTCCGCTCTCAGCGCTCCGCTTCGAGCTTTGGCAGTTGGAGCAGGAAGGAAGTTGGTGAAGAAAAAAAAAAATTAACACACGCA
>VZRI01009125.1:22945-66961 GCA_013397515.1 Upupa epops | reverse complement strand
AAAAAAAAAAAAAAAAAAAGCCGCCTCCACCAGCAACCCCCACCCGCAGAGGAAGCCCTGCGCGGCCCCGCATGCTGCGGCCAACGGCCCCGCTTTGTCTGCTCTGCGCTCTTTTTGCGCAGAGGCGCCTGGGGGCCTTTGTGTGAAGAGCTGAGCCCGGCCAGGGACGCGGGACCGCTGCTCCCCGTGAGTGGCTCCGGACTCTCGGTGCGTGCCACTGTGTCTGGGAGCAGGATGGAGACGAAGTGCGTGTGGGATGCTGTCTTTGTTTTTTCAGCTTTGGCTTTTATTTTATTTTCCTGGTGTAATTCGGGTCTGTTTCAAAAGCCGGTCCTGATTTATAAAGATGAAAATAAACGAAGAATTTATTCCTGCGTATATTCCTGCATACGTTGGGGGATGTAGGGGGGCTATTAGATGAACCCCATTTTTCCTGCTTAACACGTGCTACCTGCTGCGCTTCACCACCTAATGGTTCCCAAATCCCAGCCATCTTCTCAAGCATTTTCAAAGATAAGCTTCCTCAAGAAGAAAAAGCTTTTATTTCCCAGAGATGCTTAAATGATCACAAAGATTTTGCACTACTTTGTCTCTGAAATAGCAGCGGCTTTTCTTTTTCTTCACCACAGAATGCCCACTTATTTTTTCAGTAACATAAATCCTTCACACACAGTCCTCAGTGCACAGCAAATTAGATCATTGGTTTGCAACCATGATATCTGGATCTGCAGTGACTGATAGGCTGCTCTTAATGCATTTGCGGAGACAAAAAAAGCAAAGCAAATCTATCATTTGCTGCAACAAATCCATATGTTAGAAAACATTTACCATACACGCTTTTGTAAAGGTTGCAAACAACTGAGTGGGATGGACAGATCTCAGAAAAGGGGGACTGATTTTCCCAGCCTGTCATTGCTTTCAGTTAGGCTATAGGTGGCACTTTGATTCTGACCTCACTCATGTCAAGGGACAAGCAGAACATATGCTTGGCAGAGGATTTCCATTTAGCAGGGAGTGCAGGCTCAGAAATATTTTAAGCCTCCATGAAATAACTTTACCACCTAGAGAAATTATTGTATTCTTTACTGCTCTTTTACTTTTCTGTGCGAATAATCCTCCCTATGGGCCAGCACAAGAAAACTGAGCTGAATTCAACACTGAGCCAAGTTTAAAACTTACGTGGCAAAGAAATATGTAAGCAAATTCATAAGTATATACCAGTGAGCTGTAAACCCAGCTATGTTTCCCCATCCTTATACACAATGGTGAAATTTGGCTAAACCTTGTGTGAGATAGCAATGGGGACAGAACAAATTCTTTCACTGACAGTCTATATTATAGTGACTCAAATTGTTCATGCAAACAGTTCTTTTCTGGGAAAGGTGTGAAAGAGCTGCATGTGCTGATGAAGGAGAGCTTTGAAGAAATGGCTTTGTTAAGCAGACTGTGTGTCCTGTAATTAATTGTCTTAGTTCCTGTTCTGTCTGGACTCTCTGCTTTCAGCAGACTTCCTAATTTTAGTGGAGACCAGCATATCCTTTGGGCTGGAAGGGTATGTGGGTTGAGGTTCCTGTTCGTGCATGGCTTGCCTTGAGATTTCCTTGGTTTTAGCAGCTGTGTACGGAGACACCAGTGCAATCATAACTATAGTGTTATTTTGATCATTTTTCCGGGGTTGGTTTTTTTAGCTTTATCTATTTTTTTAAGTTGGAGATAAATACAATACTGCCTTGGTCTTTGTGTAGCTACTTGCACACTATTTCTAAATATGCATGTGCATACATCAAGACCAAAATATCCACAAACACGCATAGAATTACACAGACGTATAGCTATCTGTGTGTTCACTCAGCATGTCTGCCTATCAAGCAGGAGGAACAGATTTTAGTCCTAGATTAGAAATTAGCCAGAGCATAATCATGGCCAAATCAAGTCATTGCTCTGTGCTTCATCTTCCTATTAGTAGTAGGATGAGAAGGAGCTGCAGATATTGGATACACACTGTGGCAAGCAGATGGGAGCTTAGAAGCTAGTCATCAGTCTTTTGGTTAACATATCCAACATCCTGCTGAGGAAGCACGTCACTGATCTGCTGTAAGGAAGGTAGGTTCTGTACCATGCTGAAGCAGAAGACCACTGAAAGCAAATCCCTACCACCAAGTATTTAATTTCTTACAAACTGATGTCATGAAATGAGGATAATTTATTGGCAGATGTTGTCCAACCGCAGCCAATTCTTGTGACACAAAAAGCAAGGACAACAGCTTATGTACCTGCTTTATTGCCACAGAAAGAGTAATATTTCAAATCTGTTCTTCATTAGAAAATTATATTTTCTACTTAAAATATTATTATGCCTTATTTACTTTGATCCCACTGAGCACAGTTGGTTGCACAGTTAGTTGATCACAATAATATATCTAAGTGAATAATCAAAAGCTTACGCACATTTTTAAATGCACATCCTTCAGTTGCATAGCCTTTACCCTCAACAGTCACATAGCTTCTGTAACACCTCATTGGACCAAACAAATCATGAGATTTCTTACAAATAAGTTTTAAAAAATTAGCCATGACATTTTTTTTTTCTGTTTAAGTTTGGATTGTTTGGATTTCAATTTTTTTGATTGGTGTTACATTGCTGCTGCTTGCTGCTAAATGTCATCTCTATCTTCTGCAGAAGTGGCTGTGTTTGGACACAATTATTTCATGGCCTTTGGGAGTGACTAATTCAAGAGACCCTCACCTGTTAGTATCTTTTACTTTCACTTACTCTTAAGTTCTAAAATTGTCTAATTTGAAGCTGAAATTTCCCAAGCTGAAACCCATGAGAGTTCTTGTCCAGGCAAGGAGATCCATTTTTGTAATTCTAAGAGGCCCAGTGAGGTAGCATTTTTAAATACTGCTCTTGTAGTTTGTCTTGGAGCTATTCATTTGCATTTGCACTGAACTCAGTACACATCATTACTTAAATTTCTCTCCAGTTAATAATGTTGCTGAGTCTGTCATGAGTTTTGCCTCCCCCAAGGTTTTTGCAGCCTCCAGGAAGGCTACAGGTGATACACTTGGAAGAAAACCTTATTGTGCAGCAAATTCACACCAACAGCTGCTGTAAAGTAAGCATCAGTTTTGGCCATAGGTGTCTCCCAGATGGCTGTCCCTAGATAGTGTTCCTCACTGTATACAGAAATCCTTTCTCCTTCAAAGATAGGATGAGGTAATCCAGGACTGAAGTAATCACAAGACAATGAGCATGAAGAAAGGTGGCAGGTCAGAGAGCTCAGACAAGAAGCACCTCCTCTCATATAAAGTATCATTCACTGCGTTACAAGATGCCCCTCAGCTTCTTGATAAATACAGCACTGCCTCCTCTGCCTCTCAGTTAGGCAAGATAAAGATGCACCTAGTGAAGCTGTGAATAAAACACTGGCACATGGTGTCTTGAGTCTTGCTTTAAAAGGCAGCATCCTAAGGTTGATCCTCCTGTACTTGTTGCACTTGATGCCTGTCTTCTTTCAACTCAGTACTGTTCACCCTCCTAAAATACAGTGAAGGAGTGTGCAACTGATGGGGTAAGAAGGGAGGAAAAGGATGGGCATTAGACACAGTGCCAGACAAAAGAGCAAATATTCAGTATTAAGAGCAAGGAGTAAGAAGACACTTCAGGGTGAAGCCACAGAGCCCCTGGTGAGAGTTTAGCTGGGTTTCCCAACATCTGATCCCATGGCATTCACTTCAAACTACCTGTCCACAGGACTTGAGGGATCTCAGCTGGATGAAGAGCTGACCCCAGAAAACTTGAATGAGTGCTCCATCTCTCCAGCTGCTCCAGAGGAGATTTCCCTGAAAGATGGAGAGAAGATTGGAGATTTAGTGCTTGTCTAATCAGCTTTCAGGCCACTTAACATGCTAATCCCATAACCCCCGTCTCCAGCCTGAAAGTGCACAAAGATTTCACATGTCACTTCTGGATAACACAACCCCCCTGGAGGAGCAGAAGAAAGAACAGAGACAGAAAAAGAAAAAGAGATTTGGTTAGAGATCAGTGAGTAGGGCAAAACACAGATGGTTTCCTCCAGAGACTAACCTTGAGAAAGACTGAGGGTGGACAAAGCAGCTCAGTAAAGAAGAAGGAGAGATAGATGGGTGGAAAGGGGTGGATGAGGGGAAGGGTGGGTGAGGGGAAAAGGGTTCCTACCACCAGGGAGCAGGGACATCTTCCTGTATCCCCATATTCTCCTGTATCCCAGAGTCCAGCTTCTTTTGCTCTCCATCCCTTGGGGGATGTTGTGGAAGAAAACGGAATCTTGCAGGAGTTGGTGTCCCAGAGAAGTTATTCATGGAGGCTGGATTTTAAGGAGGACTGGATTATTTTAGGGACTCTCAGAAAACAGGTGGTTATGTAAGGTCAAATCTCAGCAAGGGTAATCAAATCTCAGTCTTAAGATGATCACCAGGCAGGGTGTTGGGAGGTATTTATCCAACCACTCCTCCTTGTGTTGTGGCTTTCCTCCAAAACAGCCAAAGCTGAAGGTGGGACTAAATTAAGAGGAAAGCAGTGCCATCATCGCCTCCTCTGCTGGCCTTAGAAAATCTCCCCTGTTAGCTGAACCCTCCCTTGCCCATTGTAAACACTCTTTTCAATGATTTTATAGTGGAATTCATGGGTCTATGTCAGGCTGTGTTGAGGGTCTCATGAGCTCTTGGGTGCTTCCTGTTCCATGGTGCTTTTGCTGTAGCAGTTCTCAAGGGCATGCTGCTTGCAGCTACACAACCTCTCTCCAAAGGGATGAGGCAACGTAATTCCTTTATTACACTTGTTCCCTTCCCTGTTATTGCTCTCACAGCACTGCCTCTGCAAACCCCCACAGTGTTATTGTGAAGAATTCTCATAGAAAGCACCAGTGTGAGAATTACCCCTCCTCCCTCTCCTTCTTTATCTCGTTTTGTAGACTTCAGTATAAGAAGGAGGAAAACAAATGTTGCACCCAACAAAGCAGCTAATAGGGATTTCAATTCTTAGTAAATGTTACCCAATAATATATATTCACAGAAGCTTAACAAACAATGAATGTGCATATTTATCTTGCCAGAGCTAATAGAATCACAATCAGAAATAATCAACAGGGAGTTTAAATGTGTGCTGATGAAAAGAATGGCAAGAAATCATCATCCTCATAATTTTCTTTATCATCACCTGATGCACTGGTGAGAATCAGGAGGATTCTCGTATCAGGAGGATACTCCTATCAGATCCAATCATTGCCATTTGCATCTGGACACTGCAGAAAGTTTTCCCTTTTTTCTCTCTGCAGTTCCTTTATTTTAATTTTTTTCCCCAGAAATAACTTCCACCATTACAGTCAAAGTACACCATCGACTATGGACTCCACAAATAAATCTTTGTGTGCATGAAAGTGCCAGAACCTCCCTTGTGCAAAGATGCAATGGTAGCTACTAAACAGTTCACTACAATGTGTTTATGATGCTTGACTGGATCCAAGAAGCAGGCTCCAGTTCCATGTTCTTGGCACAGAAGTATCCTTGGGGGCCTCCCAGTAAGAAGCTCTAATTTGCTTAATAGAGGTGTGTGCCTCCACTGGAAAGCAAGAGTGTAGAGGATCTAAATTAAAAGAAAGGTTTGAAATCTGCCAGTGAAAGGCCATAAAAAACCCCAAACCCACAACATTGAAACACCAAACCCTATGCTTTTGCAAGCTCCTGAGGGGAGAACAGAAAGCTTAGTACCTGGCAAAAAAGTGAGCAGCAAAAGGTAAAAAAGTAAAAGAAAAAAAATTAATTTATTCACATTTTCACCCCTGTGCTTTCCCCCTTTGAATTATTTCCACCAGGGGTGTGCTATTGCATGGCAGCTAGAGCATTTAGCATCCATGTGTCTGGGAGCTGATCAGCTACCCAAGAGACAAGATAATGGAGCAGGAAGAGCTGCCTTCTCTGCCCATTAGTTGAATGTTCCCAAGGAGATCTGGAGATGCTGCCCAGAAGCAATCTTTTCTGTTTGAAAGCCTCAGCTGTTACACGAAAAAAAAAATCATAATAATGGTGGCAAAGAGCTGAATAAGATAGCACAGTGGTGCTTTTATCTGTTAGGAGGAGGAAAGAAGAGTATGCCTGCAGCATGTCATGAAAGCCATAGGAAGATATGTGTCCCCTTAAGAAGAAGAAAGAAACATTTTACCAAAATGTTTTAATGAGCTTCTGGTTGCCAAGGAGAAAGTATTGATCATTCCAAAAAAAAGATGAGAAAAGGAGCTGTCAAGAAAGAAGACATCTGGAGCTGACTTGTGCACAGTTTCTTTTTCTTAGTCCAGAGACACAAAATCATTTTCTTCACCATTTTAAACTTAATAATGCTGTGGATTAATCTGATTTCCTTTTAAATTAAACCACCCTCTTAAACACCCTCTTACAGTCTCTTTTTTTTAATTTAATAAGGAAATATTACTTCTCCATTTAGTTTAAAATGTGATCATGTTTAGTGTCTGAGAGTGGATCCTTTAATCACCATTCATGGCATGTAATTCATCCTGAAAGAATCAATTATAGAAAAAGAAAAAATCTAGGAAAAACCTTGGGGCAGTGCTGTACAAAATTGTTACTCAGGTACATTTCTAAGAGCAATCACATGCTCTCCCTTTTGGTAGTCACACATAAGATTAATTACCTGGATTTGATTAAAAAAGGGGGGAAAAGGTTAGATCATTGCTCCTTATATTAGCATTGAGCTTGTTCTGTCAATGACATTCAGGAGGAAAATAATCTTTCAAAAGGAAAAAAAAAACCCAGATATTTTAATTGTGGGCAAATGAAAATGGATAAGAAAGGAAGATTTTTTCAGTTACCTAACAAACTTGATCCCACTGCAGCACAGCTAACAGCCTGGATGTGAACATTAAGCAAAGTTAGTGCATGGAGAGAATGCTCGCTAATGTTACTGCTTCCTCATGGGACAGCTCTGCAGTGAATAGGGGGATGCTCTAAAACAATGAAACACAAAGCAGTTGTAAAATACAGAGCTTTTTGTAGTGCACAGCAAAGTATATGAGTCTCCAGAGCAGATGTCTGGATGGCTGAGTCTCATCTGTAGCATTATGAATTTTCTGACCTTCATTTTTTCTATTTACAAATAGGGATAATGAAAATTCAGCTCTGAATTTTGAGATCTGTGCATAAAAATTCCTGTCTAAGAGAAGAGAGAATTCATTCTGGTTTTCATTTTATTCATACCAATCAAGGGAATTTTTTATGTAAGTTGATAAAATCATACAGAAATATTTGTGTAAATTAATAAAATCATACTAGCGTAGCAGTCTTATGAGTATTAGATGATCAGGCCTGGTTATCTGTTTCTTCACTACTCAGAAAATGTAACTGGTAACTAATGAAGTGTATGGCAAACTACATGGGTCTTATATCATGTCCTATAAAAAGCCCCAGCATGTCCTAATGCATCGGTGCCTGGAAGCCTGGGTTCTGTAATGATGTTCTGACATTCATGAATCAAGCACCCTTAACTGAATGAGGAAAGAGGGGACTTCATTTTTCCTGAAGAAGCCTTGGCAATGGCCATTTGGCTTGCAGCCTTAGTCATGTCTCAGTACTGCCCACTATCTAACACAGAGAGGGCCATGGCTTGTTTTATGTTTCTGCAAAGGACATTTTTCCCCAGATTATAGGGAAATATTATGGAAATATCTCTCTAGAGCCCCGATGATGGAAAAAACAAGCCTCAGCCTCTTTAACCTCTGCTCTGTTGCCAGACCAGGCTCCAGGGCATGAGTGAAGATGAGAATTGAGACCAGCCCCCTTTGCAAGCTGAGCTCAGAGACCTCAATAGAATTGCTGTATCTGGCATCAGGCATGGATTTCCAAAGTCAGCACACTTCTAATCCTGACATTAGAATAGTGGTACATAATATCATGAAGAGTAATAAAACTCTCCATGAGGAAACCTTGATTTCTGCATCTTTGATGGACTTATTTGCATGTACTCAAACAGCTAAATAACTGCATTAGGCAAAGCACAGTCCTCTGTATCTGTTTCTCTCTTTTCACTAGCGCAAACATCAGACAGTTTAGGAACATGATGGGCAGTGAAGAAAGGTTACAGCATAAGAATTTTTTTGCAGGAACTTTGGTATCCTGAGTTTCTCACCAAAATGCTGTTGACATGACAACCTCACTGACCTTCTGCAAGCCCAATAGACAATCGCATTCTAAAGCCAGTCCTACCATTGTAGTAAGCCAAGGATTCAGATGTATTTTGTAGGCTGCCTGTCTCTAGTATGGAAACTGAGGCTCAACTGTAGATGCCTAGAAAATTCCCTGCTCATTTGCAGTGAGGTATGTGGCAAGTGATAAAAATCTTTCAATATGGCACAAAGTATCCCAAACAACCAGCACAATCTTGTAGAGATACGTTTTAAAAGAGTTATTTAGGACCACGCCAGGCACAGCCCTCATCCACTGCATCCCGCTCCTCTGAGTCTGCTCCTCAGCTGGGATTTCCTCCCACAGTCCCATGAGATCAGCCAGCCTCTGGAAAAATCACTGTCTTGTAAACTTCTGTTTTCTTTGTCATTCAAGTGAGCTATTTCTGGTATAACTACAGTTACCATGGCTACACCAGCTCATAAACAGGATCAGAAACCTTGGAGATGATTTTAAGTGATTCCCTGGAATAAGAAATTATCCACCTAAGGGTTTCTTTTGGGGCCATACGGACTGCACTGTTGTTACTGCTTGGACCCCATGACTTCTGTTGCAGCTCTGGTCTGGAACAGGTGGCAACAGATGCTACCCAAAACACCCACCTTTTTCCTGGTGCTAGGACAGGAAGAGCCTGGGATGGAGCAGGGAGGGAGATATTAAGACCTTAGGCAAGGTTCATCTTTTTCTGAGGTGGCATCCAAGCACCAACAGAAAGCTGGAGACTGTTGCTCAGCAAAGGAGCCATGCACCCAGTATTCTGCACAGCAAATGCCTCCTGCTAGTGAAAGGAAAGGAAACAGAGAAGAGAAAGGAATAGCCTGATAATCATGGCAGATAAGAAAGAACATGATAAGCAGGGGCCTTTAGGGAGTTTCTGCCATGTTTTGTCAGCAGCCGAAAAATAGCTTCACGTGACACCATGGAAAATTTTTTTCCACATCCAATTTTGTTAAAGAGAAATGAACCAAATTTCATTGGGGAATCAGGGAAACAAACAGCCTGAAAATATGTAAATCTTTAAAGCCCATAAAAGACAAATAGAGGGATGTAGAGCAAATTTCCTAAGCAACTCTACCTACATAGAAGAAGGCAGAAGGAGAGGGGGAGTCCTCAAAAACCTGCCTGCAGAGGATGGAGGCATGAAAATGAGCAGTAGGGATATGAAAATGGGAGTAGAATCTGCTGCCAGCATGTTGCACCTCTTTATAGCCACACAAACAGGTCCCTGCCCACAGCAGTGACTTCTGCTGTCAGGAGCTGCTAGCTCAATCAATCTCCACACATTTGTATACAAGCTCTAGTCAGCACAGAAAAGAGATGATGCCAACACAATGCTGCCCCCATTCTTTTTTCTGTGCCCAGAAATTATGGCACAAGTCTCTGAAAGCTGTGTGTTTGTCCTCAAACATGTGGGAACATTGTGTTTGCTCCTTTGCTGCTAGATTGAAAGCCTCTTGGCTGCATCTAGGATTTACTTCCCAGCTTCTCTGTACACACAGAAGGGCTAGGACCTTATCGATTTTTTAAAAATAAGCTAAGAATCTTGCTGAAGAATTTCTCTCATCTAACTTCAGCCATTGGAAAGGCTAGAGGCCTCAGCTGTGAGGCTTGTTCAGCAGTGCTTGTCTGTTCCCTCCTGCCAGAGGGACACTGTCAACTCAGAGAGAGCCTTTTCTTTCTTTGTCACATGCCATCACACCCCTGGCTGCTGTGGCTGCTCCAAAATCACCTTCTCCATTCTCCCACAGAGATGAAGCCCATCCTTCACTACACAAGGACACCTTGGTTCCATTCTGCCCCTGTGCTGCTCTGATGCTCCTAGCACAGTCCTGTTCTGGGACCTTTTTCAGCCCTACCAGCCCTGACCTCATGTGAGCTGAAGACTCTACAAGCCTTCACCAGAGAAAACAAAGCCCAGAGGACTGCTAACCCTATGGTTATTCATCAAGTCAGACATCCACTGAGGTACTACTTGAGCTAAAGATGAGGATGATTGTTCCTTGCCTTCATGTGCAGGTGTATGTGTGCTCACAAACAGTGACATCACTTAAAGCACAGGTGATTTTCTAATTCTTCTTTTCTTCCTCAGAGTTCTCCCTCTCAGGATTTCCAGAGAAGAAAACAACTTTTTCTCCAGAAAGGGGCACATCACCCCTCAGGAGTGTGTCAGACCTCTCTGGAGCTGTGCCTGCAAAGTGTCATGGTGACAGGATCCCCACACATACCTCCCAGCTGAGCAGAGGCCCGCCCATGACTGGTGCTCTGAAGTCACCTGGTGGCAGCGTATATCTGCAGGACAAAAGGCACCTCGAGACCCTTTCTACGGAGACTGGAGAAGCTGAATGATTTGCAAGAGGATCCCTCCACTCTGTAAGTATTTCCCAGGAGCTCAAGGCAATAATGAAAGTGGCAGGGGGGTGAAAGAGGAACTTGCTGCAAAACTCAGAGGAAAGAAAAGTCCTGATAAAACCCCATCGGATAAAAATTGTGCTGTTTGTGGTTGGAGAGTATGGACAGACTTAACAGCTGAGAGGGAGTTGTGGTCTTTGTGTGTAGTTTGTAGTTTTCTATTTCCTCTGAAGTTAGGGAAGGGCAGAAGCAGTGGTTTGCCTCAAAGCTTCCTGGCTGTAGGAGCAGCTCTGCCCTCCATGGGGCAAATTTCTCATTCCCTATACCCCTCAGTCAGGGCTCCATGGAACCCCCTTTTCTCTTGTCCTTGACTGGCTGGTCTTGCACATGAGCAGCACCAAGATGGCTCCTGAGGAGCAATCAGGACAGGCAGCTGATGTTCCTTGCCCCAGTGCTCTGCCATACATGCAGAGCAAACTGTTGGGAAGTTGGTACTGTGTGAAGCTGTACCTCCAGTGTTGCTGAATTCCTTCTCTACAGTGGGGTAATCTTTCCAAAGATCCATATTCAGAAAACAGTCATGGGAATAGAGCTCTACCTGAAATTAGTTGCTGACTTTTAGAGTGTGTCGTCTTTAACCTGTTCTTGGTATTAAAACTTCTGCTAGAACAAAGGATGATTTTGTTAAACTCAAGATCAGAAAGGGCTGAACTTGTATAGACCTTTTCCATCACTGATTATCCAGATGAAGCAAATGGAGACTGGAGCTGTGGGACTCCTCACAGGCATCTTACATTGGATACAATATTTTCTGGTGAAAGCCTAACTACAAAGATGATGCCAGTGGCTCTCATGAAGTCAAGAGATGAGTATGCAAGAACCCCATTAAAAGGAATATGAAAACAAGGGCGTTTCCTCCTGGTTACTGTCTACTCCCAATGTACCCCTGCACAGAGGGACACAGCTCATGGGGTTTCTGGGTCTGACATACCTGAAGGACCAAGAAGACAAGCGTGCATGAAGGATTCTATATTTTTGAAGGCTTCAGAGAAGGGAGAATGAGTTCCTACACTGAATCTGTGAAGAAGGACAAGACATGTGTCTGCATTATCTGTACATGAAATTTTCCATGGTGAATCTGAGATTAAGGAGAGGGCAGATTAAAGAGTCAACATTTGTCAGTACTATTCAAGGCCTTTTAAGTTCAAAGAAAACTAAAAGGAGGATAGTAATCTGGCCAGCAACCCAAAGATGGGATATCTGACGTAGCTGTTAAGCCCATTAGTGTGTATTAAGTATAATTAGCACTCGGACGCAAGCAAAGATCTTACTCGGAGGATTAAACCCTGGCCTGAGCAGAAATGCTGTCAAGGACAATTAGGTAGCACTTTGTCAGAGGAGGAGGCAGAGGAAGTGCACGGAGAACACCTCATTCCTCAATAGGCTTTGCATCCACAGACATCAGGAGCTGCATTGCAGTGTTGGTGGCAGCAGAAGAGCTCTGGCCGCCCAGGAACTAATGGGAGGAGACAGCATAACACGTACAGAGATCTAGACAAGGAATTTGAGTCTCATTGATCATTTGACAAGCTATCTGGTGTGGCACCAAGGACCACCCAAGCACCCAGGTATGGGGAAGCAATTTGCTGGGATATTCCTCTGGGAAGTTGCTGCAGGCATTTCTTTGGCATCTGTGATTCTGGGTTAACTGCCCACCTACGGCTGGTCATGGTTCCTGAGATGTGGGAACTGGAACAGCTCCCATACTGTGGGGTAAGGGCCTCTCCAGTATGAATGGAGTCATCTTTGCCTGAGAGTAACAGCAAATGAGTTTTGTCAGCTCTGTGGTGGGAGGGCAGCTTAGTTTGTGCAATATGGAGGCTGTCATGGCATAAAGATTGCTTTCTATCCTCTGCCATTTCTTTTGGTGATGTGTGGACTAAACAGGTAGAGGGCTGCTGGTAAGAAATATGTTGGAATGGTTTTGAGTGCATTTTCTTATTTTCATGCAGGTGAGGGAGAGCATGAAATGTTATTTGGGCAGAATCTTTTTCCTACAAAATCCTAGGTTGTCAAATAGCTGATAGGTGGACACAACTCTTTCAAACTGGATAAAAAGAAAACTCTAAAGACTGAGTACTTCCATTAGCAGTTTTTGTACAGAGTGAAGGCCAGGAGCAATGCATGGACTCAAGGAGCTAAGAGGAGTTGACTCTCAAAGACAATTTTGATGTTAAGGTAGTGTGCTGGCAGAAAACAACAGTTGGTAAAGCAAAGAAGGAACTCAGTTGGAGGTGGAGTTCTCATGTATCTTAGAAGTTTTTTTTATGCCAGATCAAAGGATTGGAAATCTTGCTAGCCAGTTTGTTTCTTCTGCTCTATTCTTGGGAGTAGCTCTTGAGAAGGATACCAAGGTACTTCAAAGTGCATGTGTGTCTCTTGTAGTTCAGAATGGTTATCTAGTTCTGAGACAGGTACTCTACTGATGAGAACTGCAGTTAAGGCAGAGGTGTAATATGGCAATATGGCATTAGCAGACATGCCATAGAGCAATTTTCCACTGCAAAATATTTTGTAATATATAGGGCCATCTGAATTCCTCACTGGTCTTGAGTAACAGTGAGACACCAAATATTCTCTTTGATTTGGAGTCAAGCTGCCTTCTAGCTCACATTTGGTTCTAAAAGTCTATGAGTCAAAGGTATTATCAGTCCTCCTAGCAGCACAATCCAGATCACTCCAAGCATTGCACCTCCTTTCTAATTCTGAAAAAGATGAAGATGATGGCATTTGCCTGTCCTGCCACCATGCTGTAAGCATCAAGCTGTAAACACTGAGTGATTGTTCAGGCGCTGCAGAGACAACAGCTACATAAGTAATTTCTACAATTTGAGCTAATCTCATTGTTTGTGGGCACGGTGGGTGCTTAGGAAGCAGTGTTACAGGTGAGGGAATAGCTTCTATACATACTTCATCTGGAACCCATCCAATCTCCTTCCTGGGATGTTACAGCTGAGACAGGACTCCAACCACAAGAGACAGTAGCCTGACCACAAATGGCAGAAGAGCTAGCATGCCTTTATGTGGTACCATTACGATCCATCCTACTGCCAGCACAAATGGCAAGATGTTAGGGGTGACGTATTCCCAGATTGCCACAGACACAGAACATACCACACAGATGTTTGCTTTGTGCTGATGTGGAAGTGACAGAGAAGAATCGTTTGGATGGGTTCTTCTCCTTTTACTTTGCAGCATTATGGCTATTTCAGGATTGTCAAAGACATAAACACATCTTCAGACTAAGAAAAAATCTTTGATGGCATTAATAGTTCTGAGATTAAAGTCCAGTGTGTCACTGCAGGTGATTTTGGGGATTAGGCCAGAGTGCTATGGTGACATAATGAGATAATATTCTTTAGTACCAAATCCTGAAGTTAATTCCTTCAGCAATTCCGTCAACCTGAATGCACAGGGACAAACACTTGGAGATGGGAGTTATGTAATGGTCATGGGGACAAACGAGACTTCAAGGAGGGGAGAAAAAAAAAAAATCATCTATTTTTGTCCATAAGTGCAGATGATCAGACCATTCTAGCACACTAATTAGCACAAAATTTGACCAAGTTTTGAAAGTTTCCCTTGGACACTGGCGAGAGTTATTACTGTCCTCTCTAACAAGGAGTCAATGGGCTCTGCAGCAATTCTGCTCTTTCCATACAAAATATTGCTCCCTAATAACTATACAGTCCCTGCAAAGTGAAGCTTGGCTCAAGTGCAGTGTGGTACAGAGGAGGTCGGTGCACGCAACATAACCTTCAAAAATACCAAACTGGACATACTCTGTGGAAGTTACAGGCTTTGCTCTCCTAAATCTCGAGAAATTAACTTCTGCCTAAAACACAATCTCCAATGCCTTGCCTTAGCCTTCTTTACAATCTCTCAAAGACCATGTGCCATTTCCTGTAAGTTCAGCATTAACAGACATGATGAACTAATTGCAGTTCCACCCAGTCTTCCTAGGAAGGAGGACTAAAGGCTCATCTAGCTTGGCATCCCATCTCCATCAGTGTCTAAAAGTTAATGCTTAGACACAAGAACATCTAAAGTATATCCTGATGGCTCCCAAGGACTGGGTATTTCTCTAAGCCATAAGTGTGTTTTTGTGGCTCCTAGTAGTCATGTCCTCAGCCAGTAAGTAAAAACATCAGCACTCCTGTTCCAAGGCTAACAAGAAAACACACAGCATTGGCATTAACTTTCCTATTTTATCCTTACTCATTTGATACTGAGCAAGCTGCTGCAGCAACCTATCTTCAAGAGTCCAGCTATATCTGATGTGACAAAAGGTGTGACTCTCCATGATTCTGCAAGTCATTGTGCTATGGAGTTAAGTGTGTTTTTAGTTCTTAGCTCAAGTGTCCTTTGTCTGGCATCTTAATTTTAGAATGCAGGATGAAAGTCAGTACTATCTGCTTACTTTGTATGCATTACAGCAATTTCTTATGTTTAATATCTTAATCTTATCACAATTTTATTTTCTCTAAGTTTGTCACCTGACTACCAATATTTAGAAATGATAAACAGTCAGTCCTTACTGTTACCTTGCAGGCAGAGGGATCTGAGAGAGGCTCACACCTGCCACACACAGCAGCGCAGAGATGAGTGAGAACCCACCAGCCAACCTCAATGCTTCAGAGACTCCAGCTGGTCCCACCACACCACGCAAGGGGCCTCCTAAGTTCAAGCAGAGACAGACAAGGCAGTTCAAGAGCAAGCCCCCAAAAAAAGGAGTAAAAGGGTAAGGGCATTTTGGAAAGTATGCTTGTTGGGTGTCTCCCTCCTGCTAGGCTGGGCTTCTGTGGTATCATAATCCTTTGGGCAAAAAGGTGAGAGGCTTTCCCTTGCCCCTTGTGGCCATCAGCTCTCTCACTCAGAGCTGCTTCTCTTCATCTGCTTTCCACCCACAGTTCCCTTCCATGGCTAGAGGTGTAGGACAGCTTGCCTTTCCTTGGGGCTGCTGGCCCAAACTCACCTCCTACCTGTTCTTTTCTCCCCTAGGTTTGGAGATGACATTCCAGGCATGGAGGGGCTGGGCACAGGTAAGTCCTGCAGGACTCTGTTGTCATGCTCTGCATTAACACAAGTGCAGGTGTGCTTCAGCACAGAAAAGTATTCTCTCGGGTGGTTCCTCTGCAGCTCTCAGGGTCACCAGTACAGGATAGTACTTCATCTGCAAGCTGCCACAGTCGTGCTTATGCTTGCTTACGTTACAAGACAGGATGGCTATTTAAACACACTTCAATTTCTGAATTGGCTGCAAATATGCTTGTTTGTTTTCTGCTAATACTCTGGCTAAGAATTTCAGCAGAATGAGGTTCTCAAAATAATGGCAAACCCTAAGCTATTAATACCAAAAATCACAGGGACTAAACTCATCTGGTTAAGTATTTGGTGCATAAAATCACCCGTCTGGGACTGAGAAATATGCACTGGATGAGACTGTAATTAGACAGAGCTTCTTAGATGTCAGTAACAACTTCACCTATCAAAGAGTTACAAATCTTGTATGTTGTAGGCCAAATAACGTGGCATCTGTTTAAGGTCTCCAAGAACACCATTGTTTGTGTATAGGTACTTTATAAGCACTGGAGAAACCACAAAAACAGAACGATATTTTGTATTGAAGAGACTGTAGGAGACATTGGTTTTGCTTTTTGAAGCACCTGTTTTGAGGAAAAGTTGAGAGAGTTGGGATGGTTTAACCTTGACAAGAAAGAGAGGAGACCTGATCCATGCCAATAAATATCTGAAGGGTGGCTGTGGGGAGGATGGTGTCAGACTGTTTCCAGTTGTGCCCAGTAACAGGAAAAGGATCAACAGACACAAGAGGGAGTACAAAAAGTGTGAGTCACAAAGCACTGGAAAGGTTGTGAAACCTCTGGAGAAAGTAAAATCCTGCTTGTATGCAGTCCTGTGCAACATATTTTAGGCAGTCCTGCGTTAACGGGGGATTTGGACTTAAAGCTGTCTTGAGGTCCCTTCCAACTCCAATGATTCTATGATCTTGTTTGATCTCGTAGGTAGTACAGATTTGAGGAGCTCATCTGCTCATTTAATGTTCAAGTGGAGTCTCATTGTTCTTAATGTTTCCTGAGTAAATCAGTCTTCCATTAATACAAAAGAAATCCAAGAAGTCCAGTGACCAGAACCCATTGTTCTTTCTCTTTGTTTTGCAGATATCACAGTGATTTGCCCATGGGAAGCTTTCAGCCATCTGGAACTACACGAGCTGGCCCAGTTTGGGATCATCTAAGGTGCCAGTATTTCTACTGTCACCTGTTGACTCCACAGATCCCAGCATGGTCTTCATCACCTTTGTAATTTATTTTTGGCCCTTACATCCACTTGCTTGTGGGCACAGTGATTTTGTAAGAGCTAATTGTGAGAAAGTCCTTTGCAGATTAATTTGGCAAAGAAGTTATTTGGGACCCTGAAAAGACCTCATGCTCCATGTGATGAAACTACTAAAAACTGTCTTAATCCCTCCTTGCACCATATGTTGTCTTCTCCCACTGTTGTAGATCTTCTTCCCACTGTAGAGATACTGGAAGGCTGTGTTTGAACTGTCCTGGTTATCTGAAATACAGTGTGCATGGGTATGTCTGTATCTCCAGACCTAGTTATATCAAATCTCTTCTGTTTTCTTCTTTCCCTCCCTGAGAGTTTTCCTATATAGGATTTCCGTTGGTATGCCTCCATGTTATCTGCACTACCAAATAATTACTGAGAGTATATCTGTAGACAACACTAGTCCAGACACTAGGCTATTTTTCCTTAGGGAACCCTTCCCAGGGGCTCACCATAAGGAATCTGCTGCTAAAATTTACCTCATCAGCAAACATGGAAAAGGGCTTACAGATGTTGTCTATGCTGTCCTGCCCACAAGCTATAAGCCCCAAGAGTTTGGCTGTCTAAAGACATTAAACAAAACAAAAATGTTTGTGTCTGAGATCAATAGCTAAGTGAGTTAATCCTAGTATTCATTCCTTTGTGGATACAATTCCAAAGAAGCCACATTCCAAATCACATGCATTTCCTCTCCTTTGATTGGACATCTCTGTGTGACATTTGCTCTGTCCCCATGCCCATAAATGCTTACATGAGGCATTTGCTCCACAGGTCATATTTGTTGCTGATTAAGAAGACAGAGAAACATTATGATCTGCCACCAGACAGTGCCAGTAGTCTCACCTCATCTAGCAGAAGATGGCATGACATTAGTTAGTTTCTCCTTCTTCCTTGTATTTAGCATGTGGCAAGGCTCCCTTCACACACACAGCCATCAGTGGCAGTGCTTTTCTCTCTATCCCCTGACAATGTCAAGCTCTGGAGCTTGTCTGGACAAGCAGGCAAACGGTGGTTCCCCAGAGAGAGATAACAGCAGGGCAGGTGGGGAGGCACAAGGATGTTAGGATGTGTATATCCAGGCAAGCAGAGAACAAATTCACTTAATCCTATCGATTTCCATCTTCTGGTTTAGGGCAGCTTGAGTGCTGGTGACTGGAGAGGCACTCACAACCACTTAAACGCTCAGGGATGGCACTGAGGTTCCCTGCTGCCCTGATAATAAGGAAGGGCTTTTGTTTTTTTCGGAGCTTTGTTACAGCTACATAATATACATAAGAGGAAGCTGCATTTTTAATTGTTGCCTTCAGCTTGATAAAACTGGTTGCATAAGAACTGCGTCTCTCAGCTAACCTTTCCTATGCTGAACATGCTCATGGAAGCAAGGAGCGGCTGTGGAGAGGAGAGCAAATACTATCTGAAAATCAATTTCCCTGCATAAAGCATTCTATAAATTCAAGGTTGTTCTATAGTTATGCTACTGTTATTCTAGAAATAACAGCTAGCAGTTTTCATTTAAAATACAGCTTCAGCACCAAAAGCTACAGGTAATTCCTGTTGGCAGTCCAGAGCACAGCTTTTACTATTCACTGCTGCTATTAGAGACAGCAGTAAAACAACAATCCGCTCAGAACCTCAGCACAATTACAGCACAGGAGTCATGTACCATTTAGCTAATTGCAGCCCACAGCTATTTCCTCAGGCAGAGGCAGACAATCCTTTCCATTTACTTCAAATTTCTCCCACCTTTTTCACCTTTCAAGGCTTTCTTCTTTCTCTAAATATGCTTCTTTAAAATTATGTTTTATTTAGCTTATACTGTAGGAGATTGATCCAATATTTTTTTCAAGCTCATGTATTAGCCGCCTTCTCCTTCAGTTAAATGTGGATGTTGCTGTGTCTACTCTCTTGTGCTTTCCTTCACGTTACAACATCCTGTAGCATGTGATCCTCATTTCACATTCTCAGTCTGTTCTCTTCTATCTGGGAAAAGACCCATTTGATTCAGTTTTGGATCCTGCAAGCTGGTTGCCTGTCTTTAACTTTTCCCCTTTTTAAGCAGGAGAAAGGCAAGAGGAGTATTTTCAAACCAGTTCCTTTTATTCCTTTTCATCCCAAGCCTTGGGAATGCAATCCAAAGACAGCAAGGTCCTCTGTCAGAAAATGCTGGAGAAGGCCAGGAACTGAAACATTTTGGCAAATGGGAAGGTTCTGGTGCAGTTTCACATCTGATTGCCATAACCCCAACTCCCATCAGAGAACTACAAAATTCAGTTTGTTAGTTATCTTCAAAATAACTTCTATTCTTTAATAGGGATTATGTTTGTTCCTTTACTTGTAAGGAATTGTGAGACTTGGAAAAAGAGTCTTAAAACATGCTCACAGTTGTTTTGTCTGAGGTTCTGCATTTTTTCTAATGAGATGAAACTTCCATTTCTCAAGCACGGAGAGATGCCTATGGTGTAAGAAAGCAAATGTGTTCAAGTAGTTTGTTGAAGGGCTCCATTTTATAGACAAAATATGTTATTCTTTTACAACTAAAATACCCAAAGAAGTTAAAAACAATACAAATTAATAAAAATGCTTATAATTTTCTTTGTTGTCTTAATGTAGTTTGACTGGCTTACAAAATATATCCAGAGAAAGGCAGACGGCTTAGCTTTTCATTTTTAAATCCTTTTCTGAGGAAAGCCCTGAAAGCCACTCACCACTCCTCATGAGTGCAAACCAGCTATGTATCTTCAAACAACAGGCAATAAAGACTAATTGTGGTATCATCTGAGAAGCAGTTTTTTCCCTGAGTGATGACTGGTGTCTTCTTCCAGGCATAGTACATGTCATTTCCCTGGGACTGAAATCTTTTGTCCAGTTATATCTTCACAACTGAGTGCAATGTGTTTTTATCCTTCTGTACAAAAATTGCTGAGATATGAATGCCACTTAGATGCTTGTCATTTTTATGACTGCAAGATATTGCTGCAAATGCTCATTTTCTTTTGCTGTTTGTTGTTGCCGAACTTTCTAAATGTTCATAGGAATTTCAAGCTGTCAAACACTCAACTGCCTCCTGGTGTATTCTGCCAGGTCTCATACTTAGAAAGCATTTTCTTTTATGCCATATTTGGAGCTTTTCTCTTGCAGCTCATTGCTGAGTGTCATAAAGTCATTTGAGTGCTCTCTATCCTGTGAGATACAAATATTAATTAGCCATGAGTCATTTAGATGTTTTCTATAAAACCCTTTGCAACAACACTTTGAAAGCCAGAGAAACATATTTTCATGTGGTTACTGCAATTTAATAGCACCCACTTTAAAGCTAGGGTTAGCTGATACCTAGAAATCACACCAAGAGTGCCCTCAAAGATGAGTTCCATCCTCAATGACCTTTGTTTCTTGTTCCAGTGAGACAGTTAGATAAACCTAAATCTCTGAAAGAAAAGAAGAATAAAACTTTGGAAAAATGACAAGCAAGCACTTATCTTGCTTTTGTTCCCCTAATATATCTAAATCAACTCAGGAAAATTAATTTAAATATATATATATCTTTGATGTAAGTTGGAGTCTTCAGGAGATCTGAAGATGCTCAGTGCAAGATTCTTGTCAGTTGATGACGGAGTATCCATCACCTTTAGATCTCTAGTACTCAATTTTTCAGAATACTTAGCATTACGTTTTGGTGTTTAAAATAGAGGTGTCACTGGTTGTGGCTGCAACTTTGAACACTCATTAGTAAGCCTCAATCTCTTAGGGCCTGAGAGCCTCAGCCTGGAGATCTGAGAAACTATGAGTACATATTTTGAATGCATTTACGTAATGTCTCATAGGAATGACTTGTCAAGCATCACTCAGGGTGGGCAGGTTATTCTATCCAACAGTCTGTTTCAGCATCACCGCACAAGAGTGATGCAAATTGAGATAGATTTGAAAAAAAAAAATAAGAAAAGAACTTAGAATTCAAGATAATGTAATATACTTAAAAATATGCTTTGGAATTTCCTCATACCCTACTGCTTAACTTGAAATCTTGCATCCAGTACCCATAGGGATGACAGGGTTGTTAAAGTGGGGCTTGGCTTAGTACACTGATGTTGGGCACCTGAACCTCCAGGGGTTTTCCTGACTGCCCAAGGCAGGGAGCACCAACTCTAAGCTACCTGTAGGGAGTGGGATCACTGAAGCCCCTGTTCTGGGAACACAAAAGGATATAATGCTATCAATTGCAAATTTAACTTGTCTTTAACAAATAATGTCCTTTTTTATGTAGTTCCCCTTGAAGTTTAGCATAACTGTGATGAGGTTTTTGATTGTTGCTGCTTCATTGTGAAGGCTCGTTGCCTTCAAGCATTTTGAAACACTTTATTATCCTTCTGAGGGCATTTTTCTGAGGGCTTCTCACATTCCTGAGGCAGTAGATAAAGTGTCTGAGCATAGCAATCACCAGCACAGAGGAAACATATGCCAGACTAGAGACACAAATAGATGAACTCCTTTACCCTATAAAGGGTATGACTTGAGTCAGGGGACCGCTGGGAGTGGTGAAGGCTTTTGGCATTCTGAAAGTCAGACCAGGACAGTAGTGAGCACAGAGAAAGTGCATAGGAAGTAAGGTTTCCTTCAAGAATGTGGAGAGCATAGAGCAGCAATTTGGTGAAGCCCCAGTTCTGTGAACTTGTCATAGGTTAAGGCTGGGGCAGCCACTAGATGAATGACATGCTCTCTATTAACCCCTCTCCCTTCCCAGAATGTGAAGAGAAAGAGAATAAGAGAGCAAGACTTACATACTGTAAAACCAAAACAACTTTGCTGAAAATAACAAAATAAAATACATACAAATACATACAAAACCATACCCAAACCCTGCCCAGTCCTTCCCCCTCCCTCTTCACCACCCCCACTCCCCCATGACAATTTTGTCACGGTCACCACTGACACCATGTACAGGCACTGAGGAAGTTCAAGACAGGACTCAGCCACAGATGGGAATGAGATTCAGGAGCTGGATTCTGGAGCTGGATTAAAGAATGCAGATTAAGTTCAAAGGTAGAAGGGACAGATTCCTCCTCAGATGCTAGCCACTGAGGAAGAGAGGCTGACCCACATGGTCTCTCACATTGTACCAAAGATGGCATCTATGGAATGGAATACTTTGTTGGTCACTTTAGGGTCACCTGTCCTGTCTTCTCCTCCCTGTAGCTGTGGCCTCTCACTCACTACATCCCCAGTGTGGCACACAAGATTTAGTATGGACCTCAGTTTCCACAGGAGCAAGTCTAAGCAAGAGTCTGTATGCACAGTAACTGTAACCATCAAGCCATCACTTGTAGAAACAGACACCGTCTGCACAAATCCTCTGTGAACTGCAGAAACTGAGCTGAAAAGTAAAAGCCCAGAACAGAATTAGTTCTGTTCTAACTCAAATCAGGACAGAGCTGCCTGCCAAAGCAGCACACAGGATTCTGCCCAACAGATTATGCCAGACAGGGTATGGCAGATGGCCAAGGAGCACTTGCATAAGCTCCAAGCTTGCTATGGTACTGAAGAAAATCATCTGTAGAAGGCATGAACTACCTAAAACGGCCATCCACTGAGCAAGCTTAACTTGGTCCTTTACAAGAGGCCTTGCTCTACTGAGAAACAGTGGCTGAAGCAGCACAACCATCCATCCAGGAAGAAAAAGAATTTGGAGAGAAACACATAAAAATGTGTGATGAAAGGGTACTCCAAACTAACATAGTAATGACCATAAAATCACAGGTGACATGATAGGAGCAACATTAGTGGGAGAATCTGCCTCTTGTGTTATCAGAAAAACTCAGTAAACTCTCTTTTCCCTGCATCTGTGGTTAAGATTCCAGAAGGAGCAAAAGGTGGAAAAACCAGGACTGTTAATACTCTCTCCAATGTAGCCTGCTAGAATACATCTCTTGGAAATGTGATCTGTATAGACTTACAGAAGTTGAAAAGGGGCACAGTGGGTTATAGACAGAAGAGAGGGCCAGTTTCTCAGCTGTACAGAGGTTTCTGAATCACAAGTGACCTGAGGGACAAATTTCCATTGCTTCATCAAAACCCTGCATTGGTTCCTGTAAGTACAAGAAGGTACCTACAGATTTATCTCACAAGCTAACTAGACACAAGTCATCTGAAACCTGTACACCAGACACCTTATCCCAGTAGGCTGTCATGGGCATACAGTAAGCTTGTGTCTGCCTGCAGCAGGTGAGGTGGCTGCAGCTCTGAAGTAAAGAAAGAAAGTGAACAGCAGGCTAAGCATATAAGAAACAGATCTAGCTTTAGCAGCTACAGGAACCCTTACTGAAATCAAGGTCTTTCCATACTGGGCACTTTGTAAGTACAACACTGGGAGATAATGAATTAGTAATAATCCTGATCTCCAAGCCCGTAAATACTGAACTTCACTAACAAGGACCTGTGGAGATGCAGAACTGTCTTGAAAATGACAGTACATGGCCATGTCACATATAGACTGTTGGAATGAGTAACATGCAGATGGAGGCATCCGGAAACACAAACACAGATCTTAAACTAACAGAAAATCTAGTAAGGAGCAATCCCTGTCAAGAGCAAGAAGAAAGCAAGTCAGCAGTGCCAATGGAATTAAATATGGTCAGCGAATGGACATTTTTTGGACTAAAGCTGCCTGAACCACAATGAGTTATGCTATGAGAAACCTAAGAGTAGTTTAACAGTGTTGTGTCCCTTCCAGAAAGCTGCATTCAGTTCTAGCTGTTTTGAGGACAGAGGCTGATAAATAGTCAAGCATTCTGTGCTAATGCAGAAAGTAGAGAGAAAGAAACATACAGATAGAAAAATTAAGAAAGCAGAGTAAAGATTCCACAGACAGCAGAGCACAACAGCTCCCTGAAACAGTCACATGACATGGTGATTCCCAGCTGGAGTTGTTTATAGGGTATAGATAACAGAGGGCAAATATTAGGTAAGATGAAACAAGAAAAATCTACCTGAACATAAGACATCAAAACTTTAAGTTTTTATCAAGGAGTCTTTCCTTGGAAAAGATTGTCTCTTGTTCCATGGGATGTGGGAAGGCCTTGTTACTTAGGTCATTTGTGACTGGACTACAGAAAGCATCCCTGCGGAGAACATCTGGTATGAATCAGGCATAGCTCATGCAGGGCCATCACAACTACTGCTTTCTCTGTAGCTATACAGTAGTGATGTATAGAAAATGAGTTTGTTTTTCATTTGAGAACTATGCTCAGTCATTACACTATGAAAGTTAAATATCAAAGTTAAATAAAGGAAACTTTTTAGCAGTCATCTGTAAGTTCTCACAACAAGACACAAACATATCAGAGAAGAAATAGAAATGCATTAATGTGATGTAAGAAAAACATTTGAACTGAGCTTTCACCTCTGCTGTTACCTTTCAGGGGTTACTATTTCTCTGTGGAGTAATGCTAGGATGAGGGACAATAGAGTCAAATTAGAGAAGGGTAGATTTAAGTTGGGCGTTAGGAAGCATGAGGATGGTGGATCACTGGAATAAGTTGCCAGGGAGGTTATTGAGGCCCCATCCCTGAAGACAATCAAGACAAGGCTTGATAAGGCTCTGGAAAGCCTGATTTAGTTGAGTATGTACCCACTTACTGCAGGGAGATTGGACTAGATGAACTTTGGAGGTCCCTTCCAAGCTGGGCAATTTTATGATTCTATGATAAGAGTCGATGAAACCAAAATGGTAGGGACCATTGGCTCAGAACTCAGCAAGCCTTCTGGGGAAGGCACTGTACCTACCCTGCACCCTCAGCAGGCACCAAACAGCTCACATTTGAGTTCCTGCTGTGGCAGAACCATTTAATGATCAGCTTACAAAGTCAGCAGCAACAGCCTCCCACTCACCATGCTCTACAGAAGAGTGGTGAGGACATACATGCAGTAAGTAACAATCCTCAGCAACCATTTGTCATATCACATCAAGGCATGGGGACGTCATTCCCACATACCATGTTCTTGTCCCCATCTGTGGTGTTTGGCACTATGCTGTCTGCTTCCCCTTTTCTTCATCCTCCATGCCCTTCTCTCCTACTTCTGACTCCTCCTATGTGCTTTGTTTTTGTTTTGTTTTGTTTTTTTTTCTTTCTGCCAGCCAGCCAGTGCACTTCAGGAAAAGCCTTTTCCCTCCTCCATCTGTTCCCACTGACAGCAGATGACCCAGGTCTCCCCTCTCCCTCTCCTCCCTCTGCACTCCCTCTCCCTCTCCTCTGAGCCATTTTCATTTCTGATCAGCAAGAACTTCTTCGTGGGAAAAAAAAATGGGATTTTAGTTCCACATCCTACCTTTAGTGTCAAATTTCTCCACTTTGGAGACAAGATGCACCTCACTGTATGTTATCATTGATAGATATGTGGGGTTTCTTGTTTGCTCCAGTCTAGCACTGTTTCCCTGCATGGCAGAATAAAGCCTTATAGTTTTATCCCATCCATGTAAAATCTTTTCATTCATTCATGGTAATACCTAATCCCATTTTTAATCTTAATAAGCTCTTTAGTGCAGTAATATCCTATGGGACTAAGGCATACAACTTAATTCCCTGACTTAGTTAACAGCTACTTTGGAATTCTTCCACCCACTTCCACAGATTTTGAGCCAGGTCAGACTCCAAAAAAAACCCTTCCAGCAGGTATGTTTTCTGTGTATATAAAATCTGCATCCATAAATGTTTCAAGGATTGCATAATCTGAATAATTATCCACCCTAATCCCAAGTTGCCCTTGATAAACTCTGAAGGAAGGAGTATGTCCTTCCCCTCACTAACCTGGCCCTGGGCTGTGATACAGTGCTGCAGCATGAGAGGTCTGGAGACATCCAGTGCCTACTTCCAGAAGAACATTATCTCTTGATTTATCTGAATTAGTTAATTAAAAATGAGATTCCCAAGTTCTTGCAGACCAAACTGATAGAAATAAATTGAATATGAACTGAATTGCAAGTAGGTGAAAATTTTTGCCACTTATAATAATTAAATCACAGAGAAAATTTTGAATCACCTTTTTTAAGGACTAAGACAAGGCATACTGAGGGATCACCTGGATTTTCTCTCTGAGATCCAAATAAAGGGTCTAAATAGAACCAAGAGTACACTGGGCAGGAGCTACATGGCAGAGCAAGAACCATTCACTGACCTTCATGTGTCTTTGCTTTGACACTACTCAAGCACAAGAGAAGAAATCTATCTCCACAGCCCCTTCAGTCCCTGGAGCATTGTGAAGAGGTACCGAATATGCATGAAAGGGGCATAAATTAGTGCAGGGCTCAGGCACACATAGAAAGCAATCGGGTTGCACAGCTTTAAAAGTTTCTCTTTGGGTTAGAGAAGGTGATACCTGGTCAAATTTTCAAGTAAATACAGTTCACAGGGTCTTATACTTTCATGTATCTTTCCTGCTTTCAGCTAGTTCACAGTGCAGCAAAACTTATTGCTGAAGCTCAGTGCTAAGTATATCTCAGTAATCAAAAATGGCTTTGCTACTTTCTATCAGGGATCAATAACCCGTTTACTTTACTGAAGAGACAGTGAAAAGGCTGTTTGATCAGGCCAGACAATGTATTCATCGGAATGTGTTTCTGATAGCAGATGAGTTGTTCTTCCAAATAGCAAAAGTAAAACCAGATCAAGCTGATGAAAACTAGAGTTTGACAAAGTCAGTTAAGAACCACATTGCTCGTTTCTGATACAGGCAATAATGAACTTCAGAAACATCTTTCCATGTGATTTGAAGGCCCTCAAACTAAGACTGTGTGACAGGATGGAGGATAGGTGTTGTGGTTAACTGATGTAGCTCAGGCAGTTCTGAGTTCTTGTGTAGGACCATTGGAGATATCTTCAAGTCAAAGACATACAGAACATCACTAGGTTGATACCAGAAGGTTTTGACAATCTATCACTTATGCTTACCCATTGATGCACAGGTAGAAGTATGTGGGAGCTTCATAGAAGCCTCTGCTGCTGAAAATCCTTCCTTTCCTAAGTCACCATGCATTTACTGCAACTCACTGCAATGGCGGTTTTCTGGGTCCTTGGGAGAAGCTCATGTTCTCTTGTGTGCTCTCCTTAAAGCAACTGTGTTTTCCAGGTTTGGTTTCTGAGGCATCACCATTCACAGCATCAATTTTGGGCTTTTTTAAGGGTTGGCAGCTGATCCCAGCATTTAAGTGCATCTATGTTCTTTGAAGCAATGGGATTGAAGGAGTTACTCTGAAAAGAGATGTAAAGTTCTTAGCTTTCATGAAGAAACTAGCAAGAAGCAACATTTTAGATAAGACAAGATAGTTTGCTGGTTTAATATGTTAGCCTGCTGTGGCAAACCAGAAGACACGACCTCATGCTGGCTAGTAAGTACCTTAATCTAGGATACCACATTTCATAGGCACCCTTTCCAGTTCTCACTCTTCACCTCCTGTACACAGCTGCCTCCTTCAGGCTCCTTTTGGAGGATGATGACAGTAGCTAGCAAACATGTCCTACTCTCCTGGGGCTCCCAAATGCTAGTACTGATTCTTCCTGCTCTTCATCCAAGGGTCATTATGCCCTGCTCCCTCTCTGCATACAGTGCTGGGTACTCAGTTCCTAGCCAGACCAAACTTAAGGGAAATTTCCTTTACATAGAGCTGTCCTTATTGAGGACACAGCCTTGTATGGTTAGACAGTAATGTCTGTGGTACATTGTGAGAACTGGAGCTATAAACACAGAAAATAACGTTGATTTTGGCATGTTTCCTCACTTAATGTTTTATTGGACTTCTTAGATCCAGAAATACCAGAAATGTCATTTTATGACAACAGCATTCTTTAAAAGGCTGTGAAAATAGAGCCTTTAAATCTTTGTCCTACCAGCCCGTGTTTCTAAAGGTCTTGCTACAAAACCATTTCACTTTAGGCTGTGCCAAGGGCAGACCCTCATGGTGCAGCATAGCTGTCCCATCCTGCTGCTCTTTGCTCTCTTCTAGCTTTTATACCTTTTCTTGTTGTCCTATAGTAGATAGGATAGTAGGGAAAAGAGAGCCAAGCTTTTGCACTGCCAAAACTGCCCAACAGCACAACGGTTGGCTTGCAAAGTCACAGCTAGCAAGTGACAACATGCTATATCCTTGGACAGAGCTTCCCAAGACTGGAACTGAGATGCAGGGAAGTTCCTCATCCATAGAAACAATTACAGAGTTTTCAGAAGCTGACCAAAGAGAAACCATGGCATTATTAGTAACTGATATCTGAAGGCAAAGCGCAGAGAGCCTGTTGTTTCCCACAACCCACCCCACTATGAGGGAGGGGAGAAACACCATAGCATCTGGGGCCTGAAGAAGCACAGAGAGGACTAGGATATTCATCCACTGATGGTTGCACATCTCAGGATAAATCCTTCCTACATGGAAGCAGTGATTTCTTCTCTAGAAAATGCAAGTGATAAGGACTTGGAAAAAAGCAGTTTTAGGAGTTACATCTTTTGGCAGATGTCCCATAAATAAGAACTTTATTTACTGAAAGCAAAGACAGGGGACTTTGGAGATAATCACAGAATTATAGAATCATAGAATGGCCTGGGTTGGAAGTGACTTACAAAGGTCATGTAATCCAATCCCCCTGCAGTCAGCAGGGACATCCTCAATTAGAACAAGTTGTACAGAACCTTGTCAAGCCTCACCTTGAATATTTCCAGGGATGATAATATATTGTACCTTTAATATCAAGTATTATCTGAGCTTTCCACAGTTGTAGAAAAACATCTATTGGGTCCTGTTTTGCTCAGTTGAAGTCAGGACTGAATGACACAAGCTCAGATATACAAATAGCTTGGGTTTATATATTTGTTTTCTGCAATGTATAAAAATAAGTATCTTCAAGACTGTGAGATTTTGACAAAAGTTATAAATACAAGTGAAGAAGAAACAGACTGTTCCTAACCCCACGTCAACATTAAAAAAATAAAACCAGCCACAGTAGAGTAAGTCTAACCAGTGTTTGCTACCCTACAAACTCACTTACCCCTCATCTCCCAAAGAAAAGTTTCACATGTAAAAATAGAAGAATAAAATAATTCATACGTTTAATGCAACATACATATTTTGTTTTCTATCAGGTTCTGATTGCCATGCATACCCCACTGTCCTGACCTAAAAAATGTGCCTTCTGTCTCAAATAAGCTGTGTGGAGGCATCATCCTGTTTTTTCAGCTGAAAGAAATGCTCTGTGTCCCAGGAATCTGTGAGGCACCATGAAAGAGAATTATGAAGTGATTTTCAACCTGTGGTCTTGGGGGACATCATGAACTATATTTAAAGGGTTCAGGAAAAACAACCAAGGCAAGAAAGATGCTTGTCACTATGGTTTAATTTAATGGGCAGGAACTCACACACCATTAGAACTTTTATTTTTTTAACATACTGGAAAAAGGTAAAATACATCATTCAAGGTTGGGAGAGATCTAGAAAAGTCCATGAACCCACCTAAAGAGAAGGATCCTGTTTCAAACACACCACTTTCTGGATTATGTAAGCGTTCCAATTAGCTGAAGCCTGGAACTGGCAGCATTTTGCAGTCCATGCAAAATTCTTGCTGCTGCACCAATTTCCTCAGCAGCATGCTTAAAGCTGGTGCAGTGCATCACCTTTCTAGTGTTACTTTATCTGAGTTGTTATTTTGCTACATCAAGAGGTTTTGCTTTCACCTTAAAAGCAGGAATGTTATTGAACTGTTTGTTTTCTGCATTATAGATCTGCTTTGCTGATATATGCAGCCAGCCCTGGATCTTCTTGACTCATTAAAGCATCACCACATCTACTCTATACTGTGTCCTAATCTGGGTACACCTATCTGTCAACAGAAAGACAAACAAAGACTCTGCTAGGATAATATTTGTCTTGTTGTCTATTATGGATCTGTTTGGTGTGGAAACAGGCAAGAGAGCAAACCTGCAATGTACAACAGAGCCTGGTGCAAAGGTCATAGAGTTAATTCCCACCAAAAGAGCTCTGCATCAGGAAACAGCTTAACACCTCAACTCAGCAGCCTGGCCAGATAATTTTTCCCTGCAGAGAAATGGAGTCACTTGTGAAACTGCTGTGCTGTTCTCTAGGTCCAGACTGCTATCTCAGCACAGCACAGCAAAGCTTAGACATTCCAGCTTTCACTGGAGCTAGGTTGAGGATATCTGAGCTATATAGTACATGCCATCTATGAAATAGTCCAGAAATCATTGGAGGGATGCAGAACATTTTACATTGATCACATCATCTCTAGACAATGGTTCATTAAAGAAATGAATGAAAAAATAACAAAATTTATTTGATGCTCTTGTACAGCATCAAGAACCAAGTTAAAGACTGTATATTAGAAATGTAGCAGCTACAAGCAGCTATAGCAAAATATCTATTTGCCATTCTACCAGGGGACCACTTGGTGCCATTCCCAGCCAGGTTGAGTTAAGCAGGAAAGCAGACTGGAAAACACAGGGTTAGTTAGCTTCAGAGAAATACAGGCTATCACTAATGCTGTGGAAAGTTCAAGTTCATGCTACTTAATAGGATATTCAGTCAGGATAGCTGTTCTCTAAATTCTCTTGTTTACTGTTGCAGGGTCAAAACTTGTTACCAGGTTGCCTGGAGAATCAGCAGATGCTTCTTCCCGAAAAATGTTCAGGTTGGATGAAACTTTGAACAACCTGATCTAATGGAAAGTGCCCCTACCCATGGCATGATGGTTGGAACTTTAAGGCCCCTTTCAAACCAAACCATTTCAATTTTAAGATTCAGTGATCAGTAAGCATGTACTGTCTGTCCACTTTCCCTTTCATAAAACAGGTGTCTCAGCCATTCCTCCCACAGTGCATCTTTTCTATCAGCTTTTCTCATTGACTCCCCTATTTCTTTGACATTTTGGAAAGTGGGTCACTGTTTCTCCCAGCACTGGTGTCACACTGTTGTTTATAATCAGCCTACATTTTACGATTTGGGGGTGTACCTAGTGAACTAAGGAAGACTTCGGGCTGTACTGTATCTGACAGAAGTCTTCCTAAGTCACAAGGCTCTTCAGAGCCTGGTTAGCCCAACAGGTCTGTGCACTGGATGACTTAAAATCAATCTTTAGTGCAAGTAACATACTCACTGACTCAGTGTAATGACACTCAGATGCATCAGTACTGCTACCATTGGTCTCCCACAAGGCCCTTACCACCCCAGGTGGCAATGCTTCTCCACTCTGCCTACAGTCAATCTCTGTGGAGATTATGGATAAGAAAAAAATATTAGTTCATTTTTAAAAATCATAAAATTTAATTGAGTTGGTTCCTGTGAGCAAACCCCACATTTACAAAAGACCTGCATGGCCAGAAACACCCAGCTGAGAGCAAGGAGGGTAGCAAAGGGAATTAGACATGTCAACCTCAGACCCACTGCATAATTGCTAACTTGTTTGTGAAAGTTTATGCATTTAGATTGAAAGGCAATGTCTCTGATTTAGAAAGCCTCTGAGCCATACCTCTGCAGGCTGAAAGTACCACTGAGGGCTTGCCCTGAATCTTTCTCCAGTGTTAACTGTTGGCAGCTATCAGAAACATGATGGCAGGTGTGTGGGCCCTGGGACTTGCTGAGAGTCCTAAGCTATTTCAAAAGCTGGGAATTTCTCTTACTTCCACTGCTGCTATAGTTAGGAAGACAGTAATGGAAAATACCTTGTGAAAAAAACAGTGAAACCAATAAAACACTGGCAGATTGGATAAAAGGTAGTGGGAGCATAAACACAATATTTGAAACAGCAGAGACTAGCCAAAGGGAAGGGTAGGACAGGGTGAGGCAGGGAGGGAAATGTGCCAGAGGGAAAAGATTATTATCTGGACTTCACATTGAACTCCAGATGTGGCTGACTCTGAGGACCTGGTTACAACAGATTTACAGAATAAGGAAAACCTGTAGGAGGCCCTTCACTGGGCCATGGACACAGCCCGTGTGGAACCTGGCCCTCTGACTGGGACTGGGCTAGGCACCATCTACACACCAGCTCTCTATGCTTAGTTATACAGGCAGCATGATAATGTTGCTAAGGATAGGATTAATTTCTCCTGCCTTAATGTATCTATAGCATGACTGCCAAGGGGGATCTAGTCAGTAAAACCACTGGAGCTGAAGGATTCATCTACCAAACACAGGCATCGGCTTCAGCATGAGATGAGGTGTACCCTCGTCTCAGCTACATGGATTAATCCTTCACAGACAAGGGAAACCATTTAAGGTGCCTAATTCAGATGCAGACATTTACATGTAATTACAGGTGAGTGCCATACTTGGAATCAAAGAATAAAGTAGTCCAGAGTGCAGTGAAGACCAATCCTGGCATTTCAAGGACAGGAACATTCACACCAATATGTAACTGGAGAATGCTGTTAAAAATTAAAAAAAAAAAAAGACCTGTGGCAGCAAAACAAATTCTCCAAGCACTACAGCAATCACTGGATAAATAGCACAATTTTGATAGGGATGTTTTCCCAAAACAACCAGAACCCCTTATCAGGGTTGAAAGGTTTGCTGTGCTAAGCACTGTACAAGCCTATAGTCAAGTGACACACTCTCTCCCTAGAGAACATGTGGAGAAGCAGTGAGATTGGTTCATGGTCACTACCCATTTTCTCCAAATTTTTTTCCCCCAACCATTTCCAGCAGGATCTCACCATCACCCATTTCTCTCAAGGGGCTGTGCTGGAACACAGTAAGGTGAATTTGGGAAGCATGTGTGTTATAAGGGTTGCCTCAGAACAAGACATATATTGTTGCTCACACAGTTTTTGACATTGCAAGGCTAAGTTTGTACCTTGACATTTCAGGTTTCCTTTTGCATGACCTCAGTTTGTTCCAGCATGTTTCAAGAGCTTCAGCCAAGGCTTTAAAATTGGTAAAAAAAGAAAGATATTAGAAATATTTACCAAGTTTATGGGAGAACTTCTATGTACACAAGAACCAGAGTGTCTGGGGAAAATTATGAAAGACAAATACTCCCTTCAATGAAAAAAAAAACCTACAGAACTCATTTTTGACTCAGGAAAGAACTGGAACATTACAACAGGCTTGGAGCAATTTGTTAATGAAGGCAGAAAACAATTTCAAAATGTGTTCATTTTTTCTGCACTTGAGGTAGGAGTGCAGATGTGTGTCAAAAACCCATCTCCAGGAATCTTCAACAGCATTGGATTCAGCCCTTAAAACAAGGGTCACTTGTTTTTTTATCCAAAGAGAAGCATCAGAGTACACAAGGGTTTATTTCCAGTTGTAGATTAAATCTTCAAAGAAATCCCAAGATGCTTATTAAATTTGGAGCTTGGAAAAGGAATTTAAAAAAAGAAACCCAGGCATGGACACAAGAATCACCTTGGGATGTGGAGCTCATGAGACTGCCCGAGAGAAGAAAATATCTGAAAAGACCCAAAAAGAACAACGCAGAAATAACTGCATTTAAAGGAGCCTCCTTGGCTAAGGACATCTCAAATACCTGTGCAGATTCACTGAGATTTACTAAACCCCATAAGTGAGCTGGTTGTGTAAGTACCCAGAGAGTGTAATATTTTAATGTACTTAAAAGTAATTGGAGCATATATTCTTAAACAAATTTCTTTCTGTAAAATTGAGGACGTTTGGTTGAAAACATGGAAGTTAAGTCAGAAACAGAAATATAATCTTTTCAGAGTGAAACAGCCTACATAATTACCTTCAGTGCTGCACCTTATCACTTCATAAGCCATAAAACAGACAAAAGAAAATACAATGAAGGCAATCAGGTCAGTTCAGGACATGATCTATTTTGAAACTCCTCTGTAGCATCTCTAACATAAGCCCATTTCTCTGGAACATTTCTAAGAACAGTGCTATAGAGAGCAAGAGCAATTGAAAGCACCCGTGTCTTTGCAGCACTGTGTGAAAGGGGTCTAATACAAACCATGACTCCATTTTGTGCAACATTAAGAGACAGTTTTTCAGTCCTCCTTTGCCTCCAGGGACAGTCTTATTGAGTAATGAATAGGTGTTTAAATCATTAAGACTTTGATTTTTATCCTCAAACTTGCACGAGACTAAAGATGAACTCCGTGGAGGAAACAACAATTAAGACTGTTGGTCATGGCTCTTAGTAAGGAAATGACAGTGAATGTCAAATCCATACAAATACTGCCATTTTTTTGCTCTAAAAGATTTAAGCTAACATGCTGTAAAGTGCCTGAGAATTCGCTTCTAAGCTCCACACTAATGAAAACTGTTGCTATTCACAGCACAACAGTTTAACTCATTTTATACATAGAAAGACCAAGAAATGCAGGGCTTATCTGCAATGCAGAGTTAAAATAACATTATAAGATTGTAAATTGAATATATTAAGTCCTGCTGTCACACAAAAGCTTCACTCAAGTGTGATGCACAGAAGACACAGGGTAGAAAAAGGTTAGTGCTGCCAGTCCTCACACAGCTTCCCGTAATTCCCATGCATCAAGACAGACCAAAATGTTCATTTCAGTTTGCCCCACTAATTCCTCTCCCTCTCCTCTCCCTCTCCTCTCCCCTCCCCTCCCCTCCTCTCCGTACAGGAGGAGCAGCAGAAGGAAAGTGATATTTTTTTCCCTAAAATTGCAGTTTTATACAGACACTGCCAGATCACTCGGCAGCACAAATTTAATCTTGATCACATGTGGGCATATGACAGCATTTCTGTCAAATCAGGCAGAGCAAATGATGGAGACTTTTCTGTTTTTTTCTATTAATATGAACTTTGTATCAGCACAGGAAGGGTGGATGAAGTTTAATCTATGACAAAACTAGGCAGTATGAAGTGAACCTGATACATCACTGAACTGATCAGAAGAAGTACTTAGGAAGTCAACAATCTCCAACCTGAGGATGTGCCATTCTGGATGTCACTAGGAAAGCCCAAAGAGCACAGCAACTGCACAAACCAACCAAGGCCTCACAACAACACACAAGCCCAGATCCTGGCTTACACTGGATATTTTTTAGTGGATTTGCATTGAACAAGTCACCAAAAGAGACCCTATGGCGTTATCCCCCATTGCTCTACCTCACACAAGATTACCTCAAAGTGCATTAACTCAAGAAATAGGCGTAAAACAACCCTGCTTGGACACTGCAGATGCACACAGGATTTGCCTCCCGGGACCAAGAAGCAAAAAGCTCAGAGCCATCTCCTGGCTCTGCCTTACAAACTGCTACCACCCTGTGGCCATGCTGTTTCCTATGTTAACAAAACCTTTAAATGTCAATCTTGTTTCCTCTGTTGCTGTTACTCTGGAGATTAAGGATTTATTTATTTATTTATTTATTTACTTACTTACTTACTTATTTATGTATTTTTTAAAGAAGTAGCAAACCCAAAACACTGTGAGAGAACAGTGCCACTGTAGAAAAAGTAACATTAAACACGTCAAAACCCCTTTTTGCAAAGTTTAGATGAAGATCACAAAATGACAGTTATTGCTCCACTTTGCAAATCCTAATAAAAATCTTGTAAGGAAAGATAGCATAGATGCCTTTAAAACAAGTAAGTAATCAATGCAGAATGATATTTCTAATGCTACACAAAGCTTTAGCGGACTCATCCTGAAACTCTGCCATTCTTTATTCATTCAGAAACAAACGAAGACTGACAGAGTAATGGTAATATAAAGCTTAACAAAAACTTTTTTAATCAATCTGCTATCAATACAAACATTTTGATTTCCCTGAAAAGAATATAGCAACACATAACTTCTCACCAGAGCTCTCAGTTCCTGGAGAACTCAGAATAAAGCTTAGGCTCTGAATTTCCCCCTCCCAGCTCAGCAGCTCACTTTTGAGCTCCTGCAAGGGACAATGCTGCCCAGTGGGCAGGACAGATTTATAACAGATTCCATTTGCAGCTCTGCCACTCCATCCTCTGTACAAGTCACTCCAGCCTCCCTGTCCTCTCTGCCTATCCTGCTCACATCTCTAAAGGAAAGATATGCTCTTGGGAAAACACAACATTGGCACAGACTGCCCAGGGAGGTGGTTAAATCTCAATCCCTCATGTTTACAGCTCGTTTAGATGTGGTGCTTAAAAATCTGCTCTCGTGGTGAATTTGGTAGTTATTTGTTGGATTTGATGATCTCAGAGGTCTTCTCCAACTTGAATGAGTCTACGATCCTCTTTGAGATATGATTTTGAAGTATCATTATGGTAGAAATAACAGTGAATAATTGAAATAAGTGCATATGATTTCATTCATTTGTTTTGTGATTAGATTAGTGACATTATAATTTATACAAGGAAAATCAATCTGATCATTCAACTAGCATGTTTGGAAACTAAAAAAGCAATTCTGTAAATATTAGCATTATTTTTCAGCCTACAAAACAGAATCATTTGCAAGGTCTGTTGCAAGGGTTTTCCAACTATTTTTTTCATGTTGCACAGGTTTTCTTGTGGCAAACTATGACACTCTAAATCAGGTCATATTAAATGCACAATTTTTATTCGTCACGAGTGCAGAAAATTTGGGTTCAAATCTCTTCTCAGAGACTTAGTTCTTTTCAAACATTTTAGTAGCATAGGACAGACACTCCTGCATGCATCTACAGAGAGAAACACGTACATTGCTTTCCACTGCTGAAGTTGCAGGGTCTGACGCTAGAGGGGGTTGTGTGAATTCCACACATGTGGACTGTGATTATTGTAAGGAGTAAGTAACTTCCCTACATGAGTTACGAAGCAGTGACCCCCCATTTCATGCACAAGTTGATATAACCATAACACACAGTACTGATATAGAGGACCTGTGGCAGCAAACAGCAAAACTCCCATGAGTGTTTAGACCTAGAGACTATTTGTAGATCTCCAGGTCAAAAGGGCATAGTAATACCTCACTACTTTTGGAGGCAGGTTCAAATCCTCCTATGCTCAGTGAAATGTACACCACCCACAGCTCCTTCTGTAACTATATGACACTTTTGTGACTTCCTTTGGACAAGGTTCAGCTTAGGACACGGACTTCTGTTTTAGGCAAGAAATTCTCCACCGCTCTCTCTATAACTGACGGGGGAAAGCACGACTCCACAGAACAAATGCAAGTAGATCAAAAATTTAGTAGTCTAGATTGTCCTTTGGGAGAACCTTTCTTCAAGGACAACAGAGGAAGCTGAGGGAGTCTGGCTACCATGCTTAGGTGACTGCAACCTCCAACAACAGAGTCACTCCTGAACTCATCTAATTTCATTTTTCTGTTAGGCCTTTGTTCCTCTCTGAAGGCACTGACCTAGGAAAGCAACACATGGGTCTGCTCTTTGTTGTCTGCCTTCCTTCACTCCCCGATCTCTTCAATCACAGATGGTGAACCACTGCCATCAGCATCAGGAGCTGGGGCTGACACCAGCAAGTGGGCTGCAGGGATCCAAAACAAATTTGGTACTGGTTAGCAAAGAAGTTAACTTTTATTCCTGTGGGTCCTGGGTGGTCTCTGCCCAAGTTCTGGACTCCAGGCAGTTCTCTGGACCTTGTGTGAGGTGTCACTCTGGAAGTTAGGTCATTTGGGAATCAGACACCCAGGTATTAGATTAGCTTGAAGAACTATAGCAAGGGAATTAGAAATGAAGTAGGCAGCTTTCTCTTAAAGTTAACACCAAGGAAGAAGGATTTGCACGACATGTGATCGTATTTGCAGCCCCTCTGTGGTGCTGGCAATGACACCTAAAGCTCAATTCAACCTCGTACATTCTGTTTCCTCCCTTTATAGACAAAAGGAATACTGTGAAAAAGTAGTGTATCTATTTAGTGTGGTCAGGAGACTGAAATGACAGCTTAATCACCAAAATTCAACAAGCAACTGGAAAAGAGTCTACTCTGCAGAATGTCTACTGTCTGTGAAAGAGTTGCAAAATTCTGCAGAAAACACCAATGACACTATGCTGTGAGAATAGGAAGGCTGGGAAATGTCTGTAAGGCACAGACAGCCCAGAGTAAATGTATTCTCTCCTGTCTGTCAGCCCATGGCTGGTGTCTAACCTATCCCGGCTCCTAGAACAGCTAACAAGCACCAAGCCTCAGGGAGAGGGAGACAAGCACTTCACAGGCCCAATTGTAGTTATTGCCAGCAGACCGACCAGCACAGGCGGTGTTACTCTATCGAGGGGGGTGGGGGGAGCTGGACTTCGATGATCTTTCTAGTTCCCTTCCAACCCGTAACATTCTGTGATTCTGTTTGCCAACACCATGTTTACTGCTATGTTTTATGCTGCTTGTGTTCCCTCACTTGGAGGTCTATGGTTCACACATACCGGGACAAAGGCTGTTCTCCACACACAGCTCAAGCCAGCAGCAACACCAGCAGACGTGGGGAAGCCCCCCGCAACCTTCTGCCTGGGTCTTCCGGGCCTCCCAATACTCCCCGCACTTGCTGAGCGCGGTCACAGCGGCACAAATCCACCACTTCGCTCCTCCTGCCCCGCTGCCCTGTCCGGGGGCGGTTGCCGGGGATGTACTGCTCGGGATCGGCGGCCTCTGCGACAGACACCCCGGAGTGGGGGGTGGACAGCTGACTCTCGAGCTCAGGACCACGGCGGCTTCTCTGGGATGCCCGTCCCAGGCCCCAGGCAGCGGGACAGGCTGAATAGAGGCTCAAAGTCGGGAAGGAAAGTTGCTCTGTAAGTGATCTGGGTGCTTTCATGCATCTGAGGAGCACCCAGGCCGTGGAGAAACAGACTGTAAGTAACTGGAAGCAGCTGCGTATTACTCTCATAACAAAAGCAGTGAACAGATAATTACTGCAGGCACCCAAAATATGTCACAGAGCACAGTTGTCCATAAACGAGATTTTGAGACCTCAGTGTATATCACAGCACTCAAAATCCTGTCCCAAGAGCTCATCCCTGACACTATCACAGAACCACCCTCACAGAATCACAGTCACAGAATCACAGTAGGGGTTGGAAGGAGTCTTTCAAAAGACCAATCTCCCTGCTAGGGCAGGATGACCTGGAGTAGGTCACGCAGGAACACATCCACGTGGATTTAGAATGTCTCCAGAGAAGGAGACTACACAATCAATTTGGGCAGCCTGTTCCAATGCTCTCATTCTCACAGTGAAAAAGCTTTTCCTTGTTTACATGGAACCTCCTATGCTCCAGCTTGTGTTGGTTTCCATGTTACTGAGAGCAGCACAGTTCTTCTTTAGTGAGCAAAGTGAAATCCTCAGATTTTATCAGTGCTTGTGTTTGTGGATTTTTTATAGTTCTTGACCTGTAAAAATAAAACTCCTGATTAGTTGGTTGACAGGAATGTTTTTAGAAACCTGTGCTGTATTTGCAAATGTGGTGAGTGTAAATAGGAGCAGCAAATGAAGCTGAGAATATTTTTACTAGTTGTGAAATACCTAAAGGGCAAGCATCAGCAGAATGGGACTAGACTCTTCTTAGAAGTTCACAGCAACAGGAGAAGGGGCAATGGGAACAAACGAGAATGTTCCAGCTAAACATTTTAAAAAATCTTCACTGTGAGGGTAAGAGAGTGCTGGAACAGGCTGCCTACAGAGGTTGTGGAGTCTGTTTCTCTGAAGACGTTCAAAACCCTCCTGTTCATGTTCCTATGTGACCTGTAGAAAGTCTTGCTCTAGGAGAGGGATTGGACTACATAATCTTCAGAGATCCCTTCCAACCCTTACTATTCTGTGGATCTGTGATCCTGCATTCATATTTCAGGAAGGAAATTCAGGTTTTCATTGAATATAATGTTAATGACAAGGGACTAGTTTAAATACCGAGGAAGTAAATGTTCAGTGGGAGGGACAGGGAGAATTGCTGCTGTCTATGTACTGCCTTGCCAATGTGCTTCAAATTTAGCCCAGTGTAGCTGGATGCTTTTCACAGCCCATGTGGACTGTGGCTGCCAAATTGTGCTTTTTAAATTTTCGGCAAAATTCCCTCACCTCCCTGCTCTATTCATTATTACTCTGGGATAATTGTGACATACAATTTGGCTGTCACCAGAAGGGCTGCCCTAGCTATTGGTTTCCATTTCTTCTTTTGCTCTTTGATCAGTAGCTCTGTTTGATGAATGGGATCAGTGGCTAATTAACACAGTTGAAAAGCAAACACTTTTTCTTCCATCAGTTTTTCAATCTAGCATTTCACACAATGGTAGGAGTACTAGTACTGAGCAAGAGAAGCACTGGGGAAGCAAGTGGAAGCATGCTGCCTTTGAAGAGCAGACAGGTGGAATGATGGAGTACAGGGGCATGCAGATTTGGCTTAATTCTTACAGAGGCTGTAACAGAGGTCACTCATCTCTGAAAATAAACAAAAGCAAGCTGTTCTACTGTGGATTTTCAATTTTATTTTAGTATTTTTATATTATTTTGAGGGGTGGAGGGGGACAAAAACCTCTCTAACACATTTGTGACAGAAAACAGTCAACAGTTTTACCATCCTTAAAAGTTAAGACCCTTTCAATTATTCCTCTATACTTCGACTTTAAGAACACAGCATGGAAGAAAGGAGGAGAGAGAATATATTAGTGCTCACAAACTCTAAGCAAAATTTAGGCAAATCTAGTTACACTTTATGGCTCTTGACCTAAGTGAGTAGTTTCCTCAGTTCCATCTTGCAGCATGCCCGTGATGACCAATTCCTGATATGACATTCTAGTAGCCATGTATCCAGTTATGTTTCCACTAGCATGTAAAAATGAATTCAGCAGTTTTAGTTTTAATTAATTTACTTGTCATATATGGTGGCATCTACTCATTGGAACCAAATCCTTTAGGTGAAACACTTTTGCTTACTGTGTTGTTTGTTGTGAGGAGAATTAGAAGGTTTAAAGTGGATGAGAATTTTTTCTGGTAAAGTAAGGCTTAAGGGTGCTAGTATCTAATTTAGTCCCAAGGAAAATACAAAAAAAGTTTCCCCAAAACCAAACTCCTATCTTTTGGTCTGCTACAAGTAGTATATATAGTAGTAGGAAGTACAGGGAATGCTTTGAAAGGGAATTTTTTCATAACTATGACAAAGACAAGTAATTAACTCTGGGCAGTGTTGCGGTTTGTGCACAGTACCAGCAGTCCAAATCATCCAATCACTAGGGTTTTTCCAAGGGCTTTTCTCTGCCTATCATTCTGGTGCCTCTGTTGTCATTCAAGTGGCTTCTCGTAACTTTGAAGAATTCCTTACTGACAAGAAAAGAACTCCCCACCTCCTCCAAATATTTCTCCTGCTTCACAAAACTCTTGATAACAAGTAGGTGACTACTTGACATGTTTTGTGGTTTAATGAATTAACTCTTCATTCAACACTGCTTTTAAATTCAGTGCTATTTATAAGATGTAACATTAAATTTACATTTAACCAGGATGTAATTTTTCTGTGTCATGCTTACTTATGTGATTTTCACAACAGATAATATATATATGAGGTCTGTTTCCACTCAGAAGAGCAAGAGCAACTGATGTGAAGGTTCTTTCTCTTTCTTATGGACTCCGTTTGTGCTCATCTTTTTCCAAAGGCTAAACAGCTTTTGTTATTACCTGACTCAAAGGCAGTGGTACTCCATTCTAGGAAGCCTCACCGTCTGGATGACTTGCAACTTATCAGTCAGTTTTTCTTGGTGTACTGGCTGCACCAATGTGAAATCATCAAGGACAGAATTAAGCACATTGGTAAGTTACTGTATTATGCTTCAAGTCTTATGTACAGGCAACAAGGAAGCACAATTTATAAATAAATCAATTTATTGTTAGCATATATGAAATCTTAAGTGACAACTATTACTCCATCTCTAAACAATAACAATGTACTTACATTTGTTATATGTACATTTCAATCACACCTTTTTCATGGCTTTCCCTTCCACTGCTTCTCTAGGTCCTAAGACCAGTGTTCCACTGTATAGGTTTCATTCTGGAGGAGGGTAGAGCTTGTTTGTTGTTAATTGTTAGCTCTTTATGATATTTCTATCTTCTTCACTTTAGGATCCAAATAACCATAGGGTTATTTTCCTGTGTTTTCTAGCTCACTCTTGTACCTTTTTCTTCCTTCAGTTTGCAGCTCCGTGTAATATATCTGAATTTGCATTATACAGTGTTCTCTACATAGAGATCCTGTATCTTTGTCTTCATTAATCCTAAAACAAGTTTTGTCCAGCTTTACGTTTGCATTTCTGTTACTGCTGTCTGCAGAAGCCCATGGTTATATCACACAAAGATAAACAAAATGAAACAAATACATATTTGGACAATTAGAGAAATTGCTGTAATGGCTAAATTAAGAGAAACAAAGCTGCAGGCAGATAGAGAAAAGTTCAGTCAGAGCAAACTTGACAAGCCTTAGTCCTATGGTCTTGCAAATTCAGTACAAATACCCTGTTACTAGCAATGTTGGTAAGGTAAGGTACTCTTCATTTTATAGACTCTAATACAGTCTTCCAGCTTGTACTTCTACGCGGAGTTCGAGTCACCATCCCTGGAGGTGTTCAAAGTTAGTCTGGATGAAGTGCTGAGTGGCATGATCTTGATGTTAGTTGTTAGGTTTACTTGGTTTAATTTGATTTAGGTTGGACTGGATGATCTTTAAGGTCTTTTCCAACCTTGTCATTACTGTGATACTGTGATACTGTGTGATGCATGTCTCTTCTATTGCAGATAGGATGCTTACTACTTCTGAGCCATTGTACATGCTTGAAGATGATGCCACCATATCAAACTCCTGGCAAAGGCACTGTGAATCATCTAAAAGAAGGTAGGAACACACTGAGAAATAATGCTTTCAGCTGTAGGTAGAAGAAGCATCTGCTCTGATTTCCTATATGAACTTAATTCAAAGCCTGAATAAATCAATATAATTTTCTGTTGTTATTTTACATCACTTGGAAATAAATTATTTTCCTATAGATAGGAAAGGAAGGGAGATACATAGTTGTTTCATCATTCATAGCATGCGGTCATGTTAATTATCTCAGAAGTCCAGCTTAGCTCAAGCCACTCTTCTTGGTGAATAATCGTATGAACTGACCTAAAGTTAGGGGATTTGGGGAAAATATGAGTGGAGAAAGACAAGAGCCAAAAGAGAAAGTGAAAAAAACGAGATCTGTGTAGCTGCAAGACCAATACTAAAGTATATGTAGGGACAGTATTTTGTTGTAATGTTTGCAGTTGTTGCTTTTGGTTGTGCACTATGTAGATAAGAAAGGGTGATAATAGTTTTTGTAATCCCATTCAATTCACATTTGAATTCAGCAGTAACTGATAGTAGCTACCTGCTGCTACAGACCCTCCAAAAATCTGATTCGTGAGAGATAAATGCAATCCAGAAGTTACTCTTATACAGAAGATTTAAAATATCATGCCAGAGGTCTCAGAAAAAATGCATTCTATTGTGTTTGACTGATACAGATATTTCCAGAATCAGTTTTACTGGATTAATTGCTGAAACATTTTTTTTCTTCCTTAATGTTGATAAAGATCACAGGTGAGGTCCCAGATGATTGGAAGTTGGTGGATGTGACCCCCATATACAAGAAGGGTGATCCAGGTAACTATAGACCTGTTAGCCTCACCTCAGTTCCGGGCAAAGTTATGGAACCGTTAGTGCTGAGTGCTATCATGCAACTACTGTGTGATGGCCAAGAGATTAAGCCCAGTCAACTTGGGTTTATATGGGGTAGGCCTTGCCTGATAACCTGATCTTTTATGATCAAGTGACTTGACTGCTTGATAAGAGGAAGACTGTGGATGTGTTTTACCTGGATTTCAGTAAAGCATTCAACACGGTCTCCCATGATATACTCCTGGCTAAGATGGTAGCAAGGAGCTTTGACAAGAATATTCTGTGCTGGGTCAGAAAATGGTTGGATGGACGAGCCCAGAGAGTGGTGGTAAATGGCATCGCATCTAGTTGGCAACCTGTCACTAGTGGTGTCCCCCAATGGGTCAGTGTTGGGTCCAGTCCTGTTCAACATCTTCATTGATGATATTGATGATGGGTTGGAATACATCATG
>VZRI01009125.1:0-22435 GCA_013397515.1 Upupa epops | reverse complement strand
GAGTGGCATGATCTAGATGTCAGATGTTTAGGTTTACTTGGTTGGTTGTAGGTTGGACTGAATGATCTTTGAGGTCTTTTCCAGCCTCATCATTACTGTGATACTGTAAAGACCATAAAGAAAAAAGAGAAGTGTACAGGAACTGTGCATAGAATTTCAGATAAACAGAAAGTAATTATTCAAGAGTATATCCAACCTTCTCTAATGAAATGGAACAGGCAGCAAAATCTTCTTACAGTGTTTTTTATGGTTACTTAACGTGTGCTTTGAAGTTCAGCTCCATGCAGTTGCCTGTTTCTAGAAAACAAATTCAGGAAGGTACAGGTATTCCTTAAAACGACTCAGACCAAAATGAAAGACATGTTCTGCTCCTTCCTGTAGCTAGTGAAGCTATTATGTATTCCTAAATGAAAGCAGGTCCTCCATCAGAGAGGGGACAACACACTGATCTTCAAAGCATGGTTTGAGAGTGAGAATTTACAGAAGTTAGTCAAAGTGTAAGATTCTAATCTTTTATTAAGATCCATTTTTATCACAGATGTTAGCAGCAGCCTGTCTCAAGTTCTGAGCAGGATGCCTTACTCTGGGTAATATAACATACTTCTAGTATTATTATTCTAACATAATTCTGTTAGTTGAATAACCTTCAAAAGTAGTATCAGGTAACCTTCACCTGAAAAGGTCCAATAGACATTTCATAACATTGAGTATCTTCTGTAGATGATCATCAGCCACACAAACTCCACATCTTTTCTTAAACATCTCCTTCTAAATGTTCTGTGGAGAACATTTTCAGAAGTCCTAATTATAATTCAAAATTCTCATGAAGATAGCACTTGCTTTATTGACATTGTAATTAGGCATCTATAGATTTTGATTTATGACAGTGCATATCACATTCGCACCTGATTCACTGTGGGTTGCTTTTTTATAGTAGACCGCTTTATTTGACAGTGCATCATACTACCACTGTACCAGTGTCACAGCTGTTTGTCTTCCTTCTGCTGACCAGCAGATTTAAAAACATATATGGAGATAAGAAACTAAAGAAGACAAATGCTTATGCAGATTGAACCCTTTAGGAAAATTCTGTTGAAAATTGTGTCTATATCAACATGATTGTGTAAGATACTTTAATTAGGAAAAAAAAATTAGCAAGTAATGACAACTTTTAATATCTGTCATTTTCCAGCAAAATCTGACTGCAGTCAGCTTATGAACCAGAAAGTTTTCAGAAGCTCAGGAGTAAATCAACGCACAAAGTAATCTAACAACTATCATTGCATACTTGCAACTAATGCTGTTTTCCTCAGATTTCAATAATGAGGTGGTTGTGAGCTCCAGATCAGCTGCATCAAACTTCTGGTCTATTAACTCATGAGAATTGTTCGTAAGTGTTCCAAGTTCATACATAACATGTGCAGTATGTTGGCTGGTCACCTGTCTATATAAGATCATTTAGAAACAGTAAGTGCAAGCATACAAAAACTTTTCTGCCGATGTCTCAGAAATCCTTAAAGTCAGATAAACTTTTAATCAAAGAGCTGATCTTTTCCCCACATGTGCATTGTACCAGTAATAACAGTGTGCTCTGAGCTAAGTTGTGCAATATTCAGGCAGAGTGAAAACTGACAACTGTTTACCCAGTAAATAAAACTTTTAAAAACTTGCAGTTAAAATTAAGTTACTATTGCCTCTTCCTATTTTCTTCAAAGGCTAATGCTATTCCTGTCTTTTAGGTTCTTATTACCAGACTGCCATCTGAAAGTACAAAAGAGCAAAAAAGCCTCAGTCAAGTGGTAATGTGGAAGCTGGACATCAAAGACAGCTACACTTTGGAAGCCTTTATCTGTGTCTCTCAATTGGGTGAGACAACTTCCTGCAGCTAGGTAGTAGGAATCATCAAACAAAACCTTTATGCTTGCTTTTTTGTGGGAAATGGTAGGTCAAGCTGCCGTCTTCTCGTTGGTCTAGTTGTGTAGAAATGAATGATGATTTAAGGTAAGAGTTGGAAATACCACTAAAACTAGGGCATCACCCAGCAAACTTTCAGCATTACTACATTAGTATTATTACATATTTAAAATGAAAGTACAATATTAGTGAATGTTAAATTAAAAGCATTAACGCCATTTGTATTTTTTTGAAATGTTGTAATAAGGAATCAGTTATTTATGTGTTATAGCTAACCCCCTCGGAGTGGATAGATTTGTTTGTATTATCTGCATAGACCTGTCTAGCATCTCTCAGTGAAAGTCAACCAACACCCTGAAACATCATATATACACATCAGTCAGCAGAATGACTGACATTTTCACTTCTGTCTTGCTCCTGTTGATGCTGCAGGCTGCAGACAAAGGTACCTTTTCAATATAAAAGACGGAGTCAATAGGCCAGCATTTCTGTGATGCTCTCTTGAGTTACTCTGTTCATAGCAAGGACATAAGGAAAGTCCCCCCTAGTCCTTTTCTCCTGCTTCTGTTCATCCTACTGGGGCAAAACAGAATAGTCCACAGGTTAAAGCAATAATCAATTTGATAATGGCTTTCTTTAAGCAGTAGGCATTTGTTGTGTTCCTTATTGTTATCTGTGACTGAATGAACATGAGAAAGCAGTGAAACAAAGCAAACAAAGGTGAATTCCAAGGTCCTGAATTCTGATGTGTTAGCCTGCGATTCTGAGTAGCATGGAACTATTCAGATATGCCACAACATATTATTTGTTCTCTGCAACTCATAAAGAGCACCAGAGTAAATGATTGAAATATTACTAAAATTAGACTTTTAATAATCATACTCCTTAATTTAACACTGCATAGAAGTAGATCTCTGAATCTACTCCAGGTGTCCTTTCTGAGGAGAAATGAAACTGTGTTGGTACAGACCTTAGCCTATTGCACCACTTAAATCAACTTGCCTTTTTTTTTTTTTTAACCGTACATTTTTTCAGAGCAATCTAGACACAATGTAAGGTATATTGGTTTGGTTTTGTGCAAATCTAGTTTCATTAACTGTAGAAGATGCTGATCTGATTTCATGTAGACACAGAGGTTATACTTAAGGTAATTGATTGTAGTGGAAGAATCTGTATGCTAATCAAACAATGCATCTATTAAATACAATCCACTCGTTCTGTGCCATTGCAGAATGTGATGGACTGTGAGATCAGTTATGCAGTGATTTCTGAGCAGTGGGCATCTATGTGTTATAGATAGCTGTGGATCTGTGCTTATTTATTAGGCAATGAAACATCTATACATTTATTTTCGGAGGAAACAATAATAGGTTGGACCTTGTGGATGAACAATGGACTACTGAGGCTGCAACCTTGACGAGGTAGAACTCTACCTTTGAAGCAAGAAAGAAAACAACTTTGAGGAGGATAAGAGAGCAAAAGCAGGACAAGGTTTGGTACTTAGCAGAAAAGGATAGGAAGGACTCCAACCTATCAGAACAAGGAAAAGGTTGCGTGAACAAGAGCAACAAGCCAATTGTAAAAGTAATCATGCATTACCTGCATGCACAGAAGTAGTATAAAAGATCATGTAGAGCTTTAATAAAGTGCTGCCACTGCCACTGATGCTTATGTCTGAACATGAGTCTGTCAGTCTTTTGACTGCCATCAGGGTCTATCTCATTAAACTTTAGAAACCAAGAACTGAGCTTCACAGCTGGTGCTGAACTGCAAGGAAACCGAGACACAAAGGTCTTAATGCATCAAAGAACTAGGAGAAGACTCACTGGAAACAAAAAGGAAGATGTGTGATAGGATTTATGAAGGAAGGGGGAAAGTTTGTGAAACTTAGGTAGAAGCAGGTGACTTCTCTTTCATAATCAAGCATTCTCTAAAATGAGGTTTACCACTTTTTGCCGGCTACCTGAGGCTCTGTAAAATTAAAATAGGGATTTGGAAGATGGGCATTCACATCTCTACAACTAGGGTTACTACTAAAAACACTTGCTAATGGTTAGAATTAATGCTGAAAAGTATTATTTGCAATCACACAATTAAAATTTAAACAAAACAATGTTCATCTTTCACAGCAGCAAAACTTCTGACAGCATGCGTTACTGTGATCTTGTGTTACACCAGTTAAGACTATGTGCTAAGTTATGCTATGATCTTCTTTTGTCTGTTTACATCTTTGTCCTGAATGCTACTGACAAAGAATCACTAACAGGCTGTCCTGGTTAGGTCTAATTCTGTTCAGAGGGTTTAATTATAAGCTCAGTCTCTTCTAAGTAACAGCACTTTCTGAAGCTAGCAGCATGTTTGCACAGTGTCTGTTTACAAGTGATATTGTTTGATGTTTACAGTTACTACCAGCAGCTGGTATGAGAGATTGCTTATTGTAATGGTTTAGCAAGAGGGTGCAATTTTTGTGAGGGACTCCACCACAGATCCCTTTACTGTGCTCTGTCCCTCCCTGGAGACATTTGTCCCTGGAGGGGTAATGTGGAGAACACACATTTGTGCAATATCCAACAATTCCTCTTAATCCTACTGTCATACAGAGTTTAAGCAAAGACTGGATTTTGTACTTTAGAAAGATGAAGTCCAGACAGACTTTCCACTCACCCAAACCAGCTGGGGCATAGTAGTTTGTTATGTAAGGTCTGTGTCAACTTTTAATGTTCGTCCACAGTCTTCCCCTATTCTGCTCAGTGCTAAAGACTCAAGCACGAATTTCCACCACTGATGCCGTGGTATTTCCAGGTTTATATCAGTTACAGAAGGTCAGCCTTTGTGTACTGGATGAAAAGTCCTTTTTGCATGGCCCAAGGACTGGTAGCAGAGGTGAAAGTGTGCAGGGGAGGATGAGTACTGACATAATTTTAAATTAGTTTGTTCTTAAAATTCTACCTTTGGGACTGAATTTATTCATATTATGGATGATAAATACCTATGGTCACATTTTTCAGTGTCAGGTTTAAAAAAAAACATTATGTTCATTAAAACTTTGGAATGAAAATTGTAAATGCACTCTAAAGTGGGCAGCATTTTCTGGTTAACATCAAATATCCTGAACCTTTTAGTACTTCTCAGGTCTTCATGCTTTCTTGGCCCATCTTCTCTCAACTGGCTGCACACAAATGTGACAAGTGGCTAGCAGTTCTGAGAAATGTCAACTTGAGGAAAAATATGCATAAAAGACTGAGCCTTTCCACTTACTTTGCTAAAAGTAGCCTTCTTTGTGTCAAAACACTCACCATGCTACTCAGTGGAATTTATTCCATTTTATTCTGACATCTGTAAGAGACATTTGCAGTGCTTGCATGCAGTGTCCCTCAGGGCTCAGTTTTGGGACCAGCCTCATTTAATATCTTTATCAATGACCTAGATGAGTGGATCAAATGCACCCTCAGTAAATATGCAGATGACACAAAATTAAGCGGCAGTGTTGATCTGCTTGAGAGCAGGGAGGTGCTGTGGAGGGATGTGGACAGATTCGAACAATGGGCTGAGACCAATGGGATGAGGTTTAACAAAGCCAAGTGCTGGGTCATGCACTTTGGTCACAGCAACCCCCAGCAGCTACAGGCTGGGGGAAGAGTGGCTAGATAGCTGCCTGGAGGAAAAGGAACTGGGGTTGTTGGTTGACAGCCAGCTGAACAGGAGCAGGAGCCAGCATTGTGCCAAGGTGGCCAAGAAGGCCAAAGGCATCCTGGCCTGCATCAGGAACAATGCAACCAACAGGAGTGGGGGGCTGATGGTGCCTCTGTACTCTGCACACACGAAACTGCATGTTGAGTACTGGGTCTAGTTTTGTGAGCCACAGTATCAGAAGGACAGTGAGGTGCTGGAGCAGGGACAGAGAAGGGCAACAAGGCTGGGGAGAGGTATGGAAAACAGGCACTGTCAAGAGCAACTGGAGCTATTTAGTCTAGAGAAGAGGAGGCTGAGAGCTTACAGCTATCCACAAAAAGGAGGTTGTAGCCAGGCTGGTGCTGGTCTCTTATCCCAAATTACTAATGATAGGATGGGAGAAAATGGTCTCAAGTTGAATCAGAGGAGGTTTAGATTGGTTTTTAGGAAGAAGTTCTTTCCTGGGAGAATGGTTGGACAGTGGAACAGGCTGCCCAGGGAGGTGGTATAGTCACCATCACTGGAATTGTTACAAAAACTAGTAGATCTAGAACATGAGGCCATGTTCTAGGAGTTGGGGAGATGTTAGGATGAGGGCTGGACTTGGTGATCCTGGAGGTCCTTTCCAGCCATGATGATTCCATGATTCTATGCTCAAGAGGAGTTATTTTGATCAGTCCTGGTTAAACCACTAATAGCATTGAATTTCAGAAGCCATTTAACACAGAGGTTTTTTGTTTAAAGGATCTACTTTTTGAAGCAGATTATTAATTATTCTGGGATCTGTTGACAGTAATCAATATTTCTTCACCCACAACTCATTCTGACTCTTGTTGTGTTCATCTTCTGTTTTAATGTATAATACGTTATAGATTAATGATATATAATCATAATAAATGTATCATCAATAATACATTAAAATAACTGACATACTTATTAGTAGACCGTTTCCCATTGTTGCAATGCCACATAAGTGCTGCATCTGTAGTACTTGCCTTCCATCAGAAGAATGCAAAGAAGGGGTGTATGGAGCTAGTCAACTGGTGTTCACCAAGTTCTTTCTCAGGAGGGATATGCTGTTGCTTGTTGATGGAGATAAGGTTTTTCCGCCTCATTCTTTAGTTGAGCTGCATTTGTTTTGGTTGCTGACATTGTCTGCTTAATTGCTGGTTTTTTCAATGGATCCCAGTGAAAGCATGGCTCTTTGTTTGATTGTCTGAGTTAAAGATAAGAAGGGCCTCGGCAGCCTCAATCTATGGGGTTATTATTTGTAACTAACAGCATAGCTCAGCTACACCTTTGGGTTATATTCACAGAGATTACTTAAACGGGTCATGCAATTGTTTCCTAGCTGCTAGACAACCGCTCTCATGACTAAAGCAAGCTGAAATCAGCTCAGGCCAAGACAAATTCTGAATGGATGGAGTAAAGTCTTATACTTTTCCTAGTAATGTGCAAAGCATGTTTCCTTACAGAGAGGCTTTCGGTTCTTTTCCAGATTCTCTCCCAGCCTTTCTGTAGAACAGTGACTAGGCTTTTCCTGTAGATGCAATCAGATTATTTTATAGATATCAAAGACACATGGAGAATTGGAACCTGAATGCTTGCTCTTGTTATCTGTACATGATGTGCCTGAACATTTTCTGTGAAACACAAATTCATCAGTAAGTGTTTTGATAAGTGACTGGCATGCTTGCAAAGTGAAAAATATGGTTGGATCAGGATATCCAGCCAAGCCTTCTCTGCTTTCAATGCTGTGCAATATTTGCTGGAGCCCTGTGTACACACGTGCAACCAAACATCCTGAATACATGTGCTGTGTCACAGTACCACAGTATCACAGTAATGATAAGGTTGGAAAAGACTTTAAAGATCTTCCAGTCCAACCTGTAGCCAGAAAGAAGTGTTACCTTTCTTGTCAAAAGAGTAGCTAGCCAAATATTACTGCTGAAGGTGCAAAATAAACATTCTGAATAATAGAAAAATGAAAAATTATCAACTCAGGATATGGTTTGTTACTATAATAGACTTCTGATCCCATGTACATGAGGCAATTGAGACCCTTCTGGACACTAGATTGTTATGCTGAAACTACAAAAACAGGCTAAAGAGTCCTGGTTGGACTTCTGGAGCTTAAGGACATGGTGTAGTGATGAGCTTGGTACAGTTAGATTAATGGTTGGGCTCAATGATCTTAAAGGTCCCCAATCTAAGTGTTTCTGTGATTCCATGAATGTATTTCTGCTTGCTAGGCAAAAATGTAAGGAAGTCATACAGTTGCAGTTATATGAAAATAACACTAGAGAGCACTGGAAGATTTCCAGAAGGAAGTGCTCATTGTACTCTGTTTCCTGAACAGCCCTGAAAACCAAGTAAGTAAGGACTGTTGAGCCCCAGAAGAGTTCTCTTGGCCTGATGTTTGCCATATGCTTCTGTTCTTCTTTAAACTACTGGAGGGGAAAAAGAAACAATCCCACTACAGAATCATATACCCATCAAACAAATTGGAGAAGAGGGCTCTTATGGAAGTTACTAGTCCAGCCTGATGCTTGCAACAGGGCTAACTGTAAACTAGATGATGCTACTGAGAGCAGCCTACCAGTCCCAATGGGTTTTAGCCAAGGGCAATAATCACACAGTCTCACTCAGTAATTATTCAAGTGTTGCCCCACTCAAATGGAGGAAGAAATTTTTCCTTCTGCAGCACTGCATCTTGTTCCTCTTGCCTGTTTTGCATGTCTGAACAGTCTGTCTCAACTTCTGTACATCTCTCTATCCATCAAGTGATGGACAGTGACAAACTGGACCCTCTTCTTCTTGATATTCTTTTCTTCAGGTTGTTGGGATCATGATTCTGGCACCCTTTCACCATCTCAGTGGCTCTCCACTGAGTTCATGCCACATTGCCAAAATGTCTTGGAACAGAATGCCTAAAAGGAGAAAGAGTTCTCCAGCTGTGCCTTCACTACTGGCTTGAACAAAGGGATGCAAGTCCTTGTTAGTTCTGCTCTTTTTCACCAGCACAGCCCTGCCTAAAGCACTTGGCTTTCCTTGCCATGCTGCTTATTCACTGCCCAGCATGTTTTACTGCAAAGAATATAGTGGCTTCAGATGTCTTAGTTGCAGCCTTCTGTGCTCAGGTCTATAATCTAGGGTTAATAAAATGTGTTATGTGTGTGTATGTGTATGTTATAGAATACATAGACTTTTATACTATATGTATGTATAGACTTTTATACTATATATATCTATCATTTTATAGTCTAAGAGATTTTAAAATATTAATAGCCTCTTTCCTAGTTTGCTGGTGCAGACTACTTCTCAGTTCCAGATCTCTGCCCTAGTGTTTGCAGCAAATGCAGAAATATTTGGGGGAGGGGGTGGGGGGGGGGGGGAACTCATTTGCCCTGCCTTTGAATTTACGTTGTTTCTGTCTTTGCAGGTGGTGGAAAGGCAGTTCCAGGATGCTTATTGTCGCACACACAAAGTTAGAATGTGGTAAATCTTCTCTTGGGCTACTGAATTGCTTTCAGTTAACTGCAGGAGGCATTAGCACAGTTACTCAAGCTGAGTCTTAACTCACAGCACCAGACTTAGATGAGATGCTCCCAGTCTTGTTCCTTGCTGCAGTGTGGAGAAGGTTAGCACGTATGCTACAGACACAGTATGTATACTGTGGTTCAGCAATGCTGTTACTGCTTTTGGGTATCTACACTTGTCCCTGTCATCTGCAAATACAAAACAAATTTTAACTTAATGCAGCTCAGTGACTGTTATAGGTACCGTTTGTGAAGATACAGTGTGAACTTACTCCACTCACACAAACAAGGGATATAGACAGGTGTGTATTATGCACACAAGATACAGTAGACAAAACAAAAAAGACTTACACACATACCATTCCCACCCAGACAGTCATGCACTGGTTGTAGCACAGCATTCTCCCAGAAGAGTATGGTGAGGCACCCAAAGTAGCAAGCATCCCTGTGACAACAACACTGGTCAAGTTCGTTGCCTCCCTGCTCTCACTCCCAGGAGTCTCTTACACTGTTAGCATCCAAGCACATACAGTCAGTACATGTAAGGAGGCTGGGCACTATTCCAACCAGGATTACAGCCCATGTCCCACCAGACTTGTGGGGGTCTCTTGACCCTTACCCACATTGTGTCTTCCTCCTTCCTCTTCAGGACATGTTCCTTGCTCAAGTTCTCACTGGCATGGTACCAAGTTTCATCAGTTGAGGGGTAGGTTTGGTCTAAGAGTCCAAGGTCTTTCTCCCTCATCTTGTTGGCAAACACTCTGTTCTTTGTAGTTACTATCATATGCAAGCATAAGAATGAGCAGTTTTTTCCCACAGCTACTGGTTTAGCTGAAGTAGCTACTGGAGAGCAGTCCTATGGGAAGGGATCTGGGGGATGCTGGTGGATGAAAAACTGGCCATGAGCCACCAGTGTGCAGTCACAGTCCAGAAGGCATCACACCACCAACTAATGGGCTGCATCCAAAGAACTATGGCCAGTAGATCAAGAGAAATTATTTTACCCATTTACTCTGCNCCAAAGGGTTTGTATGGATAGGACAAGGAGCAGTGGGTTCAAGCTGGGAAAGAAATGATATAGGATGGAGATTAGAAAAAAGTTCTTCAATTTGAGGGTGATTGATGACTGGAATGGGCTGCCTCGGGAGGTGGTGGGCGCCCCATCCCTGGAGTCATTGAAGGTCAGTATTGATGAGGCTCTGAGCAACCTGACCTAGGTAGAGATATCCCTGCTTGTCTAGAGAGATTGAACTAGATGACCTCTGGAGGTCTCTTCCAGACTGGAACATTCTATGATTCTGATCACCATAGGCCACGTGACGGTCATATCTCACCCAGTATTTTCCCACTCCTAATACCTTTGTAAAGCTGCTCAGTAGATGTTAATTCCAGTATGTTCTGGAATAACTGTAAACTGTATGTCATCTAGCCACCTTTTGTCCATTCAATCCACACAATTTATAGGTGATCAAGCTTCTCCAATAGCTTTGCTTCCAAACAGAAGGCAAATTGTTGCCAAAAAGAACTGTGACAGTGAATAAATGTCTTACTGACCAAGGAATGTCTAATTCTATATGTGAGTGTGTTTACAGGAAGAGCTCTGAAATACCTGTGAAGAAGGAACCTCATGTGCCTAGATTTAGGTCTTAGAGTTAGTGAAGCAACAGTATGAAAATATGTGATGTGTAAATAGTCACCCCGGCCTACTGTTGTGCTTTAGTAGTGTAGAGTAGTGTTGTAAGTCCTTGTCTGGATCACCATGCATCCCATGTGGGTCGCTATTAACATCATGGATCAGAGGCCCCGACTAGATTTCAACCAAGAGCTTTTAGCCAAAGCATCAGACACAAAGGGAGGGTTTAACAAACCCGTTGATGGATATGCAGGCAGTTAAACAACTGACTCAGTTTAGAGAAGAAAGGTACCAGGACATTTTAATTCACTTGGCCCACCACACATTAGAGAAGAACGCCACACAAGATAGACACAGACAGAATTTCTTGATTACATTAAACTGAGATGAGAATGTCCAGAGTGATGGACAGTTCTTGCTTCTGTCTGAAATCACAGTGGTCATTCAACCTCAGTCTCAATCCTCATTAATCTTCAAGTTTCAGAATTTGCACAATCTCTCCAGGTCCAGGTGAATCTTCCCAGTTGCCCTCAATTTTCTTCACCTTGAGGAGTGATAACCTTCTCCCTCCATGGCAGCGACACACGTCCCATCTGTCCAAGACAGAGAGAAGCGAAGAAGGTGGTGGAAGTCACAGAGCAGGGAGAAGAGGAGGGAGTGTGAGGGGGGAAAATGGATGCTTTTCAACCTTTTAAACCCAAACTTGATACTTTTCTGCAGAAAACACAGAAATTAGACTGACAGATTCTACTCAGCTTCTGAAGCAGAACATCTGCAGAAAAGGCTGTTGTGCTGAAGGACAGGAATGCTGAGCAGTCTTCCAACCTCTGCCACAGACCTGCTGAGTGACCCTGGGTGAATTTTTTTACTTTTGCCCTTCTGACTGCTTACTGACAAAAGTGCCCTTCTTTGCTGTCAGACCTGTAAGTTAAAATGCTTGTTAAAAAGAGAACAAGTTATATCATCCTTGAAGGTAAGAGGAGCCGTGCTGAAGGGAGGCAGGTAATGTCTGACTGGCAGAATAGGACACATCATGGAAGGCCTAAGCAAATAGACTTCAACCTGAACGTCCACGTGGTGCATTGACCCAAGAGTGCTTGCTCAACCTCAGTGCTATTGACACACCAGGGGGATCTGCAACTCTACCAGCACCTCTGGTGTATCTCACCTTGCAGAGACATTCTCTGTTGTCTAACACACTGTTGTATAAAGTTATGGTCTGCAGAGAGATGAACTACCAGTCATTCTCCATGTCACAGAAAGTCCCAGAAAAGCAGAACATACCTTATAACATAACCCAGGACATGCTGCCTATGGAGTTGGTCCCAGCAGGCTCACAGTTTCAGTACTTTGAAGCAAAATTAACTGTGTGAGAGTGCAGGAGTAGAAAGAAGGCATGATGGCAGCATGTTGGAAGAGGTGTTCATTGCCTTCTTCATGCCATGCCATCACCGAACTGCTCAGGAAACTGAGCACATTCTCCCATCTATAAAATCACTGAATATTTTTGGTTGGAAGAGATCTTGAAAATCATCAAGACAAACATTTGATTCAGCATTGCCAGGTTATCACTGAACCAGGTCTGTAAGCACCAGCTCCACATGTTGTTTACCTCCAGGGATGGTGACCCTGGATGAAACACTGCATGTTCACCACTGCTTCACATTGAAAAATACATCCAAGGAAATTGTGACGCTCAGAGTAAATAATCTGCACAGCAACATCTCAGGGAATCAACCAGAAGTTCATCAAGAGTTGGCATTTCCAAAAAAACCGCAAAACTCTGCAGAGGGAAGAATCATTGATCAAATGTTTCTGTGCCTGTTTGCATCCCTCCTACTCCAAGTGCCACCTGCTGAACATAGAGACGTCAGCATTGAAATACTCAGCTTGAAATCTGCGGGCACTGCTGGTTCACTGAGATATTTTTGTTGGGCTTTTTCCTTGGTAATTTCATGGTTTTTCTCTGTTTAGATAAATTTGTTTTGGTTTTGCTGTAGCGTAGGATAACAATGCACAGGCTTCCATGTGTGGCAGGAAGGGTCTTTGGTTGTAGCCCTAGCTTTCATCATGCATCCTGGTTTCAGCTCTAGCTCTGTTTATGCCTTCTGCTTGCCACCCTTGCACCTGACCGTACATACAGGCTCCGCTCTAATGCAGAATTGAAGCCCAAGCTGGAAATTTAATTGTGGGATTCCTTCAATTAACCTTGAAAGCCTCTGTGTTGCAGAAGCCTTTGTGAAATGGAAAGGTCCTTTTTCTTTTCAGAGCAGCATTTCAATAGAACTCTGAGTTGAGCTCCCTATTCCGTGACAGAAGATGCTAAATTCTGCTTTGCAGCCCACATTGCTGTTTCGGTCTACTTTTGCCTCCACATGCAATGAAGGACACACTGTCACACCCACAGAACGGGTGTCACCTGCAGTTGTTATTGCATTTACTCTGCGAGTGCCTGCAGTAATTGTGCTAACAGCAGAAGAATAATAAGCGACATTGCTCAGGTATGACAGTTAGAAGGGGAGAGTCTGTGTGGAACCAAAAGCACATGTCCAGAAGGGCTCCTGAGGCCCTCTTACATCATGATGCTTGCGGAAAAGTCCTTTTTCTGGTTCTCTCACAGACGCCAACTTCCCCTCTAAGTCTCAGACTTGCTTCTAACTCCTCTCGTCTTGGGAATGCTTTACAATGTGACTATGGCCAACAGATTTTTGATGATCTTCATGCAGCAACAGCATCTCAGATGCAGGAACACAACAGACACTTCAGAACCTCAGTCTCTTTCTGTTTGCCAAGGGTTTAAGAGATCAGTTCCATCTGCTCTTTTTAGCACAAAACTTCTGGCCAAGCAGTAGGAACCTTCAGAAGCCACCTCAGAAACTCTGTCTTCGCTCACTTGTTTTAAATTCTTCCACTCTCTCAGTGGCAGAGATAGGATACAGCATCTGTGTCAGACCCATGGCCCTGGTCATGAGGGGCAAAGCCTGTGGTGAGAACAGAGGCAACATGGTGCTGGTGACGTAGGGCCTCTTCGGTTGTGGTAAACAAGGCCTCCTCTCTCTCTTTTTTCTTCTCCCAAGTGGTTACAGCTCTGAGGGTCAGGGAGGGAGGTGCTTCATTCCTTGGCCCAGCAGAGTTACCTTTCTGACAAGGGACAGGAGAAGAAGAGGAGAAATCCAGATGTCCACCCCCTTTTATTGGCTCTGTCTTCCGATCACCTCAGCAGTCAGGATGTGGCCCCAGTGGTCTGATGGGACAACTGCCTCTAGCTTCAAAATAAAACACACTTCTGGCATAAAAACACAAAGTCAAACACCCGAAGATCTGGCAAATTTTCAGACTACAACAAGGAGTAACAAACTAAAAAGTCTATGATATCTGAATGCAAACTGATGACAGTGGAGAAGTGATTAGGCTTCACACTAAGGAGTTCTGCTTCTTAGGCACATAGGTTGCAAAATGCAGCAGTATGCAGTAGCAGGTTGTCAGAAGCAGGTTTGCTTAGGTTCTGGAGATTTTAATATGATGGAAGTGCAGCTGTGGCACTGTCTACACAAAAGAGAATTCCATTTAGCAGAATTTACAAGAAATAACAACATTTTAAAATCTGTGGCACATAGGGAAGGAGGCTTGGTCTATAAAATATAGCATGAACCTGTTATCTTGCCTACTGTATTTTATTAGCTAATGAACAAGAAGAGGGTAATGGAGAAGCCAGAGGCAGTCTCTCCTCAAAGGGTCATAGCAAAAGGATGAGTAGCTATGAGTACATGTTTGACCAGGAAGAGAGAATAAATGTCTTCCTTTGTGAGGTGCTGCAGCAGTGCAAGCAGGATCCCTGGGATCCCTGTCCATGGACATTTCTGAAACCTGCTTGGGCAAGTCCCTGAGCAATCTGATCTAACTGTGGCCTCAGCCTTGCTTTGAGCAGGGCTTGGATTAGAGGCCTCTAGAGGTCTAATCCTCCTCAGATGACTCCAAGATCTTGTGATATGCAGGCCTGCCATGCTTCTTAGCCGTGGAGACCTGACTTATTGGTCTGACTGGAACTGCAATTCCCAGGCATGTGGGCAGGAAAGAGTGGTCTATGCCTTCTTCTTACAAGCAGTGGGTCATTTTGCTAACAAGTATCTCCATTGGGAACGGAGATCTTAGAGAGTACTCAGGTAGAAAGAGCCTTGGGGATATTGGTAGATAGTAAACTTAGCACGAGTCAGCAATGTGCCCAGGCAGCCAAGAGGGCTAATGGCATCCTGGCCTGTATCAGGAATGGTGTGGCCAGCAGGGAGAGGGAGATTATCCTCCCCCTGTATTTGGCACTGGTTAGACCGCACCTGGAGTATTGTGTTCAATTCTGGGCCCTTCAGTTTAGGAAGGATGTTGAGGTGCTGGAACAAGTCCAGAGAAGAGCAACTAGAATGGTAAAGGGCCTGGAAGGCAAGCCCTACGAGGAGAGGGTGATGGAGCTGGGTCTGTTTAGCCTGGAGAAGAGGAGGATCAGGGGTGACCTTATAGCTGTCTATAACTACCTAAAAGGTGGTTGGAGTCAGGCAGGAGTCGGTCTTTTCTCCCTGGACATTGGAGACAGGACAAGGGGTCACAGTCTTAAGCTCCATCACGGGAGGTTTTGACTTGACTTGGGAGAAGGTTTTTCACTGAAAGAGTGATCCAGTTTTGGAATGCACTGCCCACGGAGGTGGTTGAGTCACCGTCTCTGGAGTGTTTAAGGTTAGGCTGGATGAATTGCTGAGTGGCATGATCTAGATGTCAGATGTTTAGGTTTACTTGGTTGGTTTTAGCTTGGACTGGATCATCTTTAAGGTCTTTTCCAGCCTCATCATTACTGTGATACTGTCATACTATGATCTCTTGATTCTACAAAAGCCCTTTCTTACAGCAGCCTGGAATTTTCTTCTGAAAGTGCTGTTGGCACTGAGAGATCCCTGAGTCAGAGTTGTGGGGACACATCAGGGTGTTCATAAATAAAACTAGAACACTAATGGAAGAGAAGATTAATAATGAAAACATGGAATTACTAGTACTTTCACTAAAGAAAATTCTTATTAAACAAAAAGTTTGTAGCTGCAATATCTGTTTTAGAAAAAAAATCATAGTTTTCCACTAGAATGGAAAACTATTTCCACTAAAAATGGCTTAAATTAATTTGTTCCTTCTAGAAACCAAAAATCACGTTTCTTTTCAGTATTGTGTATCAGCTCTAGTGTGGTCAGCCAGACTAGCGATGTCCTTCTCCCCCTGTACTGGGCACTGGTGAGGCCTCACCTCAGTACTGGGGGCAGTTCTGGGCCCCTCACTTCAAGAAAGATATTGAGGAGCTGGAGGAAGTCCAGAGGAGCAACAAGGCTGGGGAAGGGACAGGCAGGAAAGTCTGATGAAGGCTGAGGGAGCTGTGGGTATTTAGCCTGAGGAAGACAAGACTCAGAGGGTACCTTCTCTCTCTCCACAACTCTCTGAAGGGAGGTTGTAGGCAGGTGGGAGTCGGGCTCTTCTCCCAGGCACTCAGAGCCAGAATGAGAGAGCACGGCCTGAAGCTGCACCGGGGGAGGGTTAGGTTGGATGTTAGGAAGCCCTTCCTCACAAAAAGGGTGATTAGAGTCTGGAATGGACTGTCCAAGGCAGTGGTGGAGTCCCCAACCCTGAAGTTGTTTAAGGAGAGACTGGATGTGGTCCTTAGTGTCCTGGTCTATCTGATGTGGTGGTGTCAGGTCATAGGCTGGGCTGGATGATCTCAGAGTTCTTGTCCAACCTGAATAATTCTGTGATCTGTCCTCACAGTGATCATGGATGTAGACTTCAAATCCAGAATAAGATCTGCAACTGTTAGTGGCTATTTGTAAGTTTGCTGTGGAAAATAACTGTGCGCTTTCAGTGTCTTCTTCAGGCAAGGGAGAAGCTGTGTGATCACAAAGGATGTATTTGCCAGGTCTGTACTGCACACTTATTGGGCTTGCTCTAGTGTTTGAATTTGCTTCACAGCAAGAGGAGAGGAGAGAAACGTTCCCTTCAAGGAGAAATGCAGGTTTTTTCCACTAAGCTCAAAAAGACCCATGCTTGCATGGCTATACGTGATTACATCTTGATGGTTTCGGATGATTATGGGAGGCAGTGATGTGAGAAAAGAGTGCTTAGGTGCACATGCAGTAATGGAAAGAGATACTGAGAGCTCAAACAACCCATTTGACCTAAATTTTTTAAAATAATAAGGAAAGTGGGGTTTGGTCTGGCGTTGTTTCTTTGGGTTTTTGTTTTTTGTTTTGATTTTTCCATTTCAAGGCCTAAATATACTGATCTAGAAGATGAGAAGAAGTTCAGAGGAAACAATGGAAAACAATTCGATCAGATGACAAAGGTTGTGTTTCATGTTAGAACCAGTCATATGGCTGATATATAGGTTGCCACAAAACAAACCTTTGTGTATCTAGTAAACAGTATCCACCTCTGCACACTGATCATTTCATAGCTGATGGTAGAGCAGCAACAGCTTAGATACATAAGCTGTACCTGAGCAACACTTCTGAGTAATCTGTTCCATGGCCATCAAAGGATTGTGTTTTTTTCCTAAGCCTTTTTGGTTTTGCACTTAACACTGTTACCAATGCTCAAAGAAGGAAGGGATATTATAAGGGATAATATAATATCTTATATTATCTTGTAATATAAGATCACAAAAACATACATTTTTCATTTTAATCTAGTGTCTTCTAAGTTCCACTGGATGTAACAGAAAAGATGAAGAGCTGAATCAAAGAACAGAAATAGTGTTTCCAAATGGCCCACATAGGATCCTCTAAAGGATTTTTTTTGAAGTGGGAATGAGGCACAAAACCAGCAGTGTGGGTCTTGGCAGAACTGTGCATGCACAGGACTTCGTGTCTATGTGTTAGAAAATATATTTCCAGGTTTTAGAAGGGTTTTAAGTTTCAGTTCAGGTTTGTGGGGCTTGTGGTATTTCTATTTTTTCCAAAAGAGAAAAAAAGGCTGTCATCCAAATTTTTCCAGCAAACACATGGGTCATAAGCAAGGAGTTAAAGGCAGCTTAGTGTTTCTGCCTGTGGAATTGCTGGGTCAAGCTGGGGATAGTTGAAGCAGTTTAGGAACAGCAGCTTTGGTCCTTGTAACTACTGTGACAGTAGAGCATTTGAAAATTGTTTTTAAATACATTTGTCATATTACTTTTAATTTTATTCTGAGTTACATTTAATGCATCATCAATATAATAAAAATCAAATTGTTAAGCCATTCAAGTCCTGGGTGGATATAGCAGATTAGAATTTGACTCATTTTCCTGGGTGGATATAGCAGATTAGAATTTGACTCATTTATAGCTCTAACTGTGGTTGCAGTTACAATAGCCTCAAAATACCTTACATATATCTTCCTTTTAGGCAACTATCATGTGTATGGTCATACACACAAGCACAGTACATCCACAGAACAGCTTGTGCTGCTGTAGCTCTTCTCATGAGAAGCAGCAAAGCTGCTTTTGTACCTGTGTAAGTCCATTTTTGGGGTATTCCTTAGAAACTTTGCTCAGCTTTGACCCGAAAGACTTCTTAAAATATTGATAAAATTTTGCATTCTAATCTTCTTTTTCTTCTGTATTCTGAAGGGCAAGAGATTACACAACAAGATAGAGAATGGTGGATGAAAATAGGCTTTGAAGCTGTACTGAAAGAAGTAACTTCCTTCCTTTAATCTGCTTCTCAGCCTTTCTCAGGGGCATAGCACGGTGTATGTGTACTTCTGGAGGCAGGCAAACCTAATACAGGATGCAACCCACTGTATTAAAACAGCTCTTTCCATAACTCAGAGCGACCTCTCATCAATGGCAGGTGATATCACGTATGCAGACGTGGCAATGGTACCGAGAGAAGGACCACACGTTTCGTCTCAGACGACAGTTCCAGGTAAAACATCTACTCAGCTGTTGCACGCACACTGTTTTCGCTCATGTGCTCTCTCTTCTTTAGAAATCAGCCACAGGGTATTACTAGAAGGTTATACAATGCTACATGCACAAGAGTGAAATGTTGCAAACGGTAGAAGAGATTCTTGTAAACTACAAATCAGCAAAGCTACTCTTAAGTCAGTGTCACAGCAGGGTGGCGTCTCAGTTACAGCTCCTGGTTTTAAGTAGCAGAATGAGAAACAAAACCAGGTAATTTTTAAACAATAAGCATAATCTTTTTCTTTTTAAATTTGCAACATGATCAAAAATCTGTTGAAATATGCTCCACCTAGTCAGAACACTAGATCAATGCATTTTATGATGTGTTTACTGGCAGCAAAAAGTGCAGTGCTGTCACTGAAAGAACTGAATGACTGCTGGAACCCTCCTGCTCTTCCTCTCATTTTCCTGTACTGATTTTCCCAGAAACACACACACAATCTAGGAACACTTAATCTATTTGAAATAAAAAACAAAGGATTAAATCAATCTTTAGGGTAAGCAATAAAAACCAAAATTTTTCAGAAATAAAAAAAAAACCCTAGAAAACTGTGATTTAGTCACAAAAGCATTTTTTCAGAGTTTTGGATCCTAGCTAATGTCAGTGTTAACTTCTCACTATAAGCAAATAGGAAATGCTTGTACTGGGGTTTTTTTATAATGCTTTTCAAATGGCATTAGTATTTAACATGTTTAATGGTTTAAGGAAAAAGGCATTTGTAGAAAATGTATGTACAATGTAGATGAAGGGTGGTGATGGTGTTTTGAATGCTTGTACTTAAAGGGTGAAATTGTTAAATAATATTTTTAAAAGATCTGGACCTAAATTACTTCACTCTACTGTATATCTAACAAAAAATGGTCCTCTAGGCTGAATGTACTACTGTGATCTGTACAACACAAAGCACACAGGCTTTACCTAGAATCCCCTTGATCATGCAGTCTAAAGGAAAAGCTTCAGTTTGAAAAGACAGGCTCGAATTTCCAATGAAAGTCCTCATGTGGCTCTTGTTAAACCTTTGTCAGACAGATTCAGCCCACCAAGTAATCAAGTAAATTCTTTATGTTCTTTTGCCTTTCAATCTTTCACTCGAACTTTCTGAAGAAGTCTGGTTCTTTTTGTGGGTGTTTTCCTGATCATGCTCCAGTGTTTTCAAATCAGTTACACTATCTCAAATATACAGAGACAAAAATTTCATCAAAAACGTTTCCTTTGTACTTTACAAATCCCAGTGTCACCTTCCTTTGGCACAAATGGAAAAAGTAAGAGCTGACCTCATAACCAATACAGAACATGCCAGAAGTATCTCCCTGATGAGATGTGTTTCCCTGTCTTCATCACTAATGTGGGTTTTATTGCTATTAAAATACTTTCAAAATTCAGATAAACCATTTCAGTTGCTTGTTCCTTCCATGAAGTTTTAACGCTGTGACCAGAATTCATTCACAATGGTCCTGCTCATGAGTTTTCTGTTATTACAAAGTATTCAAGAAGAAGAGAATCCCTATTAACATTGGAGGAATAGAAAAAAGCTGCAATTTTCTCACAGAATTAGTTCTGCAGTTTTTAAAAACTAGGAAATTTCATAAGAAGTCCTGAAATATAATCACCAATGGCCTGAAACAGACTTAATCTCACTGTAAGTACATCGATGATTAAGGCTAAGGTTCCCCAGCATGTGGTGGACCCTTATTGAGATGCCCTGCTTTTCTTTAAAGCTAGTAGTGGAGAGTCCGGGATTCTAGCATGGTGAGCTAGGAACAGTGCAAAGTAGTCAACAGGGTAGAGCAGCAATGCCAGGTGCTGCTCAATAAGCCATTTACACCATGTCCCACTCTATATTAAGAAATTTCATGTCTTCCTCCAGTTTGGAGCCAGAATTTGAAGGTGATTCTCAAAGTTAGGGTCTCAGCTTCAGGTTGATGGGATGCTGTGGCATGCATCACAAGCTCTCTCCTTGCTGCTATTCCAACTCTGTGACACCTTGAAATGTCTGCTGGAGGATGATTAGTACCCACCACCTGCCCTTGGACAGATTTTATACCAGAGTGGCTTGTCCAGGGACATCTGACTATCTTGCAGAAAAAGATGCAGCCAGTTTCAGGATGGGCACGAGGGAAAGCACTTCACGATGAAAACTCTCACCATGGGGAAAGGAGAGCTGGGTTGAATCAGCGCTATAAATTTGGCAGATGAATGGTCACAGTGGTAGATTCCATGTATTTTGTGAGGATAAAGAAAACTGTATAAAAATCCCTGGTGGGACACTGGCATGCAAGGAATAGATAAATTTGCAGTCTAATGATAAAGAAAAATCACTTGTTGACACTTTCTGAGACAAATTGGATAGATAAGCTATGTTAAACAATGTTTAACACATTGTGGCAATAAAATAAATGCCTGCAGATCTAAGTTTGGGAGGCTGCACCCAGAAGAGTGACTGAAATGGATTTGTTGTGATGCTGTTCCAACAGGAAGGTCAAACTGTTACACAATCAGTTGGACTTCAGCTGTCAGTCTGGTGCTCTGAAGTACAAGGACAAGGTTATTCTTGGGTTGTCTAGCAGAGCTTTTTGAGGAGAAGTTAGTAGGTTCTACTGTGTACACTCACTTTGATGAGCTAGTAGGTGCTAATGCACTGCATGTCCAAAAAGTAGCTAGGTGTTCAAAAAATACAAGTAAGGAGAAATATCATACAGAAATCCATCTTCTACTGAAAAATACATCAAGTTTTTGCTTCTTAGTTTATTCAAGAATAATTTGACAATCACCTAATTATGGTTCATAAATTATTACATACGAGACCTTTCCTCTAGCAGAAAAACAAATGAAAAGTTCAAGTCTTCTCCCCTTATCTTCTTGTTCTGCTTCCTAGCCTCTTTGACCCCTCCAGGTCTTGAGAACTGGACCATCTCCAGCTTCCTCCCCATCTCCCCTGAATGACGTAGCTCACATCAGGAAACAGTGTCCTAGGTGTGGTTGCAGCGGCAGCAAGAAAGGAACAACAAAGGAACCTCCTCTGCTCTAAAGACCAGGGCTCTCCTAATGCAGCCCTACTGCAATGATGAGTGTGCACTGTGTGCTCCAGCTCAACCTCATTGCTAGAGCCCAACATCAGTAAAGTCTGATTTTTTGAAGTAAATGACCTGCCAGATACACTCCTTATCAGTAGAAACTTACAGTAAGTAGAGACATCATACTGTACTTGATAACCTGCATATAGAAATGAAGTGAAATTTCAGTTTGAGTAAAAGATAGAGATCCCTGCCCAGTACCAGGGCTAAACTAGTGAAGGGTTTGTCAGCACTCACCAAAGTTCAGTATTTTAAAACCACTCATAGACTTACAAGAACTTAACTTTCAAATGATTATGTACCAAAACACTTCACTGTAGGGTCAAGTAACCCTTTTCAAAAAATATTCTGTTTGCACAGATAATGTTAGTTTTTTCAGAAAGTTTTTAGTGGATTGAGTATTTATTTGAAAGAAAGTATTCAGTAGTGGTATCAGGTTCCCTGAAGAGTGATACTTGGAAATCTTAGATTCATAGAATCATAAAATACTCATCACTAGAAAGCTTAGATTCATAGAATCATAAAATACTCATAACTGGAAAGGACCTCCAAGATCACCAAGTCCATCCCTCATCCCAACATCTCCCTAACCACTAGACCATGGCCTCCAGTGGTACTTGTTTTTTAAACACTTCC
>VZRI01009124.1:781-16148 GCA_013397515.1 Upupa epops | reverse complement strand
CCCTAAACTCGGTGAACAGCGCTGGTTTTGCTCCGTTTGAAACGGTCAAGGATGTTTCTTATTTGAGTACTGCCTTAGATTTGGGAAGCTGTTTAAATTCGGAGGCAGCTGAAAGAAACGGAGGGCTGCCCCGCAGCGAAACGCATTGCCAGTTGTTAACATGGTGTTGCGCAGTCCGCAGCCCGGTGGCACCGGGATGAGGCCTCCCGGACTCCCTCTCCTTCACGTCGTGGGTTTGTGCCCGCACAAGCCGCGGGGCTGGGTCGCTGAGCGCACGCAGCGAGCTCTGTGGATGCGCACAGCCAGACCTGCGGTACGGTTTTTCAGCGGTCGAAAAGCATTGGGTTAGATGTCAGATGGGAGAAGGGGGGGGGGAGCTGGTGGAATCTTTTACTGTCATTTGTGCCGGTTGAAACAGAAAATCGGTTTTCTTTCAAGTCAAGAGTGTAATCATAGAGAACTGTATTGGTTGCCCTATGACTTTTTTTTTTGTTCAAACATTCGCTGTATACCTAACAGAATAAATAAATCTGTGTTAGGTTTGGAAAGCTAAAAGGAGATTGGAACTATTTTCCCTTCCAAGAATGTGTGCTTGGGTTCTAAAAAAAATCCACAACCAAAACCCCAAATGATTTCGTAATCCTTGCCCTGAGATGGATACTATTCAAGGCAGTGTGCAGCTTAGTAGATAAAGTTAACATAGTCACAGTTGACTAAATGGGAGTTGATTTAAGTCCTTGTGTTTTGAAGAGAGGTGGAAAAATAGTAAAACTTGCTTTTTTTTTAGTGTTCATACTACTGCCCATTGGAGATGGAAGTATTCATCACAGTTGTTTGTGTTGGTTGTCTGGGGGGTTTCTGTTTTAATGTGGAGCGAGTATGCTCCAGCAAGGATAATGTGCCATTTTGGCTTTAGTTTTTAATGACAAAAGATACAAATAATAACGGCATTCAAGAGTGTCAACTATGTGTTTACTGAATATGCTTATTAATATTTTTATTAACTTTTATTTAAAATGTTTGAGGTGTAATAAATTCTGGTCAGTGTGCGTTTTGAACACAATTGTGTATTTTAATACACTGTTTCAAGCATAAGGCTCTTTTTAAATGAGCAAATAGCTAAGAGCAGCAGAAAAGGTGCCAGATACTTCCTGTGCTAATTAGAGGTGGTAGGAGGGAAATGCCTTATGATTTAATACATGTGCAGAGCTGCAGTAAGCCCAACCAAGCATTTAAAAACATAGTATGAAGATACACAAATACCATGCTGCTCCAGTAGCTCTGTTTCTGTTAACTACCTGATCAGATATGACGGCACAAAAATCTAAGCAGGGATGTTTACTTTTAACTACAATAGCTTCAACTGTATATAGGAACAGTATGTGCACAAGATGTCTAGGAATGTGTTACATTGATTTCTCTATGAGCTCTGTCTCTCAAACTGGCCCTGGCTCCTCTATGTCCATGCCAGCCCTCAGCCCATGGGAGGAGTTGTGGTTTCATCTGCCATGTGCCTGTGCACCTTCCTTGGCAAAATAATCCTGCTCTGGATGCCCCATGACTTTTGTATTCACAGCCAGCAGCCAGGCACAGGGTGAGTGATTGTAGGGAGTTACTAGAGATTGGAGGTGAGTCAGCCGCTATTCTGTCTTGAAGACAAGTGATTCATGTAGGCCTTGGAGGCCATTTCAAGCTCTCTTCTAGACCTCCCTGGGAAATGTTGAGTAGACAAATTAGCCATTGATACCTGTTACTCTCGCTGGTCTTCAAGTGAGCTCTCCTCCAATGAGGGCCTTGCTCACTCACCTGTGTATTCAGAGTTTGATGCTTTGATCCCCAGACCTATTCAAGAATATTCACTGATTTAAAAATACAAGTTTTTTGAAGAAAAATAATGAGCACAGGTGAAACTTTCTTAAATTTTCTTCAAGAAAAAGAAGGCAGGGTGCTAACTTTTCCTTTATAGTGTGTCCGTTGACATTTCTAGGAGGTTTGGGGGGTTGTGCTTGGTTTCTTCTCTTCCCTTTCTGTAAGAACAGAGTACATCCTTCAAGCATTGGCAATCCTTAGTAAGCAGATGGTGCAGAGTAGTTACTGTTAAAGGAGTATGTGTGGAAGGATTGGCACATCCCTTTGTTCACTTCTGTTGCACCATAAGGAAGAAAAAGGTTTCACCTGTGAATTCTGTGTCTCTACAGATTGTTTGTTACACTGATCAAATGACTGAATACTTCTTGCAGTCTTGTTGAATTTTGTTTGTGGCTGTGTAATGGAACATCCATGATTGTTTAAGAAGAATGTTCGCTTTGCCTAGGCTTTGTTAGAGATTGAGCTGTTACTGTGTGCTTGCAGCCTAGACAGCCAACTGTGTCCTAGGCTGCATCAAAAGAAGCAGTGACAGTCTGTCAAGGGAAGTGATTCTCCTCCTCTACTCCACACTTGTGAGACCTCACCTAGAGTCCTATGTCCAGTTCTGGAGTCTCCAACATAAGAAGGACATAGAGCTCCTAGGAGGTATCCAGAGGAGAGCAACTCAAATGATCAGAGATCTGCAGCACCTCCCCTATGAGGACAGGATTAGCAAGTTGGGGTTGTTCAGCCTGGAGAAGAGGAGGCTCACAAGTGATCTTCTAGTAGCTTTCCAATCTCTGAAGGGGCTGCAAGAAAGCTGGGGTAGAGCGTGTAACGTGGGTTTATAGTGAGAGGACAAGGGGAAAGGGCTCTAGACTTGAAGAGAGGAGATTGAAGTTGGATATGAGGAAAAACTTCTTTCCTGTGAGAGTGCTGAGATGGTGGAACAGGTTGCCCAAGGAAGTTTTGACTGCCCCATCCCTAGGGGTGTTGAAGGGTGCAGGGCCTTGAGTAACCTGATCTAGTGAAGGTGTCCCTGCCTGTGCAGGGCGGCTGGAACTAGATGATTTTTAAGATCCCTTCCAACCCTGACCATTCTATGATTGCTTCCAGGTGTTGTACAGTAACATGGAGGTTTTCTGCAGAATACTCTGAATTCCAGGAACTACATATCACATCAGTATTAATTATATTTCTCTGGCTTATTTGGTGTTGCCATTTGTAATCAAATGGTAATTTGTCATTATTTAGGGCTGCCAATTGCCTTTGTACCCCCTGCTTTCTAACCGCAGAGCCACAGGTGCTGAGTAGCCTGGTGATGCATATCAGGACCTGGAATAAAACCAGCAATTCACTGAAGACCTGGAGCCCCGTGCATGAAGGCGAATGCAGTAACTTCAGCCTACTTCCTAGTTGTTATTTGGGATACCCTATCAATGGGTGTTCTTTCTTTATTAGTGGTGTAATAGTATCCCCACCTTGACACTGAAACTAACTGAGATAAAAATTGCTCTGGAATGGAGCTAGAGGCTGCTGCCTCCCGTGCTGCTGTCTCAAGACAGCCGTGGGAACAGGAAAGTTTATGTGGCCACTTCACTCCTGTGCTGGGAAGATGGGTATGAGTTCAAGGTCTTGTGTTTGCTTTTGCTGCTCAGTGTGAACTGCTGCTGCTGAGCCCAGACTGACCTGCTCAGAGTTGGCTCTGAGAAGGCCATGTTGTGTCCCTACAAAGTGATCTGATATCTGACACCCCCCCCTCCCCCCAAATTAGTAATTGTGCAGGCTAGGAAAGAGGGAAAAGAGTGTTGCCTCAGTGTTCAGAGGCTTTTTGTAGGGCTGTGGCGATACAGAATGAGCTCTTCTGCCTCAGACCTTGCAAAGCTTATGTGCTTTTCTGAGCTTGCATTGGCCAAAGCTGTAATATATGTCCTGCTCCCAAAGCAGCAAAGAAAGAAGTGGCTGAAACAAGGTCCTTCTTTCAGAGAAAGTCAGTTACCTCTGCTCTTTCTTGGTCACAATATGAGTCATCTTCAGCATGTTCTTAGAGCTCATTTTGCCCTGAGCACTACAAGTTTTCATAGTGTATCTCAAAAACCAGGCTCAGTTCCTTGCACAGACCTCCTCAGGTAAACCCATGCCCTTGTTTAGTTTCAGATTTAACTGACAAACTCCTGTCAGTTGCTTAGTAAATAAAGATACACAAGTGGAGATGCACAGAGACTCTCATTAGCAGAGAATAAATGCGATCTTTATGTTTTTCTTCCTTGAAGATGTTTCTTTCTGCAATTCAGAGTGACAGTCTGCTCGAATATGATGAGCATTTTTCTTCATAGAATCATAACTATACTCCATTGCATTACTTTGGCAGAAAGCTATAGAATCATAGAATCCTCATGGCTGGAAAGGACACCCAGGATCACCAAGACCAGCCCTCACCCCAACATCTCAACCCGTAGATCATGGCCTCAAGTGCTCTAGCTACTTGGTTTTTAAACACTTCCAGGGATGATGACTCCACCACCTCCCTGGGCAGCCTGTTCCAATGCCCAACCACTGTCTTAGTATAGAACTGCTTCCTAAGATCCAATCTAAAACTCCCTTGATACAGCTTGAGGGCTATTTCCCCTTGTTCTATCATTAGTAATGTGCGAGAAGACACCAGTGCCAGATTCATTACAACCTCCTTTTAGGTAGCTGTAGAGAGCACTAAGGTCTTCTCTCAGCCTCATCTTCTCTAGACTAAATAACCCCAGTTCCCTCAGCCAGTCCTCATAGGGCCTGTTTTCCAGAGCTCTCCCCAGCCTTGTAGCACTTCTCTGGACCTGCTCCAGCACCTTAATGCCTTTAAGTCTCCAATACTGATGCTGAAGTAGCATTACCTGTTTTCATTGTGCTTCACTTGATTTTGTTTTACTGTAACAATCGATGAATTAACCCTGTTTGTTGACTAAATGATAGGTCAGTGGCTTCTATCAATACTCTGTTTAGATGCTGTTGCCCTCTTGTCTAATGGTTTTTCTATTACTGAAGGCATTGTCGGAGGTAAAAAGATGGGCGTCAGTGTGTAATGTAGCAACACCAGAATGATACTTCACAGAGACCATAAATCAAGGACGACAACAAAGACTAATTGTATGAAATTCCTTTTATGCACACGTTCTTGAGTTTGAATAACTAGTATGTGTTCAGCTGGCTGTATTAGAAGGCTTTAGCTCTGCATGTGTAGCATAGATGTTGCTCTGAAAGCAACTTTCCCTCCCCCCAAACTATCCCAGATAGAATGGATTCAGTACTGTGTCTTGCTCCTACTGAATGCCTAGAAAAGCATGTTTCGGTGTTGAATAATTCATAATGGTGGGGATGTGAACACCACACATCTAATGGCCCAAGCATTGTCTCTGCTTCTTGATTGCTACTTGTAAGGATTGTTCATCCCAGACTTCCAAGAATCAAATCCTGAGTCAGGACTTTTGGTTTTTACTTGAAAGACAGTGCTTGCAAGGAGCTAACTTTCCCAATAGTATGCATTGGTATTTCATACATTCTTTCTTTTAAAATTATGCTTGGGACTTAATGTTTTCTCTTGTTTTCCAGTTCTGCTGTCCATGACAGTTTCAGGAAAGTCTAAACTCTGGAAAACTGTGAGGGAAGAAAGCTGGAGTTAGAAAAATCTTGGAGCATATTAGGTCTAGGGGTTAGGGAGATGTTGGCATGAGAACTGGACTTCATAATCCTGGAGGTCCTTTCCAGCCATGATGATTTTATGATAAGGCAATCCATATTTGGATATTATGTTTACAAAGCCCATCTGTGGCTCACCTTGCCTGCCTGCTGTGATTTCCAGGTGGACCTTTTTGAAGATGCCTGACAAAACTGTATATCCAGCCCAGGCTTATAAGTAGCCTGTTTGTTACCTGTTTCTTCTCAAAATATTACTAAAAAAACATTCATTTCTTCAATCATGAAATGGATGGAAAATAACACTAATACAAGTGTAAGTCTCCAAGATACTGGTCAGGACAGCAAAGTTAATGTTAAAATACTACCTACCTACTACTGACCTTGCCCATTTTCCTAAGATGTGCTTTACATGAAGAGACATGCATCTTTCTCCTCCTTAAATCTACAGGACTCAGATATTTTCCTGCAACTGAGGTTTGTGTGACTTGCCAGCTTTACTTCATGTGCAGCCTGTTATGGAACAAGGAAACATGTAATGCCTTTTCCTCTGCTGCCTTGTGTGTGGTTAAATGTGTAGGAAGCTCAGGTGTGCTGTTTCTCTGACAGTTTCCTGCAAATACAAGGTATTCTTTACGGTCGCCTTTCACAGGCAAAAACAGTACTGGCAATTCCCTTATATGCTTTGCTTAATGTTGTAAGAAGCAAGCACAATATTCCAGTGCCCAGGCATAAGCTAGTACAGCTCTGAGATGTTTGCATGGCCAAGTGAAAATGCAGCAGGTGTTTAACACAGTCTTTTTCTTTTAGTTGTAGGATTTTGAGAAGCTCAAACCAACGACCATCTAATCTTTGTAGCTGAGTTGTGGTGAAGATTTTTGAGGCTTTGCATAATAGACAGAATGTGCTTTTCAGTCTCTGACTGTCTACTGTTTCAATCAACAATAAGTAGGTAATGCACTAGGGTGGGTGGGGAAGGGGCAGGTTTGTCTCAGATGAAAGGTTAAATTCATGCCCTTTCAGAAGACTTTGGGACTATCTGTTCCTATGTGCTGACACACACAAAATCTGAATGCAGTGCCACCGTTTCTGAATGCTAGCTTAGAGGGACATGGGATTTGTTTTGGGGAATGTTTAGAGGTTGCTGAGTCTTCTGATGGTGGCTTTTGTGGTTTGTTTTGTTTTTTCTTCCTTGTCCTTGAAGGAACTGTTATTTTTGGCAGAAAAATGGCTTTCATGGCTTGATGAATTATTTTTAAAAACAAAAAGTTAAAAGGTATTGATGACTTGTCTTCAAGTATTTCAAAGCCAAAGATTTATATTATGAAGTTGGGAGGGATGTTGTGCACTTAATTGTTGGTGTGTGTACTTGCTCAGCAAATAGCTATACCTCAGTATCGACAGGAGTGGGCTCCAGCCCCATTGAAGTCTTTTAAAAATAAAAGATGGAAGAAACCAAAATGTTAGGTGATAGATAACTGAGGACCTGATAGATGTTTGAGGTCCTATCTTCTGATGTCTGAAGATAGAACTGTGAGCTTTCTGCTCTTACTCAAAATATGGTTTAATTGCACTGCAGTGGGAAAATGTTCAGGCTTACCACATTCTAGAGATGAAGTTTCAAACAATATGTTGAATTTTCAAAGTCATGTGTTATTAGGGTCAACTTCTGTCATTGTGAAAATACTAAAAAAAAGGAGATGTTTGTAAGAACAGAAATCGGAGAAAAGCAACGGTGAATAATGGAAGAGGTATTGATTAGATGTTGTAAAAATGTAGATAAAAAAATGTAGATAAATATAGGTTAAAAATAAAGGGGGGAAAAGGACAAAAGTTTCAGGGGTGAAAAATATTGCTTAAAATGAGGAGTTCTGCTTTAGTTGCATGTGAAAATGAGACTTTCTAATTCACAGAAAGCTGTTGTAATGTGACAGCAGGATAGCATAATTCTGATTATGCTAGGCTTGCAGTTGTAATACCAAAAGAGTTGTTTCCTGTCTGAATGAGGAAAAGCTATTTGACAGGCTGTCTAAATAAAGTCTAATGACAAGTTACAGGAAGAACAGGAAAAGGTGCATCTTTGAGATCGTTCACAGTAGTAAATACTGTTTGTGCATTTGAAGTGCTGAGAACTGAGGCTGACACATGGATGATTAATTTTTTTCCTATTAGAAACCACGAAATCCCCAGATTCTCATGGGGGAGTGTGGAGAAAAATATTCCCCTGGCATGCAACCTTGAGAGAGAAAGAGAGAGAATCTGGAATGGATGTGGGGGGAAGTTTTTGAAGCAGCACCACAGTATAAAAGGGAGGCTGTCTCTCTCTTTAGGACTCTCCTTCTCCATTTCTGCAGATGGCATGGACCTAACTCAGCTAATGCTCTGCACTGTGACTTGAGTGGACATTTTCTGTGACAGGTTTTGATGGATTTTTCTCTTGTTATGGACTTTCTCACTACCTTTGGGTTTTCTGTTGGGCTACTTCTGGTCAGAGGTGTTCTTTATTTCTGTGGTGATAGGTTACACAACCTTAACCTTATACAATGTAAACACCTGCAGTACACTGTGCTTCCTGCTGAAGGCCCAGCTCCTTGGGCTGGGTTACAGAATTGTCAAAACAGCATTTCAATAATATCTTCTAAAGAGTGTTAAAAACTGTTTATGAATCTGTGGTTATGTTTGTAATTTGTGTAGCTGAAGATGTGTGTTAAAACCTAGAAATGATGGGTTAGAATCTTGTGGCAGCTGTTGAGAGAATACATTACATAGGTTTGACTGTTTGGTCTTTATCACTAGGAATTTGTAAATGTTTAAGAATTAATTGATTTCAGAATGTTGCATTATAGACCATATCTCCATGTTGGAAATTTGTAGCGTTCAGAGACACACTTCCAATCACTAACTCCCAGGTCTACATACAGATCAATCATAGACTGGACAGGGTTGGAAGGGACCTTAAAGATCATCTAGTTCCTACTCCCCTGCACAGGCAGGGACACCTTCACTAGATCAGGTTACTCAGGGTCTCAGCCAACCTGCCCTTCAACACCCCCAGGAACAGGGCAGTCATAACTTCCTCTTCCACCATCTCAGCACCCTCACAGGAAAGAAGTCCAAACTCAATCTCCCTTTTTCAAGTCTGGAACCCTTGTCCTGTCACTACACACCCATGTCAAAAGCCTTTCCTCAGCTTTCTTGTAGCGCTCTTCAGAGATTGGAGAGCTGCCAGAAGGTGAACTGAGAAGCTCCCTCCTCTGCAGACTGAATAACCCCAACTTGCTCAACCTGCCCTCATAGGGGAGGTACTGCAGCCCTCTGATCATTTGAGTTGCTCTCCTCTGGACACCTCCCAGGAGCTCTGTGACCTTCTTGTGTTGCGGACTCCAGAACTGGACACAGGACTCCAGGTGGACTCTCACAAGTGCAGAATAGAGGGGGAGAATCCGCTTCCTCGACTAACTGTTGCTGCTTCTTTCAAAGATGTCTTTCAGTGCAACTGATAAGAGGCTACAAAGAAGTGAGGGAAATTATCTGTCTAAACACTTCTGTTGTGAGTTTACTTTTTAAAGTCAACTGTGCAAAAAAAAAATAAAAGTTGGCAAATGTTGTGCTTGGTTCTAGAATCTATCCAGATCAAGAGGCTGATGCCCTCTACCTATATTGCAGGTACAAAGGTACCAGCTTCCCTGGAAAAGAGCTCTGAAAGAGCCTCTGCTCTTTGTCTTCTAATAATTTTGGGGTTTGTTATATGCTGCCATGTGTGTGAGTGCTCTGTAAGTACAACTACTACTTACAACAGTGCCAGAAGGAGCTTTAACCTAACACAAAGCAGAACAGTAGCCTGAAAGCTGAAGCCTGAAGGGTCTTTTTCCAGCTATGCTAGTAGAAACTGAGATTGCTGAGTGCAGCTGCTTGACACGATCCCTCTGCTTTTAGCTGCTGCCCTGAGTCAGGTTTTATGTCTGTTCATATTTCATGTGCAACCAAGTCAGAGAATGAACTAACAAGTAGCCTATTGCAATGTTTGAGCTACCCTGTTGGTGTTTTCTTTGAAGCAGATCAAAAATCAATCATATGGTTTGTTCTGAAGGCACTACATGGACTTTGCTACATAGCAGACTATTTATTACTTGTCTTTTTGACACATAGACAAACAGTAGAATCATAGAATCAGGTTGGAAAAGACCCTTGAGATCATTTGAGTCAAACTGTCAACTCTACTCTACAAAGTTCACCTCTAAACCAGATCCCCCAACACCACATCTAAATGACCTTGGTGACTCAACCCCCTCCCCTCAAAATTTTTTGTGAAAAATTTTTCCCTAATGCCCAGCCTAAACCTCCCATGCTTCAGTTTGAGTCCCTTCACTCTTGTTCCATCACTAAATGCCTGTGAGAAGAGACCAGCACCAACCTCACTACAACATCCCTTCAGGTATTTGTAGAGAGCGAAGACGTCTCCCCTCAGTCTTTTCAAACTAAACAGCACTAGCTCTTTCAATGTCTCTTTTGTAAGATTTATTCTTCAGACCCTTCACCAGCTTTGTTGCCGTTGTCTGCATCCGCTCAAGCACCTCCATATTGCTTTTTTATTGAGGTGCCCAAAACTGGACACAGTACTCAAGGTGAGACCTCCCTAGTGCCCAGTACAGGAGGAGAATTACATCCCTTGTCCTGCTGGCCACACTATTCCTGATGCAAGCCGGGATACCCTTGGCCTTTCATGCCACCTGGGCACACTGCTGATTCCTGTTCAGCTACTTGTCAGTTAGAACTCCCAGGCCTCTTTCTGCCAGACAGTTCTCCAGCCACACTTCCCCCAGCCTGTAGTGCTGCAGGGTGGTGTTGTTGCAGGACCTGGCACTTGGCCCTGTTGAAGCTCATCCCATTAAAGTTGGCCCTCCAATTGAATCTATCCAAGTGTCTCTGTAGGGCAACACTCCCACCTAGCTTGGTGCAATCTGTGGACTTACAGATAATAACCCTTCTGGCTTTATCAAGATCTTTGATAAATATATGAAATAGAAATGGACCCCACACTGAACTGTGAGGGACACCACTTGTGACCAGCTGCCAGTTGGATTTAGCTCCATTGACAATAACTCTTTGGGTCCATCCATCCAGCAAGAGTCTTTTACTTCTATGCTGCCCTTTCCTCTGTGTTCTGCCCAACTTGCTATTACCCTTGTCCAAAAGAAATTGGTACAATAGCAGTAAAAGTCAAATGGGAGAGCATCAGTGTGGATCTGCTGCAACTGGTGGAGCTCTCTCAAGTCTGTGCAGCAGAGTGTGTGTTTCTGTGGCAAGTAAAAGCAAACTCTCAGAGTTACTGTGATTCTTGTCTGCCTAGCCACCATTGTTACAAATTCATACTTCTAATGGCTCTCAGAATCCCACAGGGAGATAAACTCTGGAACCAGAAACTGATGAAAATTGAATGGTGTTTCTTGATGAATTTATTCCATTTGTTTGTACCATTAGCCTGTGACTAATGTAGCTCTTTGAGTCAGTTAACTGAATTAACATATGAGCTGGCATAAGGGATGTGGTTGCTCTCTGGTAGCCCGGATTTCATGTATTTTAAGTTACCATGCACTGTACCCCCACATCTGCCCTGCTAGTTGGGGGTGTGTGTGGCTCTGGAATATCAGCTTTTGGAGCAGACAAAAATGTGATGGTTCTGACTCCTGCTCACATATCTGCCTCTTGAGGGGATAGGACTAGGAATAGGCTTTTATGTCTTAGTAGCCAGATGCGTTGCAGGAGGATTTTCTCTTGTTGCAGAGACCTGTCTTTTCCCCTTGTTTAGAGGTTTCCTCTGTGCTTGGCCCACAAGACAAGTCTGGAGTTGGGGTTACCTGTGTACTACAGTCTGAATGGAATTGTTGAAGCTTCTTTCAAAGTTTGCCTTCTGCAGAGACGGCAAGAAGTATACTCATTACATGGATTTGCCCACTGGAAACCTGGGCTGGAACCATTGGTTCAATCTGCAACACTATTCTTTTGCTGCTGTGCATTCAAATTGCCTTGGCTTCCCAGAGCTCCAAGACCTTTGTGCTCCATTAGAAAATCTTGCTTGTCTGCTACCTGGCAAGTTTAGGACTTGAGTTCTGTTAGGATAATTTTTCTTGAAAACAGTGCCAGAACACATGGAGACATGGAGGTTGGTCTCTTCTCACAAGTAACAAGTGATAGGAGAAGAGGAAATGGCCTCAAGGTGTGCCTAGAGAGATTTAGTTTGAACATTACGAAACACTTCTTAATTGAAAGAGCCATCAGGCCTTGGAACAGGCTCCCCAGGGACGGGGTTGAATTGCCATCCCTGGACATGTTTTGATGTCATGGTGATACGGAGCTCAGGGAGAGGATATAGTAGTGGGCTTGGTAGAGTTAGGTTAGTGGTTGGACTTGATGATGTTGAAGGTCTTTTCCAACCTAAACGATGCTATGATTCTGTGTTTAACCACATATAAACCTGTATGTACATGGACAGGCATTTATATATGCACATATACTCTGTCCAGAGCAGCTGGATAAACTTCTACAAGTTTATTTCCATGTGATTTAATGCTGTTTTATATGATAAGAAAAGCAATTATTAGCTAGTGAAGTGAAACAGGCTTCTGGATGAGACTTTTTAGGCTGTGTCTAGATATAACAGCTGGACTTGATGATCTCAGGTCTTTTCCAGCCTCAATAACTCTGTGCTTCTGTGGTGATGAATAGAGAAGTTCTGGTCTTCATGGAATATGTAGTAGCTAGTTTTATAAGCTATAGATAACTGAAACAGGTGTGCGTTGGGTTGCTTGGTGTCAGTCTGTTTGAATATTCTTGTGATTTCTGAACATCACTTGGTAGTTCAAAGAAAAGGGAAAACTTGAAAGCATTTCTCATTCCATTCTACTGACAACCAACCTGAATGCATTTCTTTCATTTACTTATTAGATCAAATGAAAATCTATTTTCCCACTTTTGAGCATGGATGGTTAGTGATGCCTATTGATTTGTATGCTGTTTAACTTATTTATTTATGTTTCCTCCTCATATTGAATTAAAAGGTACCAGTGTCTTCACAGTTGTCACACAGGACTTATTTTTGTTGCTTGTTAATTTCTTGTGTCATCTCTGCCCTTTGTGCTGGGGGAGGTGCTGATTAAATCTACAAATCGATTTAGTATTCCCATTCCACTTCAGAGGGTGTTTCTGACTTCTTTTTAAACATAACAATGCATTCTTTTGCATACTTCTGGTTTCAAAATAATTTTTGTTTTCTGAGTGTTCTTTTCATTTAGCCCAAGTAACAGTCTGCTTGCTGGCCAAGAAGCCACTGGCATCTTTGGGTGGATTAGGAAGAGGGGTTGTTAGTAGAGAGAGGTTCTCCTCCCCCTCTACGCTACGCTTGTGAGACCACATCTGGAATCTTGTGTCTAGTTCTGGGCTCCTCAGTTCCAGAAGAACACAGAACTGCTTGAAAGAGTCCAGTGCAGAGCTGCAAAGATGATGAAAGGAGTGGAGCATCTCCCTGATGAGGAAAGGCTGAGGGAGCTGGGTCTCTTTAGCTTGAGAAAAAGGAGACTGAGGGGTGACCTCATTAATGTTGAATATGGAAAGGGCAAGTGTCAGGAGGAAGGAGCCAAGCTCTGCTCAGTGTTGTCCAATGATAGGACAGGGTGCAACATGTGCCAGCTGGAACACAGGAGATTCCACATGAATATGAGAAGAAACTTCTTCCTGGTGAGTGTGACAGAGCCCTGCAACAGGCTGCCCAGGGGAGTTCTAGAGTCTCATTCCGGGGAGACACTTAAAACCCACTTGGATGCATTCTTGTGTGACTTGATCTAGGTGATCTTGCTCTGCCACAGGGATTGGACTGGCTGATCTTTCAAGGTCCTTTCCAATCCCTAACATTGTGTGATTCCTCATTGGGTTTTTTTAAGGTCAGAAGGATTAAGGAGTATTACTCCAGGTGTAGAGAAGAGATATTGAGGAGTCCTGCTCCTTTGTTTAAAGAACAGTACTTGTGTGGAAACCACATTCCTTAAAACCAAGCTGTGATGAAAATATACTCAAGTCCTCAGCTTTAGCTGGGTTGTGTCAAATACTTGGCAAAACTCCAAAGTGGTAAATAGCTTGGTTATTTTCTTTGTGGAGTACTAATCTTGTTTGCTTTGGCAAATTCACAGCTTACTTTTACATAAAATACTCCTTTTTCAGACTATCCCTTCCACTGAGTAATACAGATACTTATTAGAGAACCCAGGAGGCCAGGCACAGACCATCAACTCTGCTGTGTTTGAGGGTCCCCAAGGCAGAGAGGAGTGATTGGTCGGCAGCACACTTCCAGTTGATGTAATAGACAACCAGAATGATGCCCTGTAGACACTGTAGCAAGGGTAGTGGTTTTGAGACAGTGTTTGGAAGAAGTGAGACACAGGTGATGGACTCATGTTATCTTGCATAGCCTAAGAAGAACATAAAGATACATCTGGTTGAAGGAACTCATCTGGAAAATTGCATTTGCTGCAGCTTTCTACAAGTGTGAACACTGGCTTTAGCAAGGCTGGAGGAAATGGCTGCCATACTACTAGCAAAAAGAGGTCATGTACCTTGGTGAACATTTCTCATGTCTGTTATTTAATACCAAGTGGAAAAATGGGCAGGATACAACTCTAGCTTTAGTATCATAGGGAAAATCCCTCATGAGAATCTGTGACTTTTCAGCTTGGAGAGGAGAAGGTTACAAGGAGACTTAATCACTGTCTATAAATCCACGAGGGCTGCGTGTCAAGACAAGACAATCTCTTTTCACTTGCTCCCTATGATAGGACAAGAGACAGTGGGTGGAAGCTGGAGCACAGGAAGTTCCACCTCAAAATGGGAAAGAACTTTTTTACTGAAAGGGTCACAGAGCACTAGAATGGGCTGCCTAGGGTGGTTGTGGAATCTCCTTCTCTGGAGACTTTGTAGACCTATCTGGATCCTGTGTGACCTGCCCTAGGTTATATAGTCCTGCTTGAGCAGGGAGGTTGGACTCGACCTCTGGAGGTCCCTTCCAACCCCTAATGATCTGTGTATGTTTGTGTGAGCTGAAGTAGGAAAGGAGAATGCAAAAAAGGGGAACCTCTTGGCTGGAGCAGTTTCTTGAGTTCCTTCAGTCAGGAGAATAATAGAAATTATTTAACATGCTGTGACTTTGTAAGTGAAGCTGTTAGCTAGTGGTGTGTTTTTGTAGATGGGCCGTCAATTAATCATGTTTTCTTTCTGTTATCATTTTGATTGTGGTGTGTGGTGGTTAAAATCCAGAAGGAAGTGTAGTAAGGTCTTAAGTTGACTGTCTTTTCAGTTATTTCTGTTAACAGTAAGAAGTTGTTGTTGTTGATGACTGCCACCAGTTGGCATTCACGAGATGACATCTCCAAAGTAAGTCTTCAGAAAAACTACTTTTCTTCTGTAACTCCTGCTGTTAATTCCTCTCTTTCTACTTTATCTCTGTAGACTGTGCTACAAGGAGGGGTGGTTTTCTTAAGGTAAAATTAGGTTTGCTCTGGGAATTTTAACAGAGAGAGATTTGGAGCTGGCAACCTAAGACAAGTTGTCAAAGTAATGGTTTTTACACACGAATCATAGAATCATTCAGGTTGAAAGGGACCTTAAAGGTCATCCAGTTCCAACCCCCCTGCCTGTAGTGGTTTAACGAGAGTGTCTAAATTGGTTTGGGTTGGTGCCTGTAATTCTAGCACAGCAACCACCTCTCACTGAGAGTTCAACAGAGAATGAAGCAACTTTGCTAGAAAGACAGAAGTTTATTGAACTCATCACCAAGAAGAAAAGGAAAAGC
>VZRI01009123.1:760533-784316 GCA_013397515.1 Upupa epops | reverse complement strand
CCCCTCAGCCTCCTCTTCTCTAAGCTCAAGAGACCTAGCTCCCTCAGCCTTTCCTCCTAAGGGAGGTGCTCTAGTTGCTTCATCACCTTCATTGTCCTACACTGGCCACCCTCCAGCAGCTCTGTGTCCTTCTTGAACTGAGGGGCCCAGGACTGTACACAATACTGCAGATGCAGTCTCACCAGTGCAGAGTAAAGGGAGAGAAGAATCTATCTCAATCAGCTAACCACCCCCCCTTTGTGATCCACCCCAGGATGCTGTTGGCCCTCTTGGCCATAGGAGCACATTGCTGGCTTATAGTCATCCTGCTGTGCACTAGGACCCCCAAGTCCCTTTCTCCTCCACTGCTCTCAACATGTCAGTTCCCAGTGTCTCATGACAGGACAAGAGCATATGGCCACAAGTTCCTCCAGGGCAAGTTCAGAGTGGAAATTAGGAAAAACATCTTTTGTGAAAGAGTACTTAAACGTTGGAACAGGGTGTCCAGGGAAGTGCTGGAGTCCCTATCCCTGGAAGTGTTCAAAAGACAACTGGATGTGGCACTTTGGGGCATGGTCTACTGATCATTGAGGTGTTGGTTTGGAAGTTGGACTTGATGGTCTTAGAAGTCCTTCCTAATCTTAATAATTCTGTGTGATTCTGTGATTTTTTTATCCCATTATGAATTCCAGCAACCCTTTGTTTTCTCTCTGTTCAAGTTAAACATGGAGGGGCCATGGTGCCCCTTGCTGGTGAAGTCACACAAAATGAAAGAGACAATTGGCAAACGTAGATGGTCAAGAACTAATTTTTTTGTCTTCTTGCTTGCTTCTAGACAGCTCTTGTTGGCTGAGGTAACGTTTTTAGATGCTGTATTGCTGTCGGGCACTCCAGAGCTGCCTACACCCATCCTAATACTGCTCATTTGTAACTGGGGTTTGAGAGACAGGAATGTCTGCAACTGGCTGTTTCCTGGAGCGATTCAGGCTGAATAGCAGAACATTCAGCTTTGTGTTTACAAGTGGATTGAGTATGTCTGCACTTGGCAGGACTGGATAGTCTGACCTGTTTAACAGTGAGGTTATTTGAGAAATTCAGAATCAATCTTTCGCTTTAGACTGCCTGTGAATCTGAAATTCAGCAGTCAAACAATCAAACGTAGCCCAAGTTTTGAGAGTTGAGTTGGTTTCAATCCCGTTCTTCTTCTTTATGTGCTGAAAAACCATTTATTTTTTTGGAAGTAGTAGATGTAATCTTTGGCCTCCGCTCTGGCCTAGGGCTCCAGACATTTTCTCCAGCTGTCCAAGGTCTTATTGGTACACCAGACACAACACAGCTGTCATCGAGTAATAGAATCATTAAGGTTGGAAGAGACCTACAAGACAATCCAGTCCAACCATCACCCCAACCCCACCCTGCCCACTAAACCCTGCCCCTCAGGGGCACATCTACTCATTTTTTGAACACCTCCAGGGATGGTGACTCCACTCCCTCCCTGGGCAGTCTGTTCCAACCCCTGACCACTGTCAGTCAGGAATTTTTTCCTGATGTCCAAGCTAAACCTCTCTGACACACCTTGAGGCTGTTGTTCTGTTGCTAGTGACTGGGGAGAAGAGACTGATCCCCACCTCTCTTCAACCTCCTTTCAGGTAGTTTGTAAAGAGCAATAAGGGCTCCCCTCAACCTCCTTTTCTCCAGACTAAACAACCTCAGTTCCTTCAGCCACTCCTCACCAGACCTGTCCTCCAGCCCCTTCCCCAGCTTTGTTGCCCTTCTGTGGACACACTATGTCCTATCAACCTGAAGTAGAGGTCCATAAATCTTTCACTGACAGCACTGATACTAGGTCTGAACTCACAGTGTGCTGCACTTCTCTCCACAGCTCTTCTCCTCAGTTGTGGTGCTCTGGAGGCACAGAGTTTATGGCTGGATGTGTAGGGAATGCTTGGTCCCACCTGAGTGAATTTTGGATGAGATATAAGACCTGTCAGCTGTATGAGCTTCTGCCCTCCATGTACATGAAACTACATGGGTAGTTACCAAGTACTTGTTAACAGCCTGGGTGAAGCAAGTAGAGAAAATAATCTGTTCCTGAAGACATTTCCTTATGGGAATTCTTGCAATAGGCATGAGACCTACTTGGAATTTTAGGATGTTTGTTTATAAGGAGAGTGCGTTGCATGGAGACCCACTAATTACGTTGGAAATGAGAGAATTTTCTTGACTTCTCCAAGGTTGGTTGGTTGGATTTCAGGAGCTTTTCACCCCTGAATTAAAAAGTAGCCTGCAGTGTTTTGAACTGCTTATGACTAAAACCTGCAGGTAAAAGTAGGTTTCTCTTGTAAAAACTAAACAGTAAGATGGCTTTTTAGTATTGTCTTTACTCATGTAGTAGCAGACCGTGAGTACGTTAAGCAGATTCATACCTTTCTGTTTCTCCTCATAACTGCTAACTATTTACTTGGAAGTAGCTCACTGCCTGTTTCTCTTTTTTAAAGAAGGTAACTGTTTCCTTGTTTGTAACCGCATCGGAGTTAACATTTTATAGCTGATAGACATTCTTTTTCAAACGAGGTATATTCTCTCCTTATTCAGGAAGCTGGTGGGTTTTCTGTGTACATCTTGTTGGCCCCATTGTTTGTCTGTCTTCTTACCTTTCTGCTTTTTGGTTTTCTTTTACAGATGTCACCAGTCATCAGTAAATCGAGGGATGTAAAATTTAGCTCAGAGCATGGCACAGATAGAGGCTCCTCGCCTGCAACACAGTAAGCAATAAATACAGTTGTCAGTGTTATTGCTGCGTCTGCTGGTAGAAAACTGTGAAGGGGGTTGGAAGGGTCATTTTGTTTTAGTAAGCAGAACAAGAATTACCTTGAGGATGATAATTTAAAAGTGAGTCACTGAGGGAGCTGGGGCTGTTTAGCCTGAGGAAGAGGAGGCTGAGGGGTGGCCTTATTGTCCTCTACAACTACCTAAAGGGACGTTGTAGAGAGGTGGGTGCTGGTCTCTTCTCACAGGTCATTAGTGATAGAACATGAGGGAACAGCCTCAAGCTGCCCCAGGAAAGGGTTAGGTTGAACATAAACATGAGAAAACATTTTTCCTTTGAGAGAATGGTCAGGCCTTGGAACAGGTTTCCCAGAGGAGGGGGTTGAGTCCCTATCCCTGGAGGTGTTTAAAGATGGTTTATATATGGTGCTTAGAGATCTGGTCTAGTGGTGATCTTGGTAGAGTGTGGTTGTTGGTTGGCCTTGATGATCTCAGGGATCTTTTCCAACCTGAATGATTCTATGATTCCATGAAGCGTGAAGGAAATAAGTTTGTATATATATATGCACACGCACAGAGACATACTCTCTATAAAATAACCATAATGTTTAAGAGAATCAAAACGTATGTACAAGGGATTGTCCTGTGGCATCCTTTAGCTCTGTATTAGGCTTTATTGCTTCAAACTGCACATTATTTTGCCACCTCCTAAAAACTAGTGTCTGTGAATTGCAGAACTTCATCACGCAGCATATTTTAGAAATTGTATGCGTTTGTTGTGTGAAAGCCGTAAGAGATAAGATCTCAACAATTTGAACAAGAACTTCCACAATATCTGTCACTATTGAAACCATTTCTACTTCAAAAATCACATCTGAAAATACTTCCTATGTTTGCCATTACAAGCGTCTGTCATCTAATCTGCTTTACTGATCACTTTCCACACTGATACTCCCCCCATATCAATAATCTGAGCGGATACACATCTAATTTTGACTCATCTTTAAATCTGAATTTTTCTATCTCCAGCTGGCCCTAGGTTTGAAAATAAATGTTGAGTGAAAAGTTGAACCCTCAAGTATGATGAGGATTGGGCTGTATTGTCAGTGCTGAATTTTGGGCATAACTACTGTGATAGTCTGTGCATTAAGGAAGGAAATGCCCTAAAAGCACAGTTACTGTGACGGTTGATACAGTCTGTTAGAAGCCAGGATCATTAGTAGAACTTCAGGAAATAATTATTTAGAGAAACTTTTCCAAGGTGACCACTGAAGGCTGTGGGACCACAGGTTTTACCTGTGAGTTCACAGCCAATTTAATCAAATTCAAGAATTTGGAGTCCTGTCAAATATGAATTTTAATAATCATTTGACTGGAAGCTAACACTCTTCACAGAAGAGGTCAGTCTGAAGTGTCTTGCTAATAAACAGAGACCCCAAATCACTTCGCTTGTACTTCAGAAAGGAGAGAGAAGACAAGTGCTATGTATCTGAGCTGAAATGTGCGCCCTCCTCCTGAGCTATAGAGAGGAGGAGCGTCATGGAGATACCAGTCTGAAGTCATGCTTATGTCATTGCTGTCGCGTCTTGGCAGAGCTCAGTATAGCAGAGCCTCATTCACAAGCTTTCAGAGCACTGAGCTGCCTGATCAGTGAGGGAGAATGAAAGGTGCTGTGAGGTGTTGCTTTGATGCTTTACCTTTTCAGGGATAACCTTGTCAGAACCATTGGCTTTCCCCTCCAATGGGCAGGACATTCTAGACTTCATTGTGGTTTTGCTGCATTTTCCCCCAGTGCTTGTGTTTTGTCACTTTGTCCCTGAAATCGTGACCTTCAGTGGCTGTGACAGAACTATAGTTTTCTTGATCACTGCAGTTGATATGTCTTGAAATATACTTAACCTATCAAGGCCTTGACCTGCAGAACCTTTTCCCCAGGATATTCCAGCATTAGAGCTGCAGCAATTCATGTATTCATGAATACACGCTTTATCTTAAAATATAAGCACAGACTATAAGCAGATAGTCATCAGTCCATTAGCAGACCTCATATGTAAATGTAAAAATGTGATTACATCAGGACAGCATCACCAGCAGGAGTGCTCTCACAGCACCCTTTTGGGGTAAGCTGCACACATCTCAATATGTTCTTTAGTCTTGATTCATCCATCCACTTGCTTATGTGTTTCAGGAGAATTCAGCGTAACAGTCCTGGTCACAAACCCAGAGCAGTTTGTACTGGGCACAACACACATTTTGAACAAATGCAGTACCTCCCCTTGCAGTGTGACAGTTAAATAAACTTACAGCTTCTGCCAGGAGTGGGAGTTCAAGGTGGAAGTGGTGTAACATCTGCATAATCTCTGGCATCATCTGCAAGACCAATCTAATTCCTTTGTTAACTGGGGAGGAGGGAAGGGCATGGCTGATGCTTTTAGCATTGTACCGAGTTAGATCATCATAAATAGGCATAAAGCTATTTCTGATTCTGTTAGTCTGTCATAGTTGAGGTAAATTAAAATGCAAAAACTAATCTTCTGCACTGTGCCTGCTTGTCTTATTCTTGTTGAAAAAATAAACCAGGAATCTCTCTTTCATTGCAATTGGTTTGGTGTTTGTGTGTAGGAAAGGGGAAAAGCATGCAATGGCTTTTATGAGAGGAGGAGAGTGCTAATTTGTGTTTTTAATTACCTCTGCTTACTGTTGATCAAGACTGGCTCATTTTTAAGATCCTGAGCAGGTTTTTTTGAAGCACTGCTATGATAGGTTAAAAAGCAGCCTGACTGGTGGAGTGGTCTCATGTTTTGTCTTCATGGTTTTCCTTTGTTCTGCTGGGGAGAGGTATTTTTTTGTAGCTGTTTCAGCATTATACTCATGGGGCATAGGCAGACAATTGCTCTAACACATCAGCTGTGGGTGGAAAAAGCACTGCATTTTGGGCTAACTTTGTGTTTCTTTCACTCTTTTTATATCCACCGTCCTCTAGAGATGCAAAGAAAAAGAAGAAAAGGCTACAGAGGAATGAGAGAGAAAATCAGCACAACTTAATGAGTCTCGATACTCCTCTATCATCAGTTACTGCTAATGGTGTTGAAAATGAACCTACAGCCCATGGGGTGGAAATAAAGAAGAAGAAGAAAAAGGCAACGAAAGGCTCAAACCTAAGCACAAATGGAAAGACAAATATTGCCTTTGAGCCTGAATGCTGTGACCTATAGTCATGTCATTTAATTCCAGATACTGGTGTGATTCTCAGTACAGACACTGAAGAGTGCTACTGCGATCTCGCTTCTAGGATTAACAAGAAACAGATAAATGCTCAAATATGAAAATGGTACCAGTTGTGACTTGCCAGTGATGTAAAGGTCTTCTGGAAGACTTTGGTCCTGGGTTCCCTGAAATCAACAGAACTCGAATGTTCAGCACCTCGCTGGACTGGTAAAAGCTGAAACTGGCTTTCATATTCCATGAGAACTACACTGACAAATACAGTGTTAACCAGCTTCATTTCTGATTACACTCTACCTTTGGTGCTTCTGTAGCCTGTAGATCAGTCCATTGAAAGCATAGAATCAAGTGAAAAAGTCTGATAGAGAGGAAAACAACTGTGCAAGGTTTTCAATTAGCATTTTAAATGTGTTGTAAGAAAAATGGATGGTAGCATTCCCAAGGAATGCTGACATCACAGTGTACCTGAAAACATAGCCTTTCCAGAAATACTTTTCACTTGGACTGCATTTTGCAGCTGGAGGTGAACAGCTCACTACCTACCTATGCAACTACGCTGTCTCCAGTGGGACTGCTCGTGCTTACCAATGTAAGTGTTGAAAATTTCAGGTATTTATATGTTTCAGATGAAAATTTCTGCACACGATAAAGATCCTTTTCAGTTTTTTTCACAGTTCCTGGCTGCTTTGGCAGCAGTCTTGCCAAATACACTTCCTTTGGTCTGAATTCAGTATTTCGTAGCCGACTGTGCTAGTTGTTTTACTCGTCCTCACTCACTTGTGTCATTAATCTATTTTTTGTACTTGAGTATTATGATATGAAATTTTCCTGTTGACTTCACTGATTATTTACAGTGCTAAATTATTTTGCATTTTATATTAAATGAAACACTTTCTATCAGTTAGCGTTGGTATTTTTTTCTGGCTGCTGATGTCCAGTTTATTTTTACTCTGCTAGGAAATTCTTTCTCCTCCCCCTCTGAAGCAATAAATAACATAAAATTAGAAAGCCCTTATTTAGTAGACAGGGCACTTGATTCCATTAAAAAAAGAAGTGAGAATAACAATGTTGGGCACTGATGTGTGAAATGCACCCAGATGCAGAGGACTAGTTGCTCCATGTTGTAATATCTTCCCTGCACATGTTTTTCACAAAAAAATCTGCCAACTTGTTTCTTTTGAGCAAAGCAGCAAATACCAGGTTTTGGCCCCTGCCCTGGTAGCTGTTCTTTGCTGACATTCCTAGTTTTGCTTTTCCTGCAGCATGTGTCCCCTAAATGACACTTGCATACATGTGCTGGAAAGTTAGTAATGTTTTGTTCGCCAGTCAGAGGTGGTGTGAAATTATCTGAGATGTGGGACCACCCGGTTCGGTATGTATTTTGCAAAGTAATCCAACTCATCACTCTGTGTGATGTGTGAAGGATTTTATAAAAGAGAAAACTCTTAGCATCTTAAGTTTCTTCAAATGACCTGGATGGCTTTTAAAGCAAGGGTAGAGCATGACATCAGGCTCCACGTCAGGAGGAGCTGAGCAGTAGCCAAGATCTGGGAGCTCATTGGAAAGTATTGTAAAATGTTAATTTGCCATTGTGGACGCTGAAGACAGAAATAACACTTCAGATAAACACCACAGAGCGAGCTGGTAGTTCTAATCAAAGGCACAGCACCTCCTTTCATGCTTGCAAACTAGGGCTCCAATTATGTTCACTGCTCTGAAGCTGAATAGAACCGCTTTGCCACACTTTCCAAATTGAGAGGAGAGGCAGCACTAGTGTCTTCCACGGCACCGTTCCAAATAACAATTAAGCAGAAGGAATCAGATAAGAGCCAAACATGAAAATGCAGGGAGTTGAAAATAAACTTTTCATAATGTTTTCTTGTAATTGCATAGCTTTTGTTTTGGTTTTATAATGATTTTTTTTTTCTCCTTGCCACATGGTTGGTTAGCGACTTCTGTTCTTGTATAACCTGGCACTGGGGTACGACAGTTTGCTGCATTCATTTAACAGAAAATGAGCAAAAAGATCTGAACTTCTAAAAGACGTTTAAGTTAAACATTAAATGGACCTAAAAATTGCAACCTTCAGTCTTTTAGACTGTAAAACACTGTGTTCATTAAGATATTTTATACCTTCAGTACAGAACTGCCTTATATTTCAGTGTTGGTAGATTGTTATTCAAACATGGCTGTCGGGGTTTTAAGCTTAAAAGAAAGGATAACATTTTTAAACACTTCAGATTAGGGTAATGGTTAAAAAAAATAAGGTTTTTAAATGCAGCTTTATAGAATGCTTCTTGTTCCTGTGTTAAAGCAACCCACATATTTCTTTAAATCTCTTTAAGGTGAACACTGAGTACTGCTGCAAATTGTCCAAGTATTTAAAGGACTGAAGTTTTAGTGGAAGAATTCCAGAAGGATTCAGACTGCCTACTAAAATCATCCCTTTATCTTTTTTTTTTTTCAGTTGAAGAACTGCATTAAGTTTCCTAAAAGACAAGTGCTCTGTAGAATTGCTTCCTGAGCCATGAATTAAACTTCAAGTGTTATAAAAATCTACATGAGGAGTTTTGAGAGAGTGATACGAGTTCATTTCCGGAACCAAGCAGATAAAACCTTGTTTAAAAAAGAGGGTAAATATTAGATATTTATAACTGCCAGCGATGACAGCATCGTGGGGCTTTCATTGTTCTGGTGTTTTTAGGTTTTGGGAGCGTGGTTACGACATACAGTTCCTATTACGCTAGTATGATACGGCAGAGGCATCGAGAACAATGCTTGAACTAACAAAAGAGAGAAAAGAAGGGACGGCCCATTTTTTCCTGGGTTTCCCAATAGCCATCAGACTGCATTTAGTTTTTTCCTTACAAATAATTTGAGGAACAGACATCATAAAACACAATAAGTGTATTTGTAGCATCACTTAATTCAGAAGGCAGTAGGGGATGGATCACAGTCAAACAAGGGCTAATGAGAACACAGAGGAACATGACAACTGAAAGTCTCTGTTGACTAGTGAACTAAATCTGCCGGCTGGACCCAATTGTCTGCCGGAGAATTGAATGTCAGGATCATTTAGGGTTAACAATGGCCCATTACAAGCAAAAGCAGACAGCTATGAAAAATAGCCTGCATGGTAGCCATTCTGCAGAGACCATGGATACAAACTTGATAATGAGGCACTTCATTCACTACATCCTTCTGCTCTAATTCCTAAGGTGAATAGGAAATACTTCGTTTAAGGCGGGAACGGACTAAAGTGAAAACACTTGTTTGGTAAACACAGCGAGTGGTGGGGGTTTTTAATGATCCTGTCCTTGCACGTATGAAATTAGTATGTAGGCACTGCAGCCTATTTTATGCATGTGGAAACTGCCGTATGAAGAAAGGCTGAGAGAGCTGGATTTGTTCAGCCTTGAGAAGAGAGGGCTTAGGGGGGACCGTATCACCGTGTACCAGGACATAAAGAGTGGCTGCCAAGACAGTGACTCCCTGTTCACAAAGAGTCCAATGGAAAAGACAAGGAGTGATGGATACAGGTTGCTCCTGGGGAGATTCTGATCAGAGCCCAGAAGAAAATTCTTTCCCATTAGAACAATTAACCATTGGAATAATCTCCCAAGGGAAGAGATCAATTGCTGTACAGTTTTTGTAAGACTCAGCTTGGCTGTCCAAGGCTGTTGGGACATCTAATTTAAACCATATTTTTAGCTTGTTAGGCTGGACTAGATGATCCTTGCAGTCCCTTCCAACCTGGCATTCTATGAATCCATGAAAAAACCAGGGAAGGGATGGAATTATTTTGTGAATAATGGGGGAATGCCAGAACTATTAATATCCCATGTTGGTACTGTGGGGTTTGTCCCATAGCTGCCTGTCTAATGGCTCTCCAGAAGGGTTTGGACACATTTCTGGATGTACACTTGTACTTGTGGGAACAAATTGTTAGTGCAAGGGGTTTTATTGCTTGAGGTATGAAATATGCACATTAGGAACAGAAGTACTGTGCATAAGGAATAGAAATGAAAGGAGGTCTGAGAAAGGGAAATAAGCAGCTTGACAAGAGAACTGCTGGCTGGAGGAGACTTGCAAGAATGTGGCAATTAGGAATTGGAACTTAAGAAGAAGGAACAGAAGATAGTGAGAAGAACATAACAGAGCTTTGGTGGCTTGAGTCATGGGGTATCTTTACTAGGCATTAAGATATTTAGCCACTTCACTTAAAACATTTAAGTTTTTTGCCATTTACAGGAATTTTTGGGATGAACTCTTAGGATCCATGAGGAAAAGATCCTTGCAGTCCCTCAGTGACCTGTAGTCATTGCAGTCCTAACTCAGTGCTACAGTCCAGAAAGGTCCATGTCATGCAGCCTGTGGTGCTGTTAGCACAGATGAAGCTTTGATTCCCTATTTTCTGCCACAGGTCTTCAGAGGGCTCCTTTACAGCTGTTGTTTGCTGAACTACACCCCTCTGCCTTCATTCAGGCGGCTCCAGCCACTTCATCTAGCTCAGAACAGCTAGAGCAGAGCAGAGAATCTCACATCAAGCATCAGGCTACTGTTTTGAACAATAACTATCAGATGATCCTTCCTGTACACATAGGTTTTGTGTTCACAGTGGATTTGGAAAGATCTTTGTCCTTTATTAGATCTATTTTATGCCAGTTATTTGCTGCCTTTCCTTTCAGAAGGGTCTGTGGCATGTATAGGTGGACATGCCTTCTGCAAACGGCTTGGAGTAGATGGACTCCAGCAAAGTCTGCTTTTAGCAGCAACGTTTGACTCTGTCGAGCAAGTTTACAAGTCCCTTCTAGTGCTCAAATGCTGAGCAGAAACTGCAGATGCCACTTTTAGCGGAAAAATGTTTCCACCCCGGTAAAGCAGTATCAGTAAAATCTATGCTCTGAGCAGACATCACGTTTTTGTTGCACTTCTATCGCCTGCGCAGGCAGGGAGTGTAATAAACTCGCTGTGTAGCAGCTGTAAATTTTCTGAGGATTTATCTAACCACAAATACATTGAAATGGGGAAATAGGGCTATATTAAACTGTGCAAGATGCTGCTGGAACTCAGCCACTTCTGCAACATCCTGTAATTAATTTATTATGACAGGTCTGGCAAACTGAAACACCCAATACACTTGCGACAGACTGGTGTGATATAGCTGTTTGAAAACTCTCCAGTCACATAAAATGCAGGTGAAAAAAAAAAAAGACAGCTCAATATTGCCATTGTTTGTTGGTTTTATATGACCAGTATTTCTCTGAATCTAGAAAACTCACATTCATCAACTCATCATAGAGTGTCCGTGGCAAAGTCAGTGCAAATTAAATTGTTGGTGAATATATTGGCTTAGATCCTACTATTCCGGGAGTCAAAAGGGGAGTTAATGATGTTCTGTAGACAGGCTCAAGTGAAGAACCTCTTTTCACACATCAAGTGAGTGAGTGCTGGCCCCAGCCATGTGTTTTGGTGATGAAATTAAGGCACTCAGTGCCGTTTTAACTTTATTCTTATATCTATATTTTTGTATCTCTGCACACATTAAAAGCTCTCAGTTTTGTGTAATAAGAGAAATTCCAATGAAATGGTTAGTCAAAATGAGAATTAGTATGAATTTTTCATTTTTAATGTCTTTTTAGTCTTTTTTCTCTCATTTTTAGTCGTCTCTTATGGCTTGACTTTTAGAACAGTGACTCGAGTAGGTCCTTTCTGCAATCAGCTGTTTATCCTAAATTCACTGCCTCAACTCTCAGTTCAGATGAAGAAATTCTCAAAATTCTCTTCCTCTAGGGGTACTTTCAGTCTTGAGTACCCTGCTACTAGTCCACAGCTGAGTAGATCCAACTCAGCACCGCACAGCTAGGCCATCTGAAGGAAGTTCTTTCTCCCCTCCCAGGTTTTGGTATGTGAAGGAGGTTGCTTTGTAGCTTTGCTTGTGCTGTCAGGTTATGCCTTTGCGTATGCATCACTGCAGGCGAGCAGTGCCCAGTAACCCAAGTAGTTATCATCACCCCATGTTACTCACTCAGCAGTGCTTTTTCATTATGGTCTGTAATTGTTCCTTCATTTCCATTTTGACAATTTTATTTTACCTTTGCATGATGCAACAGCCTTTCTTTCTTTGCAGTGTACGTCATCAGGGTTTTGACACCTTTGTAAGGAACTGTGTAAAGCAACTGAATTTTATGGTGTGCATTAGTTTTAACACTTAATGGTGATGTACAGTCATGGGAGTAGTAGTGACATCAGCCCAAGGCTCATTAAAATAAAGCCAAGCTCTAGCAGCCTGCATAAGCCTGTAATAAGCTTATACGGGGGTGGTTAATCCCCATTGTGATTCGGGATAATGTTATAATGAGAAAGTGACATCAGGGAAAGGGCAGAAGGGGCAGTCAGAGCATTCTGTAGTGAGTCCAAGGACTCCAGCCTTCCCCCCTGCTTAACCAGCAGCACGAGTGAAGCTGGTGAGGTCTGGGTTACAACAGAGGGTCACCAACTCTGTTTTTTCTGTTAAGTGAGGCAGATTGGTGCAGCTCAGTAAAAAAATATCTTGAGGTGGCTGTCCTCAGTGATGCAGCATGGATGTGCACATGCAGACAGAAGATGTGGAGCAACATGTGGTCTTCCACTGGCTTGCTGCCCAGTGAAGGGTATGGTCTTGCACATTCACTGAAGGAAACATAACAGGACTCCTGTGGTAGATTCCAGAAGCTCTAATTTGCTGCCTGCATCCAACAAGGGATGCTCAGGGCAGCTGCTCAGAGAGGGGCTGCAGGTGGGTGCTGAGCAGAGCGAGGCTTAGGGCTTCCTGCTCCTGAGGACACACTCTAGTGACCAAGCCAGCAGGGAGACAGGAGAGTGGAAGTTCTAGACTGCTTTTTGCTGTGTGTTTGGTTAAAGTAGTGACAGCTGTTCTTTCAGCTGGTAGACTTTTTGATAGTGGAAAAGGCCCTCTATGGCAGCTCTTTGAGGTCAGTGTCTCTGGTATTCTGCCCATTATTGTCTCTGGCAACAGAATACCTTAGGGTTCTGGATCATGTCTGGAAACCTGGACAAAGGGCTCTTGCTGTGGTTTGCTTGATGCAGTGTTGTTGACATTGGGTTCATAGGTCAAAGGGTACAGTCTTGGCTGCCTCTAGCTAGGTTCTTCAGTAGCTTGAATTCATAAGGAAAACCAGATATCTGGTAATTCCAAGGTTCTGGTTGTTGGTCATGCTCTGCGTTCAAGGATCTAGCAACATCTTGGTTTATTTTTCTTTATCATGAGAGCTAATGTTGTTGACAATGCTTGGCATTCACTGCTATTTTTTCATACCAGGAGACTGATGGCTGATGTGCAGGCCATACCTCTACCACCAGATACTTCTTCTGAGCCACGAAAAACCAGTTGGAGAAAGCTGTAACACTCAAATACCTCTCAGCCTACTATCCTACTTGGCCTGCCACCACCGACGGTAAACTGGAGGTTCAGCTCACGTTGCTTGTTCTCAGAGTAAGTTTTATGGAGAGGACCAGTCAAACACTGTCAAGGTTCAATGTTTTTGTAGGCTGAGGTTGCTTCACTGAGTCACTTGAACTCTGCTGGTTTCCCACGCTGAGAGCAGTGCTGTGCCTTCTGTGAATGGTGGAGGGTATCTTTTTTTTGGTGGCTTTGTTCCTTTTTTGAATGCATGGTGATTGGAGACTTACCTCCGTATCACCGAAGAAACCTACTCCTGATCCGTTTGAACAGTTGGTACCTTTCTCTGGAACACTGCTGTCTTTTCCTAGAGCTAGAATCAGCTAAGTTTAGATGCCTGCTTTCTTAGAACCTAATGAGGGATCAACACAGCTTTCAGATTAGAACACACGTGTGTTTGTGCCTGGAACTGCAGCCCAACAGTGGTTAACCTCATTGCAGAATTCCTTCATGACTTAGGAGTTTCTGTGTGTGACTACATCTTGCAGGGCCAGGTCGAATCCTTTGAGTAAGAGTTTAGTGAGAAAGAAAAAGGAGAAAAAAGGGAGTTTGTTGCTTGTCATAGTGACACCAGTGCAAAACCCATGGAGAAGTGCTTGAGCAGCACACTGGTGGTCTTGTCGCTGCGTGGCGCAGCAGCGTGCAAAACAGGCCTTGCTCTCCATGGATTTGGGAGCAGTGGCCAATGTCACACGGCATTAAAGGCGACACACAATTTGTGGGGCAGCTCCCATTCTCCATCCCAGCTGCCGTCAGCTCTCTGCTGGCCTCCCGCCTCCGCTCTAACCCTCCTGTTGAAATGGAGAAATGGGATGGGTGGCAGGGTGCCAGGTGCCCGGGCATCGCATGCCACTTATCTCTGTGACAGACACCCTGCCACCCATCCCCAGGCTGGCTCACTCCTTCACGCACTCATGCTTCGCGTAACTCAGAGAACTTACTCACTTCTGGACAAATTTGTGCAAATATTGATAGAGCTGCTTGTTTTGTAGCGGCCCTTTGAAGGTGGCCTCTTTTGTTTAGGTTGGTTGGCCGGCTCTTTGCCACTTCCCTCCTAACTTCCTTGGACCAGAACGGTGTGAGGAGAACTGGTTTTTGCTGCTTCTCTCCTGAGGTGCTGAACTACCTGCTCTAGGATGAAAAGCATTGCAAAACTCTGGAAAGTTATATGTAAAGCTGTGGTTTGGAATCTGGGCGCTGTCTGGAAACCAAGGAAACCATTTTGTCAAGAGACGATGACATGATCATTCGTTTCCATTTTGTTTGGTTTCATTTACAGCTGGTTTTGTGACTTTCAATTGAAATCAGATTCACTACAATCTGAAACTGCTGTCTGGTTGCTCAGTGACCTAATTCAATACCCTGAGTTGTGTTTTATCAGTATTTACTGTAACATGCCCATTTTTACAATCAAAAGCGATTTCCTTTCTTTAGCAGTGAAGAAGACTGTAATAAAATCGATGGATTTTGATTTCACTATGATGTTTGACACTCTCACATGATATTTTTCATAAGCAAAGGGGGGAAATACAGTCTAGATGAACTTATCACAAGGAGTTGATGCATAACTAATTGAAAAAGAAAAGCTGCATTCAGGGAAGAGTTGCCCAAGTTTAGTTATCATACCAGGGAGATATTGCAAGTGGGGTCCCCAAGGTCAGTCCTCTGTCGCTTCTATTCACTCTACCCATTAATGAGCTGGACGATGCTGTAGTATTTATAAAACTTGTGCGTGACACCAGGAGTCTGCAGGCTCTTGCAGGACGTGATCAGAATGAAACTTGATTTTGGAAAGTGGCAATAGTGGCACAGATCAGTGCAAGAGCAGCCAGTTCAGATTTATGCTGCCTAGAGGAAGAAGGAACCAAAGGCCATAATAAAAATACCTTCTTGTAAATAGATGTTACAGGTGATAGGTTCAAACGCAAACCAAGTGAATCAACAACACGCTCTGTGTGTTTGGAAAAAACCTCATCTGAGTGCTCATATTAGAGCTTATATTATCAGGGATGAAATGTGTAAGATCAGGAGGTGATTATTTCTTTCCAGTTCACCCTGGTGAGGCTCCTGCAGGAAAACTTTGCTTTAGTTCTGGGCACCATCTACTGAATCCTAGAGGCAAACCAAAGAGGGTCCAGGAAAGAGCAGTGGGGGTGATAAAAGGTTTAGAAACCTATGGGGAATAAGCAAGGAGTTGGATTTGTTGATATAGGGAGTGAGGGTACCGGAGCACTGGCACAGACTGCCCAGGGGGGTTGTGGAGTCTCCTTCTCTGGTGACGTTCCAGACCCGCCTGGATGTGTTCCTGTGTGACTTGGTCTAGGTGATCCTGCTGTGGCAGGGGGACTGGACTGGATGATCTTTCGAGGTCTCTTCCAATCCCTAATGATTCTATGAGAAGATAAGGAATGGGAGGCAGGTTAGAAGTATTAAACTGTGTGTAGGTCTTTACTAAAAGTAGGAGGGAGGGCAGGCAGCCTGTTTGGTTGGATCCATGTCCATGTGGTTTCATTACAAACTGCATCTATTGTTTCTCTTTCCTGTGGATGAGCTTGGTTTTATCTGTCAGCAGTGTGGCAGAGCAAAAAGAATCGTTTCTGAGACCAGTTAAATTATATGATTATATCTTTCCTTTTTTTCTCTGTTGTGTCTATTATTACTATTAATTGCCTTTTTCTTCCTCTAAACTAGCATCTGCAAGAGCCACTAGATCAGTGTTAGTGCTTAAAACCCTTTCTTTTAGAAAATATGGCAGGGATAATGTTTTATTCATTATCTTCTCTGCCATAAATCTCTAACTGGAACAGAAGTCCTGACCCCAAATCTTTCTGCAGAACTCCCGAGCCCATGGCTATTCAGTTTTAATCGTGCTGTTCCGATGATTTATGGTGTGGCCTTGGGTAAATTGAACCTCCACCTCAATTTCCCTGCCTTTAGGTGGAGATAACTAATATTTCTGCAGTCATGCTGAGAGCTAGTTTGTTTAAGACTGCCTCAGCAACGTGCAGTCCTCAAGCTCTTGTCTAGCAGAATTGTAAAGGTTTAGCTGTCACGAACCTGTGAAGTAGCTGGAAAATTGTCCGTATTGATGGTGGGACTAAGCTTTGAGGGGTTTTCTATTTCAGAATTACTTTTGTAAAGTTGTGGTTTCCTGTCCTGTGGCTTGTATAGGTTATTTTGATTGTCTTATTTTAGGGGATGACACTATCAGGTATTAGATGAAAAGGACTTTGTAAAGGGGATGATTCTAAGAGTAGATTATTCACCTGTAGTTGGAGACTATAACTTACTACAATAGTTTCTCCGCTGGCAGCTGTAGCAGAGCAAGTACCACCAGTGCTCATAAACTCTGGGGTGGGAGTCTGGCCAGAAAAAAATCTCAAAGCCTTGAAGTATGTTCCAAGGCAAAGCAAGAGAGGTTACTTTTCCCCTCAGGTTCCCTGTGTTCTTAAGTGATAATTTCTGTCAAAACAAGAGAGAGAAGATAAATGCTGGATAAGCTGGAAAGGAAAGGACCCAGGTTGCTGTCCCTCACCAGCAGGGCTGCCTGCCTAGCGCTGAGGATGCTGTGCTGATTTGATAACAGAACAGAACTGCATGAAGAAGTAGTGGAGGAGTCTGTGCTTACTTGCAGAACGTGAGATAGTTATACCATATCGAAAGATCAGAGGGTCACGCTGCAATTCCAGCATTTATCACAACTGTGAGCATGCCCACTTTAAAGAGTGCAAGTATCTTTCTATTGCAACAGGACTAATAAAGGCCATAACCACTTAAGCTTTTGACACTCTAATAGGAGAGGAGGATATTCCTGGTGGGTCCTGACCTTGAGTTCATTAATTCACCGAGCAATATGTTGAAACTGAAATGAACAGCACAGTCCGATTGGAAAGAGCTCATTGTGGCAGAACGTTGCCTTTTTTCATGTCCGTGTTTCTTCTTTTGTGATCCCACTTGGCAGATGCTTTGTAATGATCCCACATGTCTTCTCAAAGGAGGTCACATTTCCTCTGAATGGAGAAATCTTTCCCACAGCTCAGAATTAACACAATTTCTGTTCAGGAAACAATACAACAGTTTTCCAGAAAGAATAGGAAATGAGCTGCATCGTGTTTTGCTTGGAATGTTTTCCTCATCCTTTGCCATTCCCACAAACCCTTTTGAAGCACCAAATCTACTTGCTCGCAGGTACAAACGTTTGTTCCAGCTGTATTTTAGTTTTATGCTATGGGTAAATGCATGAGCCATGTGGTACTTAGGGATTTCATGTCATATCTTTTGAGTAGTGCCATGGTCTGACTGATGTGGTGATGTTAGATCATAGGCTGGGCTGGATGATCGCAGAAGTCTTTTCCAGCTTCAATAATTGTGTGATTGTGTATGGAAGTCCTGGGAGTGTGAATACTTAGGTGTTAATTGCTGGGCAAGTCCTGCTGAAGTCAGTGGAATCTGCAAGATTTAACTGCTCTGGAGTATCCTAACAGGGTTTTGAATCACTTCAGGGAGAGTTTTCATAGAATCACAAAGAGACCTACAAGGTCGTCCAGTCCCACCGTCAACCCAACCCCACCCTGCCCACTAAACCCTGTTCCCTAGTTCCACATCTGCTCATGTTTTGAACACCTCCAGGGATGCTGACTCTACCCCGTCCCTGGGCAGCCTGTTCCAAGCCCTGACCACTCTGTCAGGGAACAATTTTTTTCCTGGTGTCCAATCTAAACCTCGCCTGACACAGCCTGAGGCCATTTCCTCTTGTGACTTGGGAGAAAAGACCAACCCCCACCTCTCTACAGCCTCCTTTCAGGTAGCTCCAGAAACCTCCTTTTGTCCACTTAGCAGTGCCTTTGGTGGCAGATGGACGTTAGAGTGTCTCACTAAGAAAGAGGAGCAGAAACAGGCTGGATGTGAGTGGTCCTGGCCTCTCGCCCAGCTTTCAGCACTTCCCAGGTGCCCCCGAGGCACTGCCCTTCCCTGCTGCCCGTGATGGCAAAGTGTAACTTCACACTCTGGCTTCTCTACTGCTGGTACCTCATGTAGGTCATGTTGACAGCACCTATTGTTCTGAAGCATTTGAAGGGCATCCAAGTTTTGGCATCATTAGATTATTGCCATGGTGCTCAGTCTGCAGATCCTGTACAATCAAGGAGTTTTCCTTTATGTTCAGTCACTATGAGCTGTTATCTGGGGCTTTCATCTAGTCTCCATTAATGGAAGAACAAATCATTCCAGGGACTAAATAGATGTTTGACCATTCAAACATATGCAAAGAGATAGGATTTATGAATGGAAGGAAGTTGTTTCACAAGCTTAGAATTCCATTTGCTGTGGAATTTCAGTTTAAGGGTGAGAATCCAGTTAAATCCTGAAATATTAGATTGAAGTGCCCTTTACAGTCAGCGTCTTCTCGTACTGCATTGCCAAGTTCTGCTGCCTTTCAGATGAAGGCTCCTAATGGCTGATAGTCTACTTCTCATCCTGTTTCATGAAAGGATGGTTATTTATTAGCACTACTAACATTGCTGCAAACAGGAAAAAAGATACTCTCCATGTTTTGCTGGATAAATAAGAAGGGGTTGAACTGCAGCGAGGAAGATTCAGACTTGGAGAAAGCATCAGCTAAAGAACAGATTGTTGAAGAAACTCCACATCACTGCTCAAGAAGAGGTTAAACAAATCCTTTGCAGGAATGTTGCTGAGGCATTACAAGTGTGAAGATGAACACAATGACCTCTTGAGATGTCTTCCTACTGTCTCTTCTATTTTTACAGCCATCACAAGGTTTGAAGCTGAAGTGTCTCTTTCCCGGTGTCTGCACATGGCATCCTTGAAACTGCAGGATATGAGAGGACAAGCAGCCAAGCCATGCAAGCTTAGCTGCAGCACAGCTGATGATTGCCAGGGCATTGCATCACGGCCCAGCTTTCCAGCAGCTCCAACCTGTGGCAGGCTTCCACCTCCCAGGTCTGGAGGCACTGCTTTCCCAGCTGCAGAGTGGGCGGTTTCGCTGAGAGCCAGGAATAAGACTGTAGCTCAAGAATCCCCCGCTCCAGGCTGGCAAGGTGTTTGGAACTGGCTTGTTTGAAGTGGATCAGGTGGGCCTCAGCTCTAAACCAGTGCAGAACTTCTGCCAGACCAACACAGCTGAGTATTCCCCCCTCCTGCAGCTGCCTTGTCCTCTTCCTCCTAGACTGATATGTACTACCTGCTGACCAACACTGCCTTATTCACAGCTACAGAGGCTTTGGTGGATCTAACAGCTGGAGACCAGACATGACATGACTTTCCAAACCCTCCACCTTGGAAACTGAGGCACAGAAATCCTGAGCGTGGAAAGCTTGGAACAAAAGCAGAGCAAGGCAGTGAACATCTCCCTTATTTTTAGTTCTTACTCCTGTCTCTCTTCCTAACGTGGTCATGCCAAGGAATGAGGTTAAAACCAAGCCCAGATGTTGCCTGCCTGACCTTTCTGTCCTGCCATCACTTGTCTTTTCATGGTGAGTAGGAACCTGCCAGTGACAAGTTGGAGATGTAGTTAGGTCTGAGTCAAGTTGCTCTGGAGAACCTGATGCTGAGAGAAAAAATAACCTAGACAAATATGAATTCTACAAGGGACAGCACTCCTCTGCTGGTGAGGTTAACCATGTGCTCCTGTGAGTCCAGTGCATTGTGGAAGGGCCATGTTAGGGTGTCAGAGGAGGGTAGGTTCTTTCCTCTTGTCAGTGAGGCTTTCCCCTCTGATGCCTCACAGGTCTCCTGGTTTGAGGTAGCAGAACTAGTTCTGTTCAGGGGTTTAACTTTTCAGCTGAGTCTCTTCTAAAATCACGGAAGAGAACTAGTTCATGAGGACATGAGGGCTGGATGGATTTGGAACAGCTCTGCCATCAATGCTGATGGCTTCCATGGGGGCTGTCAGAGAACTACAGGTACTTTGGTTGCTGACAGACAATTTAGCTAGAGAGGAGAAGTTGAGGAAAATATTTGGAACACACAAATAATAACAACGATGGACATTTCCTTCTTAATGTAGGAGGAATAAATAGCAGAAATGAGATGAAGATGAGAACTTAGACTACGTGTAAATGGAGAAATCCTAACATTGGGATAGTGGGATCAATCCCCTCAGAGTAGTACAGCAGGCCCATGTTTTAGTCCTTGAACAACCAGATATAGAAGGAGCTGGAGGCACCACATCACAACAGGATCTTTAGAATTCCCCTGGTGTCTTCAAGGAAGAAAGGTAAAAATCCTAAGTTAAAAGTTGTAGCCTCCTTGGCCACCACTTCTCCTTGAGGATCTGAAGGAATGTTTAATGTTGACGGCTCAGCCAAATTGTAGCTTTGGGAATTCTTATCTATCCTCAAATTCTTATCTTTAGTTTCAGTTGTTTGTATTTCCTGACTTCCTGTCTACACTTCTTATCCAAGTTTATTGTTCACTTTTAGTAGTCCTTGTTTAACAACTGCTCCTTTACGCTCTGGAGTTGTCGGTACTTCAGCAGCGGGTGATTTCTCTGTTTATCTTTACCACCTCGTTCAGGTGTTAGTAGTAACATGTGAGACTTGGAACAGTCTCAACAATCCCAGGATGCAGTTTCCCTGTACTTTTGCTGATTCTTTTGTACTTCTGCAGCAGCATTTTTGTGTTGGCTACTTCTGGACTAGCTGTGATTATCGAGTTTCTTGACTCCTGTACTTTTCAGCTTGGGTAGCAGGTTGGTGTGGTTTCTGCTGTTTATTCTCTGAGCAATCCTAGACAAAAAAGGGTTAATTAGCCGCAGTAAAACATTGACTGTCACTCGGGACTGCTGCGACTGAGATGAAAAACAAGACTGCACCTGTATGCTGGCAATTTCAGATAGATTCTGGTCAACTATTTTTCTCGAGTGCTTTGTTCTGCCAGCTGCCTCCGTGCTTTGGATGCAGGTGGAAGGATGGACTTTGCTATCTATAAAAGAATTTAATGGTGAAGACCAACTTCCGCCTCTCCTCCCCGGGGATCAAAGCTATTGCCACACTGCGTGGCAGAGCGCAAAACAGGCAACAGGCTGCACATGCCTGGCCCCCGCATGGAGGTCTCTATTTGAAAGAAATAGCTTCAGATAGCTCCCTCCTCCCTTCCTTCTTTCTTCCCCTTTTAAAAGAAAAGTCTTTTCTTTTGAAGGAGACAATGACTGCATGGAAGGAATCCCAAACTGAGTGACAAGTGTCCGGGTCCAACACAAACCAGGCAGTATTATTAATGTAGTTCCTCGAGAGAAGAGCTGTTGTAGCTCTTCCAACAATCCCAGGCAAGGGAGCACTGTGTGGCTTGATGTGTGCTCACAAAAGAACTTTCCACAGAGACCCTATAGATTTATGCCATAATATGCCAGTGTATGATGACAATGAATAGTCCCACCTGTCTGTGAAGGCAGCTTCATTGCCCGTTGCAGAGCAGCAGATAACGCACGGAGCCTTTGAAGGGGCGAGATCTATTCTCACGACAATACAATACTATTAAATAAATCTTGTAACAGCAAATTCTGCTTGACACAGTGAGAACTTTTTGGGGTTGTGTTACACTGGGTCGTACAATGAGGCTGTCCTTGATGTTCTTGACTGCTGCTGTGACAGAAATAACCAATGGTTTAAGAGTGCTATTAAGAGATAGGATATTTCAATGTGAGTGGAACTTAAGATTTATAGGGTAAGAACTCCATGAAGGGAGTTAGGGGAATCAGAATCATTAGGGATCGGAAGGGACCTTGAAAGATTGTCTAGTGCAATTCCCTTGCCACAGCAGGATCACCTAGACCAAGTCTCACAGGAACACATCCAGATGGGTCTTGACTGTCTCCAGAGAAGGGGACTCCACAACCCCCCCGGGCAGCCTGTTCCAATGCTCTGTTGCCCTCACTGGGAAGAAGTTCCTGCTGATACTGATATGGAACATCCTATGTTCCAGCTTGCACCCATTGCCCCTTGTCCAACCCCAAACTATCCAATGGAGATGTTAAGAGTGATGAATTGTGTAACAGGGTATCAGAATCCTATCAGAAGTAAAAGATATCTGATTTTTATCCTCTTTCTTCAATTAAATGAACAGATGCTTAATTTAGGTTTTGAAGTTTGCTCTTTTATATCACTGCTCTACAAACCTCCTCCTCCTTCCAAGTGCCAGAAAAAGGAACAGTAGAGAAGTTGCCAAGTGGCTGAAAATAAGCCACATGCACACTGCGATGAAGTATATGGGTGATTCAGAGGAGATAGCGAGGGGTTTATCCCTTTGATTTGATTTTGAGCTGCCTGTGACCTTCTAATGCTAATCTGTCCTGAAGCAGTGCGTATTTATGTGCATACTATCAGTCACTGACTACATCATCATAGACTCACAGAATGTTAGGGATTAGAAGTGACCTCTAGAGATCATACAGTCCAACCTCCTGCTACAGCAGGTTCTCCTAGAGCAGGTCACACAGGAATACATCCAGTAGGGTTTTGAAAGTCTCCACAGGAGGACACTCCACAGCCTCACTGAGCAGCCTGTGCCAGTGCTCTGTCACCCTCACTAAAGAGAAACTTCTCCTCACATTCAGATAGAACTTCCTATGGATTACACTGTACCTGTTGTACCTGTTGCCCCTGTGGCCACACTGCTTCTGGTGCACTTGGTAAAGCTTTGTGTTTAGCCTGTATAGCATGGGCCTGTGTGTGAGGGGGTGTGGGGAACTGCACTTAATGACCTGCATGAGGGAATCAAATCTCCCCTTAGCAAATTCACAGATGATACCAAGTTGGGGGGGAGTGTTGGTCTGCTGGAGGGGAGGAAGATGCTGCAGAGAGATCTGGACAGGCTGGGTCAGTGGGTAGAGGGCAGTGGGATAAGGTTGAATTGGTTCAAGTGCAGGGTCCTACATTTCAGCCACAATAACCCCCTGCAGCTCCATACTGGGGGCTGAATGGCTGGAGAGCAGCCTGGCAGAGAGGGACCTGGCAGGACTGGTTGACAGCCCGCTGAACAGGAGCCAACAGTGTGCCCAGGTGGCACAAAAGGCCAAAGGTATCCTGGCTTGGAACAGCAATAGTGTGGCCAGCAGGACTAAAGATGCCATTCTCCCCCTGTACTGGACACTGGTGAGGCCTCACCTTGAGTACTGGGGGCAGTTCTGGGCTACTTACTTCTAAAAAAGGATTGAGGTGCTGGAGAGGATCCAGAGGGGCAACGATGCTGGTGAAGGGACTAGAGGGAAAGTCTGATGAGGAGAGACTGAGGGAGCTGGGGTTGCTTAGCCTGGGAAATGGAAGACTCAGAGGGGACTTTCTCCCTCTATAGCTACCTGACAGGAAGTTGTAGACAGGTGGGGGTCAGG
>VZRI01009123.1:748395-760371 GCA_013397515.1 Upupa epops | reverse complement strand
TTTTGTAGTGTTAGTGCAAAAAGATTCCTGAGACACAAGTGGTACTGGACTTGTCTGGTGAGGATGAGGATTTTATCATGAAATAACAAGTTGAGTCATTGCACTAGAACCAGGTGTCAATAAGATAAGGAATGATAGGATGAGTGGTCATGGTTTGAAGCTGGAAAAGGGAAGATTTAGGTCAGACATCAGGAAAAAGTTCTTGAACCTGAGGGTGGGGGATCCCTGGAACAGGTTGCCTAGAGAGGTGTTTGAGACCCCATCCCTGGAGCCATTCAGGGTCAGGCTGGGTGGGGCTCTGGGCAATCTGGTCTGGTGAGTGATGGCCCTGCTTTTGCAGGGGGGTTGGACTGGATGCCCTTTGGATGCCCTTCCAATCCATTCTATGATTCTATGAATAACCAAATCCACAGGAGCTGGATCCACAAATCCACAATGCTGATTTCCAGCAGCACAATTTACAGAATGAATCCTGGCATTGACAAGATTAAGGGGCTGCCATCGTTCCTCGAACACCTAAAATAAGACAAAATGAAGGTGTTTCTTCATTGCCCCTGCCAAAGGTTGATTTGACTGTCACAGGACCGTACTGCACAACCACTGCACTTTCTCCTTTCAGCAGTACTCACCTCTGGGGTTTTCCTTGCTGGGGGAAATGTACGTAGACCTAAGTGATACAGAGCTGCATGTTTTCTTCAGTCCCAAAGCACAGGGGTTTCTCAAGGTCTGAAGCAGCATAAGTGCTTCTGAAGAAGTTTCAGTGCTCTCATCCCCATCTTTACCCTATGCACGGTTCTCTATTGAACCGTCCTGGCAGCCTTAATATGCTGCTAGGAGTATGAGGAAAGAATGCTGATCCTCATGATGAACCAAGTGCCTAAAATATAAATCCCTGTGTGGTTAGAGAAGCTTTGCCTATATTAATATGCTTGTTCTCTTTACCTGTGCTTAACTCAGAAGGGCACTCTGCATATCTGTGCTGTAAAGGTATTTGCATCTTTTCAATTACTTTGCCTGAATATAAAGTGTTGGTGTAAATCGTTGCCCATCTTCTGAATAATCAAAGGGTAAATTATCATTTAAAGTGTAGATTAAAAGATCATTAAAGCTTGGGAGAGCAGTACTTCAAAGTTAGTGGAGTCAGGATTGAGGTTCTCCGTGCAATTAATTCACCCTCCCCTCACTCCCCACTTTTCTGTGTTTGCATTACGATGCGAAACTTAATTACTCGTGTTTATGTGTGTGCACACAGTCATGGGCACATTTACATCTGGCTCCGAGCCAGTAGCTCCCATTTCTTCCAGCTTGCTTTTGCACCCACCTTTTGCTTGTTCTGTATCCCTCCACTTTCATACCAGGTAACCTCCATCTTCCCATGTAAGCTCAGGAAGTGGCCGCGTGAAGCCCCCTTAGAGACCGGGGCAGCCAAGGGGAGCTGCTGTGCCACAGGCATCTAGAAGCAGGGACACAACACAGATGGCCACTTGCAGCTCTGAGCCCCAGATGGGTTTGCCTGCTGCCCAGGGTGGGCTGCGAGGAGTGGGGCTGCCAAACTGGTGTGAGCCTCTGGCTCCTGTGCTGGCTGAAACCATAGAATCATAAAATCATAGGATCACAGAATCACAGAGTTGGAAGGGTCCTCCAAAGGTGATCCAGTCCAACACCCTGTGACAAGCAGGGACAGCACTCAGCAGACCACATTGCCCAGAGCCCCATCCAGCCTGACCTTGAATGGCTCCAGGGATGGGGCCTCCACCACCTCTCTAGGTAACCTGTTCCAGGGATCCACTGACCTCAGATGAAAGAGCTTTTTCCTGATGTCCAACCTAAATCTACCCTTTTCCAGCTCCAAACCATGACCCCTCATCCTATCGTTCCCTGCTCTATTGAACAGTTCTTCCTCAGCCTTCAGATAGGTCCCTTTCAGGGATTGGAAGGTTCCCCCAGAGCCTTCTCCTCTTCAGGCCAAAGAACCCCAACTCTCTGAGCCTGTCCTCATTGAATAGGTGCTCCAACCCTCTGAGCAGTTTGGTGCCATGGCTTAGACACATTTGTGTAGCTCTTCATCAGGGTAAGAGTCACAATCAGTGCTCCCATGTACAATTTCAAGTCCCCGATCCGCAGAGCAGAGGCAGGACAGATTCTTAATTGAAAGCAAGGTTAAAGTATTTAACTGGGTATCATGGTTTCAGTCAAATGACAGTGGGGAGCCTCAATGGGTTTTTAATCACAGGTATATGCAATGCAAAACTAGAAGTCAGTTAAAGTTCACAGACTCAGCATACTAGCAGCTATGCTAACGAGGACTACCAGGGCAAGGAGAAACTAGTTTTCCTCAACCTCTGCGTTGAACTACTTCTGCTGCTATTTTTTTCCCCTTCCATCTTTATTTGCTTTTCAGCCTGGAGGGTGTGCTCTAGTCTCTGTGACTACCTGTGGTTAGAGTCACTCAAAGAAGACACACTCTAACTGAAACTCTGACTTCCCTGCAGCTACTCCAGTACCACCTTGCTCGTCTGAGAATCCTAGAAACTCTGAAAATGAACATGTTTTTTTGTAAGGACAGGGCTGCTTTGATAAAATAAATGAGGGCAAGAGAACAAAATCATAGCTAACAAGAGTCTGGGTTTCCATCACAGCTTTGCATATGGCCAACTACCCTGAAATGGGCTGGGAATTGAAGACAGTGTTTTTCTGCTGCAGAGCATTGCCCAGGTACATTTTTGGCTGGGTATCATCCATTCTGCAGCGAGGGATGATTGCACAAGGAGAGTTTGAAGGTGAAAATGGTCTCCTCTTCACTGTGTGTGGCTGAAATGTCAGGTCTGGAGAACAAGTTGTGATTCAGATCTTAACTCACGCAAACTTAAACTAACCAGGACTTAGACCATCTCTATTTTGTAACATAGAATCATAGCATCATTAGGGGTTGGAAGAGACCTTGAGATCATCCAGTCCAATCCCCNCTCATAAGGGAGGTGCTCTCCTTCCTTCATCATCTTTGTTGCTCTACGCTGGACAACATCCCTACATCTCACGAGTACCCTCTGTGTGTGCTTTTCCACGCAGCCTTTATAAACAGCTCTGAAAATAAAGCTGCCTAATAAATGACATCGCTCGCACTGCAGCCGCAGCAGACGTGGATTCCCAGATACCCAGCCCACAGTGGGATGCCAGACACTCCGAGGCTGTCCTGGAGCCGACGATTTTTTCAGTACAACTTTCTAAATCCTCCTGAAGAAGATGGTTGCTGCAGCTCAAGTTGCCCAAGCGTGTTGTCCGATTGGCATGGACAGCTGTGGCTTTAAACAATGGCAACCATTGTTAGGTCAATTTTAAAGTAGGTCCTTAAAGTTAATGTGATTATGCAAATGGTGCCCTAACTACCGCGGCTGCCGTATATCCTTCACAAATGACTGCATTGTCACTTTTCATTAGGTGCAGGCAGTCCCGGTGGTTTGGTGGTATCACTGTAGCTCTCGGAAATGGACCATGGAAAGGCCATTCACTGTTGGCACCGCTTTGGGCTTTCCCCCCCACCCAAGCACACCAACCTTGCCCCACAAATGAGGGTGGCAGGGATTTTTCAAGCCGAAACCTGTGTGTGTTATTCACATGATTACTCCTATTGACTTTGCTGGAAACTCTTGCATCAGGCCTGGAAGAATTAGGTTAAAACGTGGTTGTGGAATTAAATCCAGTTCGCTCCGAACTGCAGTGTGTCTGGACAAACCTCTCACGACCCAGCTGTGAAGAGAACAGGCTTTGCATAAAATCACTTCCCGTGTACATTCAAAATCGAATCCATTGATGAAGGGAACAAAGACCATCGTGGACAACTTCAGCACAGGGTTTGCTCCATGGTGCCTTTATTGTGGCAGAGGGATTGGACCGGATGATCTTTCGAGGTCCCTTCCAATCCCTAAGGATTCCATGATTCTTGTTGTTATTAATCTGATTTTAATCCTGAAATACCCGTTCACAGAGCCTGTGATCGGAAAGGAGGAAGCTGAGAGATCTCAGGATCCATGTGTTCTGGAAGGCGACAGTTTTCAGACGACTCATCAGTTGGGGGCCATGACTGATTTCAGCCTCTTGCTTGCATAGCTTTCAATGAAAACCAGTGACTTGCAGTTTCAGTTCTCATCACAGACAAAGTTCTCACAGCAACGTCGAGTATGGATTGCGTTCTCTTCTTCTGAGCACACAGTCCGCTGTTTGCCTGAATCCTGGCCGTTAGGATGTTTGTTCTGGTGGCCAAGTCTCACATGAGAGATCCGGGCTGCTGATTACGATCTGGGCCCCCTCAGTGGAGTGTCTCCCCTTCTTTAAAATATTATCAGTCAGCGTTTAGAGGGAGAGCGAGAGCTGCGTGGATGTATTTGCATGCCCTTACCTAAGCCAATGCAAATGACAATCACCACCTTCCAGAGCGAGGGTGACCTTTGCCAGCCTGTGTGTGCAGCCAACAGAAATCTAGTAAATCCAAACCTACCTGTGCAGCAGGTGGCCTCTCCTCCTTCCACAACGCCTGGTTCTACTGGGAAAGTCTAGGGTACGATGACCTGCTTCAGCAAGCATAGCAAGGCTGACACTGCAGCACTGTCAGCATCAGCTCCAGGAAATGTTTGGGATCTTGAACCTTCTGGACAACTTATAGCATCGTAGAAGGTATCGGGTTGGAAGGGGTGTCCAAAGGTCATCTAGTCCAACCCCTCTGCAAAAAGTAGAGACATCCATCACCGTGTTGTTCAGAGCCCCATCCAACCCGACCCTGAATGTCTCCAGGGATGGGGCCTCCACCACAGCTTGCAACCTGTTCCAGAGATCCAGCACCCTCAGATGAAGGAACTTTTTCCTGATGTCTGACCTGAATCCACCCTTTTCCAGCTTCAAACCATGACCCCTTGTCCTAACATTCCCTGCCCTGGTGAACAGTTCCACCCCAGCCTTCTGATCGACCCTTTCAGGTGTGGAACTTCTCGTGCTCTAGACAAAAGTGGATTTCCGTTCTTGGAATCCTTTCTCAGAGTCAGCTATGGCTGTGACAGAGGAAGGAAGAAGAGCTTGTATCACTCTGACTGGGAGGCAAACCAATGCAGCACTCAACATTTCACATGCAACCCGTTCAAGCTGTGACAGCAGAACCTTGTTGCTCCATGGCCAACGGGTATTTTCTGGATGTCAGGGGGACAGCACTGCCAACTGCAGACATCCCAGCGTCACAGTGTGGTGGAATGCAGCAGCTTACTTTAATCACCTTGTAAGGGAGCTTGCAGCTTTGTGATGCCCGTGGCCAAACCACGGGGCAGGGTGTGCCAGGGTCACTCCTCTGTGGGACTTTTTGGGGGTTCCTAAAGAGCAGCTGTCCCAGCTGGATTGCACTGCCAGTCTGCAGTGGGAGGTCATGGTTTTCAGAGTGCTGATGGAGGGTGCCTATCGCATTGGTTCTGTAGATTATCACCGCACGAGCTGCGTTTGTATTTGTTATGGGTTTTCTGTTAGAGGATGTGGCCACAAATCAGAGGTTGTGAGGAAAGGATTACTCTAACCTCTTTGATCAGAGAAAGTTAAGGGTGCACCTGCGTCAGGGCTACCTCAAGATGTCTCCTCAGGAGCTGCTGCTCCTGGGAGGCCACAGAAGTGACTTCATGAGACAGCAGAACTCATCCACTTCCTAAACTGGTGGGCAGCTGCTAAGAGGGTACCAGAGCTGAGTATAATATGGTGGGTCTTTCAGCCTCGGGCAGATCACCTCCGGTGAAAGGCACGGCCGGGACTTGGCTGAAGGATATTACCATAGATTCATGAATCATTAAGGCTGGAAGAGACCTACAAGATCTTCAAGTCCAACCATCACTCCAACCCACCATGCCCACTTAATTGTGTTCCCCAGGGCCAGATCTACGCACACTTCCAGGGACGGCAACTCCACCCGTCCCGAGGCAGCCTGTTCCAACCCCTGATGACTCTGTCGGTGAAGAACTTTTTCCTGGTGGCCAATCTAAACCTCCCCTGTTACTCACGATGCAACCCGAGCTCACTCTTTGGTTAAGGTGATCCCCAGTATGGGGCTGTCTGAACCACTGGGAGGGTGTGGGGATGCCTCTCCTGAATGGGAGTAGCAGTAAGCCCATCCGCCGTGAGCAGGGGAGTTCTCCATGTCCTCAGCCCTGTCAGAGTGTGGCCTTGGGCTCACTGATGTCATGGAGACCAGTGACATTTCCACAACCCATTTTTGGCAGCGTTTGGGCCAGATCCCATGAGGGGAACATGCCTTGGTAAAAACCCAGAGCTGAACCCACCTGATGCAGCCTCAAGGGCAGAGGGGTGGTCAGGAGCAGAAGTATCACATCGTCTCTATTATTCCACTTCCCTTATTTCAGTTATTATTCTTCTTTATGATTTCTATTGCTATCAGGAATTCATCAGGAAGTCTTTTTAGCCCTTTCTCTGTTGCGACCCATTGGTGTTTCTCTAATTCTTGGGCGCAGCAAGGCTTGGCTGGCAGAGTCAAGCTCCAGCCCTGTGCAGATTCCCCTCTCCCCACCAGCAGCCTGGCCCCTCGGAGCCTTTATCTGCACAGGAAGGCTGAGCTGGTTCCTCTGAGGTCTCCGCCTCAAGCTGGTAGGAACAGAGATAGAGGACTCATCGCTTCAATAGCCACGGCCTCCCGCTGCTGTCAGATAACTGCGGTGCTGATGGAGCTGATGAGAGAGAGGATGAGCCATCGGGGTGGCGGTGGGCAGAGATATGGCTGGGCAGGAAGGCGCACCTGCAGCTCCCTGCAACCCCCTCGGGGCTGACTTTATTGGGGGGCCAGGGCAGGCTCGCAGCTGGGCCAGCAGGAACCGGGAGACGCAGAGGTAGTCTCTATGGTTAGAGTAGAAAGCTACGTGGGGAGAGCTTCCTGAAACTTTCTTCATCGCCGTTTGCCAAGGGCTTCTCTGGCAGACGTGTGGGAGCGGCGGCGGTGAGTAGCGATTGAGTCCAGGAGTAAAAGCTGATGTTCCCCGTGGAACGGACTTTCCTCGGGTGTGAGTCGAGCTGGTCCGTCAGTGCAGATCCGTGCAGTCTGAGGAGCGATGGCTCTTTATAAAAGAACTACTGTAACCCCATAATTAATAGTAATTATTACATTTATTGAGACACTGAATGTCTTTATAGAATTAATGCAATAAGCTGACAGTTCTGTAACTTCAGTGGATCAGAACACCTTGTAGAGATGTCGTGTGTCAAGAGGGATTGGAAAACAGCAACCTCATCACCTGAAGAGGAGAAGACACCAGGGTGACCTTATAGAGACTTTCAGATCCCTGAAAGGGAGCTCTCAGAAGGCTGGGGAAGAACTGTTCAATAGAACAGGGAATGATAGGATGAGGGGTCATGGTTTGAAGCTGGAAAAGGGGAGATTTAGGTTGGACATCAGGAAAAGGTTTTTAATCTGAGGGTGGTGGATCCCTGGAACAGGTTGCCTAGAGAGGTGGTGGAGGCCCCTGGAGCCATTCAAGGTCGGGCTGGATGGGGCTCTGAGCCGTCTGATCTGGTGAGTGATGCCCTGCTTGTCACAGGGAGGTTGGACTAGATGGCCTTTGGAGGTCCCTTGCAACCTTGTGATTCTCTGATTCTCTGATCAAAACTAATTGATGGCGAGGTACTAGCAGACAAAGTGCATTTTACAGCCTCTAACAAGGAGCTGAACAGCCAGAGCCAGCTTGCAAGCACAGCTGAAGGCTGGATGTGGACCTCTGTGTCTTCATTTTCTTACCTGAATCTGTTACTGAGAGCAAAAAAGTCACAGACAAGTTTATGCCGGTACCTGGGTCATCGGAGAAAAGTGCTGAGGCACCCAAACCAAGTTCAAAGGAACAGGACAAACAAAGGGAACGAGTGTGTTTGGTCAGGAAATACAACCTCTTCTCGAGTGAAGACATCAGCCTGGTGATGGGAAGGAGTGACCAGTGTCTCTCCTTGGCCTCCCAAGCCAAATGCCACCACCACTGCCTGGACTGCCAGCTGGTTTCACCCCAGCACAGGAGCAGGATGCAGACTCAAAACGTCCTTCGCTGAGCAGAGCTGTTTTTAAGATTCTCTTTAAAAAACCCCAAACCCCACATTTTAAACAGGTTTCAAGGAGCAAGGGTTTTCCTGTCCTGTGCCATCACCCCTGTCTCTAACCAGGGCTGAGGTAGAAATACAGTTACATGCAGCAGGAGTAGGAAGTGCTGACGGTTGTGACGCTCCAGCCCCAACCCTAAACACCCTCTGCTTGTGTGCCCGTGTGGGCTGGAGGATGGGCTGGTTGCCATGCACTCAGCTGGCCTGGATAAGGATCAAGATTGCAAACACTGAGCAAAAAGCCTTTTCTTCAGGGTTTTTTGAGGGATCACTCAGTGCTACAGATTATTCAGTGCTGTGCCCCGTGCTTTACTCTCAGTGACTTGTTATTTTGGCTTCTAACTGCAACGTCTGCCTCTTTCATTCAGCCTCTAATGGGCTTTTTTTCCCCCCAAACCAATCCAAGCTCTGGCAGATTTTCAGTGGAGGCTTAGAGCTGCCATGTAGGTCAGACCTGTGCTGTTTGAAACCCCCCTGGGACTCTGTGCGTGGAGAACACTGGGGAGAGGCGGGATGTACAGGGTCTAGCTGGGAAACACCTCACCTCTGGTGTTTTCCTTTACTTCTGCCCTGCCTCTTGAGTTTTAATTAGTGGCACATGCTGAAATGAGAATTTACATTCTTCTCAGAAATCAAAAGAATTTCCACTGACAACATTATTAAGTTATAATTACAGCGGAGAAAAAGGTTAATAGGAACTTGAGCCAAATATCTCCTCTCCATTAACTGAGAACTTGACTGAACCTGCTTTCTCTCCGTTTGGGAAGGTTCCTCTAGGTGCAAATGGGTCCGGGGTGGCTCTACACCTGTGCAAAGGGCCACTGCAAGGCCAAGCAGCCGTCACCACGGCCATTTACGTGGAGCTGTCTCTGCCGGAGCAATGTTCCGGATGGAATCGGACAGGTAGAACTTCCCTTGGACCTGAAGTGTGTTTCAGCGAGCTGAGGAGGGTTTGTGTGGGAAAGTTGTACGGGAGGTGGCAGGTCGTTGCAAAGGAGCTGAGTGTAGGTGAGGGGGAAACACTCAAGCTCCTGGGCTGGAGCAAACACATGCTGAGCCCCTCATGCATGCAGAAACGGATGCAAATCAGCCTTAATCTACCAAGTGCTTTGCATGTTCAATGAAATGAGAAAGGAGGAACACAAACACCGCGCTCTGTAGCAGCTCCAAGTGTGCCCCATCCGCCAGGCAATTATTGCAATGGTTTTGCATGGTAAAATTGGGTTTTAAAGCAACTGAAGGTGCAGAGGGGGGGAAAAAATCCCCCACTCTATTGCTTACGCTGGGCACCTGTAGGGTGAGCCCCTGTGTTTCCCTGCTGCGCACCCAGTGCTAGATAAGGATCAGCCTAACCTCAGCCAGGCTTGGTGCAGTTACAGCTGGAACCCTGCAAGGCAGGAGCTTTGCCTCCGAGACCTGTTGGGAGCTCGGCGTTTCTTTTTCGAGCTGGAAGCCGTTGTTTAAGCGCTGGCATGCCTGTTGGCAGGCTTTTCCCTCTTCCCAAGTCACACGCTGGAGAGTCCTGCAGCCATCTCTCACCTCTTGCACAAGCGATCTCACAGCGTGAGCCCACAGGCGAGTGATCCCACAGACTTCCCCCTCCTCCAGTCCGTACCCAGCGCTGGGATCCTGCTGCGGTAACTGCTGCACAGCTACCTTGGGGCTCGCTCTCCCTCGCTCCCCCAGGATTTGGTGAAAGCCCAAACTGCACGTGGGGGATCGATGCAGGCAAAGCTTGCAGCTCCTTGCCTCGAGTCCTTGTCCCTTCTCTTGCTGAAATCCAAAAGGATGTGAGACAGGACTTTGCAGAGGGTACAAGAGGGGGTACAGGAGGCTTATTTTGCTCTTCCTTCTCTGTGAAGAGCATGGTAGGAGGGCTATAAGGAGGCTGGGAGGACCACGCAGGGAGCTGGGGAAGGAGAACAAAAGGTCTGCAAGGTGATTTAAGTGCTGTCAGCACATTCGTGGCTACAGCACTTGGAAGCAGGGATTCCTTCCTTCATGGAGCTGAAGTCCTGGAAGTTCTGGAAGAACTTCCATCAGTGTCAATTTTAGCAAACAATTTCTTTTCAAGCTACAAAATAAAATGCAATCTTCCCTTTTCCTGGCAGGTTGCATCTTTGTTTTGGTTTATTCTATTGTCAAAACAGCTCTGGAATCGATTGCCTGGAGAGGCTGTGGCTGCCCCTTCCCTGGAGGTGCTCAAGGCCAGGTTGGATGAGGCCTGGAGCAACCAAGTCTGGTTGAGAGGTGTCACTGCCCATGGCAGGGGGGGCAGAGTAGATGATCTCTGAGGTCCCTTCCGACCTGGGCCAGCCTGTGATTCTATATTCTATTGCTTACCCTCTTGGCATTCCTGGGGCTGGCAGTCCTCAGCACTTCTGCTGCATGAGGCTCCACAGGTCTGTTCAGTTACTCTCTCTACAGCCTGACGCAGCAGGTTTCCCAGTATATTCTCCACTCAATCATGAAAAACAGGGCAGGAAGGCCAGAATATTTTGCTCCTGTCTATTTGTTTCCTGATCCAATGGTCGCAGATGAGGAAATAGATCATCCAGTACCTAGGGAAAGAAGTTTTTGCACAAAAGGTGCAGGAAACCCTTCCATAGCACAAAGCTGACGTGGACTTTGGTGTCGCTAGAGATGTGCCCTGAGCCCACAGCATACTCAACACTCACTGGTCTGTGCTGTGCTCCTGCCACTTAACAATAGGATGAGGGGTCAGCTGGAAGAGGGCAGATTTAGGTCAGACATCAGGAAAAGCTCTTGAATCTGAGGGTGGGGGATCCCTGGAACAGGCTGCCCAGAGAGATGGTGGAGGCCCCATCCCTGGAGCCATTCAGGGTCAGGCTGGATGGGGCTCTGGGCAATGTGGTCTGGAGAGTGCTGGCCCTGCTTGTTGCAGGGGGATTGAGCTAGATGCCCCTTGGAGGTCCCTTCCAACCCCACGGCTGTACGACTCCATGCCATGAACTGAGGATGCTGAGACTACTCGCAGTGTGCAGATCTCTCATTCCTTATTATCCAAATGTGCTGGGAAAAAACCCTTCTCAGCTCTACTGTCACCTGCGACACCAGCCCCAAAACACTCAAGACAAACAAGAGGAGGAGACCGGGCGAGCTTAAGTAAAAAAGAACACACTTTATTTATCTACAAGGCAGTACATCGTCGTATAAAAAACTGGGGTGCAGTGGAAGCTGCACCAAACGCTATTAAGGCAGCGAAGTCAGAGGCCGGTATAAAACAAAACCAAACAACCAAAACCCTAAACGATAGAAAAATAAAATCAAATCAGTGTTTTGCCATATTGGAAACGATTTGGTTCGGCAGTACAGAGAGCCGAGGATTTCTGAGATACCTGATTGAGTACACAAGACCCAAGGCAGGGAAAGGATCAGCCGGACACGGAACACGACAGACAACACGAACAAGACAGTGTTCTCCCAAACGTAAGAAGGTGCAATGCAATGCTGATACAAACCCAAAGAGAAACGAAACAAGACGTCCAGACAAGAATCAAGAATAATCTCTCCCAGGAACAGTTTTCAAAAATATTGCTTGAAAAACAAAAACCAACAACCAAGGGAAAAAAAAAAGGGGGGGGAATAGAAATGCTGTAAAAAAAACCCCAGGGTCAAATAGGAAGGGTCTCCAATGCTAGTGCATAGTCAATTAGCTAACGTCAACGTTTTCCTCTCCACGTAAAGCTCTACTGCTCCTCGCACGCTAGCAGCACGTCTACACGCTAAGGTCTGTAGCAGCAAAACACAGTATCCATTTGGCATTTACAAAATTAAATTACTGAATAAAAATAGAATTTCTTCTCATAAATCTATGTTTCATACAGTCATATTTTT
>VZRI01009123.1:721772-748195 GCA_013397515.1 Upupa epops | reverse complement strand
GCCCCCCCGTGCGCAGTTATTTCAAATACATCTCGCTGATTACCTGCTCTTTCATTATTAACCCCCCCCCCCCTTTTTAAAAGAAACCCCCCCCAGCCCCGTGGCTAGCACAGCAGTGAAGTGAGAATACTGGCGGATTAGGTCTGCTCCGTCTCCACGAGTACAAGAAAAGTGATCTCCTCTTCAGATCATCGATTACTGATTCAACCTTAACACCTAATAATTTAGGCAAGTATCACTTAAAAATGAAACAAATCCTCTTAAGTTGGGTGAAATCCAACAAGAATATATATGCTGAGTGATTCAGTGCACTTTGTGCTGCTCCCAACTGTTGTACCACAACAAAGATCGGCTCTTCTCCCATTCCCGAGAAGTCTTCGTACAGAGGAACAGGAATTGCCCAGCGCAGAGGTGAAGTGTTCTCCGAACCACAGTGCAGCCGCCGGCCCTCTCACATCACCAGAGCCCGCGTGGGGAAGGTGGCCATGTACTTGCGTGCCTGATCCGTCAGGGCCATCTGATCCTCGACCTTCCCACAGGACGCCGACTCCCAGGCGTTGTTCAAGTGCTGGATGAGAAGCAGGCAGAAAGATTTGGGGTGAGCACTGGGGGATTTATTGTCGGCCCTGGCCACTGCTGGTCCTGCTCGTGATCAAGTGTTACAGGAACGTGCAGTAGAGTGTTGTCCCGGCTCCAGAGAATTGGAAATCTCAACACAACAGGCATAAAATTATCACCCCCACTTCACAGTCACCAGAGAGTTGGGCAAACAGTGCAAGAACCAGTATCCAGGCCTCCCCACTCCTCTCCCAAACAGTGTGAAGCCCCATCTGGAGACCTGCCTTGAATCCTCCCATTCCGTGACAGCTCTCAAGGGAGTATTCACTTGCAGGTGGATCTTACGGTCATGGAATTGCAGAATCATCAAGGTTGGAAGAGACGTGCAAGATCATCAAGTCCAACCTCACGAGGGTGGAACAAAGTGCCCGGGGAGGGAGTGGAGGCACCGTCCTTGGAGAGGTTCAACAAATGGGTAGAGTGGTGGTTCTGGAGACTTCTAGTGGTTGGGGATTGTAGGGTGGTCGTTCAGACTCGATGATCTTGAAGGTCTTTCCCAACCTTGATGATTCTATTCTGTGATCAGCCCAACACTACAGCACTCAGTAAACCACAGTTCCAAGNCACACCCCTCCTCCTCGTCCCTCCCCAAACAGAAACACGCGTGTAGAACGGTCTAGAAGGATTTTCTTTCCCAGAGGCATGGCTGGTCGAGCAGTCGCGGTCTCGCTGAGTTTGTAGTAATGCTTTTCGCTTNAAGGTCTTTCCCAACCTTGATGATTCTATTCTGTGATCAGCCCAACACTACAGCACTCAGTAAACCACAGTTCCAAGTGCCAGATCTACACGGGCTTTGAACACGCCAGCTTTGGGGAAGTTCCTCTCTGATGGAGGCCACTGACTCCCCTGACTCTGTTTCCTCCCCGTGAGCATTTGCATTCTAGCACCAAAGCTGAGCGATGTGTTCGGGGCTGGGTTAGCAGTCAGATGCAGTTGGCTCCAGGTCTGCTTTTGGAATTCCTGGGGTTTTGTGGAGGAGGGGAGGGTCAGTCGGTAGGGGACAGACTGGCCACAGCCCGCAGCCACGCTGCTCAGAGCTGTGAGCACTCACAACCTCCTCCTCAACCTCCACTCCAGGAACACAGCCACTCTGCTCCTGCTTTCCCTACGTTACCTCACCATCTGAGAGCGTGCCCACAGCCAGCAGCAAGCACTGTGCTCAGAGCGGGTTTCTCCCGTGAGCAGTGATTAGCACGTGCCCATCCTCTGGCAAAGGAGAAGGGGGAGGCAGGAACAGGGTTTTAGTTATCGTGGGCGCCACTGCACTTCTTGTGGTGTCGACGAAGGCTGCAGACAAGGCGCGGGATAACGCTGCACTGAGATAAACCTATCTGCTCCGGGCTGCGCGCGCTCTGTTTGTTTACTCACTACACGTGCGAGATGTTTCTCGTTGCCTTGAGCTACGAACAGTACTGAAGTTTCAAAGCCCCTGGAATTTACCAGTGCGCACACACTTATACGGAGTTTTTCCTTTGGAACTCTTGGGAGTCTCTGGAATTCTTTGGAACTCTCTCACTTTCTCAGTGTGTCTGCCCTTCCACATTGAGATAGTCCCTGAGCCCCGAATAAACCCCCTTTTATTCCGTAGAGCATTCCACAACTGCACTTAACTTCTGGGAGGGCATCCCAGCACTGCTGAGGATGGGAAAGATGCACCAGCAAACCCAAGGCAGGAGGAACCCTCCTCTAGTTTCCTCTGCTTTCAGCAACGCTCCTCTTTGCAGCTCAAGAGCTGCGTGGCTCAACACGATGGCCAAAGCCTTCCCAACACGCAGGACAGCGGGTGGAGGGTAATTAGTGGCCTGCAAACCATCTGCTGAGATCAGAACTGTCACGGCATGCCCGTGGCTCTTCGTGCTGCTTCTCCTAGCTACTAACCCTGCAGGAGGATCCCTAAAGTTATTCTCTAGCCTGAGCACTTCAAGAATGCTCTTCTGACTGTGGGCACGGAGACACGCGGACGTGAGAAGGCTGGGCCACGGGCAAACTGCAGGTCATTCTCCTAACATGCCCTAAGCGGGGCACTGGTGTGAACACAACAGCCAGGGCTCCCTGCCTTGGAGGCCTTCGAGTCTACAAGGGACAAATAACCAACAGGGCCAAGAGGAGGGGAAGCAGGTCAGTGCTCTCTAACCTCCTGCAGCTGTCCCTAGGCACTGCCGCCTTTTCTCTGCACACCAGCTACCAACTGCTGTCTTGGGTCCCGCTGCCTTTCTGCAGGCAAAACTCCCAGCTGAGCTCCAGCGGGTGTTCTCCACACAAAGGACAACCAGGTCAGGCCTCAAACCATTACGCCTGTGCAGCTTTTTGTGGGCAAGCTGCATCTGTGAGGTGAACAAAGATGCCAGCCACCTCTTTTCCAGCGTGGTTCAACCTGAGCTGGCTGTAGATACCACGTGCTCCGCTCAGCCCGGGGCACGGGCCACAGCCACGAGGCAGGTGTGACACACTTTCTGCCGCAGACATATGCTCACGACATCCCACAGCCCCTTTTATGTTCTGGTTAAACAGCTTCCAGGGGAACTTTTTCAAAGGTACCTGCGTCAGCTGGGAACCTACAGCTCCTATTGATCTTCACTGGGGTTTGGGCACCTGTGAATACCTGACCCTACTGGTACAGAGATCAGGAACCGAATGATGGCCTAGTACAATGCCATCAGTTCTACTCAGCAGTCAGATTTGGTCTGTACACCTCCAGAGTACTTGGTACTTCCAGAATAACCATCATTTCAAAGCTCAAAAATAGGCATCCAACTGGTATTTCCCTGTGATCTCCCAAAGCTTCAATGCTGGTCTAGAAAGGAGAGCTGAGCTGTGGCTTAAATAGCTGGAAACATGGGAGGAAAAGCCAGTCCATCACAGTTTTTGAAAAATAGAAGTAACTTCAGGCAAGGAGTGTCCTGATTTCATAAATGAGGTTTAATTGTTCCTATCTACACTGAGCTCTTTGTATTAACAGCTATGTGCTTAGAAAAGGAAAAGAATCTGTATCCTGCTATCTCCAAGATCTCAGCAGGCTGCTACATGTCACTCCTTCCACTGAAAGCCTGGTCTTCATTTAGCGTGATGTCAGCACCGCAGCAGCCGCTCGGGCAGGCAGTAACCCTCTGCCCTCCCTCTGGGCTTGGCCACCCCAGGCAGCAGAAACAGCAAGCAGGGGGCACAGCTAGACCCCTGCCTTGAGCCTGCTTGGAAACTAGGAAACATCTCTTCCCAGAAAGAGTGGGGAGGCCTTGGAGCAGGCTGCCCAGGGAGAGGGTGGAGGCACCATCCCTGGAGGGGTTCAAAACTCAGTTCAAAAGTCAGCACAGTGTTTCAGGAGATGGTTTAGTGATTGGGGGTTGTAGGGTGGATGATTGGACTTGAAGATCTTGAAGGTCTTTTCCAACCTCGGGACTCCATGGTTCTATGAAAAGAACTTACTCAAGCTCTGCTGCCCACAGAGTTGTGACCCTTTCGATTTCTTTTGTTTCCCCAGAAATCCACTGCAGTATTTTTAACTCTAACAACTGTATAAGAAGAGATTAGCTTTGGAGTCACCAACAGTGGCGAGAGCCTTGCGTCAAATAAAGCAGAGCTTGAGCTGAAGGAGTAAGTTTACTGAAGGAGAGTGTTTGCTAAAGAAGTGTATTTACTACAGCAGAGCATTGACTACAGCAGTACACTTACTAAACAAGTGTATGTATTAAAGTAGCATCGTTACTAAAGAAGCTGCTTTATTCAACTCCTATAGTAACTACATTTATTAAAGTATTATCCTTACTAAAGTCTTGCATTTACTAAAGTATCTGAAGTATTGTCTTCACTGTAGTAGTGTCTTTACTAAGTACATTTACTGAAGTAGAATATTACCTGAAGTAGTATTTCTACTAAAGAAGTAGTATGTTTATTATGTATTTACTAAACCAGTGTGTTTACTGAAGTGATGTATTCATATATAGTAGTATTTAAATATACTACTACAGTAGTATATTTACTAAAGAAGTGTCTTACTACAGAAGTGTATTTATTAAACTACTCTATTAACTAAATCAGTATATTTACTAAGGCATTATATTTACTAAGGCATTATATTTACTAAGGCATTATATTTACTAAAGTATTACGTTTACTAAAGTATTACATTTACTAAAGTATTGCCTAAAGACTTATCTTCACTGAAGTATTCTCTTTACTAAAGTAGTATCTTCACTAAAGCATCACCTATACTAAAGTAGTATCTTTACTAAAAATGTCTTTACTAAAGTAGTATCTTCACTACAGTAGTGTCTTTACTACAGTAGTATCTTTACTACAGCAGTGTATTTACTACACTAGTATATTTACCAAGACAACTTTTCATTCTACCCCAGGGAACTCAGCTACCATTCACCGTGGGTATCTTTAACAAACATTTCTGTGTGCAGCCTCAGCTGTCGGCAGCCAACCCGAAGCAAAGCAAAGCACAAACCCTGTTCCTTGCCAGCTGGGCTCTGCAGCGCCCCAGGCTCACGGGAAAGTCAGCCCCGCACGAGAGCTTTGACTTTCACTGGGTCCCACGACCCAGGCAGAGCTCCTTGCTGGGTGGAGGCTGACACGGCTGTGGGAGCATTTTGTAACACGGGGAAAAAGCACGACACAGAGTCACAGCGAGCAGTGAAGTTGCAGGACAGCAGCAGCACCTACGAAAGGTGCAGCACCTATCGGAAGAGAAGGGACCCAGCCAGAAAGCCAGAGGAATGCAGAAAAACAGCACAGAAGCCCACATCACACCACTCCTCTTGCAGAACACCTGCTGCGTCTCCACTGTCACACTTCAGGGCTCCACAGATGGCAACACAAGTGTTTGGCTGCTAGAAGCCAGCGGGACAGACCCCAAACCCACCAGAATTGATCACAGAATCATCAAGGTTGGAAAAGAATTCAAGATGAAGAATATGAAGGTTGGAAAGGATGGGTGTGTTTCACCGGTTCAGTGGATTCTTCCTACTTCTATTCAGCCATCTAAGAGTGAGCCATTCATTTTGCCACCCAAATCCCTAGCCAGGGGGGAAACAAAGGGATTTCTGCAGTACAGTTCTCCCTCTTTACGGATTTTATTACCTCAAAGAGTGGGAGATTGCTCTTAGCTTTGCTGTCAGTTAAAGGAATTGAAGCCTTTTCAGCCAGTTCTTCCAGCTGTTATTTTTTTCTCTTCCACACACAGCAAGTTTCACTCATTAAGTTACAACAGGGAGCGGGGAGAAGTAGGTATGCTACTAGGAGTTGATAAAATTACAGACCCACGGTCCACTTCCAGCTCTGTCATTCTCCCTGGCACATGTATTTTTCAACCTCAATAATCCCACCAGCACATCCTTCTCCTGGCAATAAAAGTACTCTGCTTCTCCTGCAACTGCCCTCCGGCCCTTACAAACTGTAAACAAGCGGTTGAAGCTGGAACTGGGATATCCAGTTAAAGCACTTTAAATCAAAACTTGGACTATCTAGAGAAAGCAGAGCAGAGGAAGGAAAGCAAAGAGTGTGGAGAGGTGCTGTTGGAACAGAACTAGTCCTCCTGCACTCCAAGCCTGGACCATACTGTCTGCATAGTTTAAGAAACCTCCTGCTGCGGGAGGAGCGGATGCCAACACCACCCGCAGCTGCAGTCCTGTAGTAATAAATTCTCACAGCATCACAGTAATGATGGGGCTGGAAAAGACCTTAAAGATCATCCAGTCCAAACTAAAACCAGCCAAGTAAAACTAACATCTCTGAGCTGCAAGACAGATTTTAAAACCTCCGCTGTGCTGGCAGGTACCTGCAGCAACTGCAGCAGAAGTTACTGGTGGTAGGGACGTTCCCATTCATTTAGCCAAGGTGTGCTGGCATGTAAAAAACAAAAGGGCCACCTGTTTAGAAAGGTTAGGCTACTGAAAGGTATCTTGAGTTCCTCTACTGCAAAAAGAAGGGCTTCTTGCCATTTCCCTTCGCTTACACAGTGTGGATAATGCACAGGACAAGCTGCTGAAAGGAAGGCTTCCAAAAAATAAAGGGGTAGATTTAGGTTAGACATCAGGAAAAGGTTCTCTACAACGAGGGTGGTGGATCCCTGGAACAGGCTGCCTGTGCTACATGATGCGCATCGTGTTCTGGTTGGAAACCAGGTTGTTTTGGCCATTGTTTGTTGCAGTTTCCAAGGGAGTTCTGCATTTATGAGAGAATCACAGGGTTGGAAGGGACCTCCAAAGGGCATCCAGTCCAACCCCCCTGCAACCAGCAGGGCCATCACTCACCAGACCACATTGCCCATCCAGCCTGACCTTGAATGGCTCCAGGAATGGGGTCCCCACCATCTCTCTAGGCAACCTGTTCCAGGGATCCCACCACCCTCATCTTCTTGCCCCAAAGAAGCCATGACAAAATAACTGCAGAGGCAGTCTGCTGCTGCCTCGCCTGCACCTCGTGTCTTAGGGCCAGCTGAAAATGAAATTCCACCTTTCCCTTTTGAAACCGAGCAAATCAAGCTTAATGACAGCTCAGGCTCTTGAAAAAGTTAACGGTGAGACTGTTTTAAAATCCCTTTAAAGCCGCTCTTTAAAAGCGAATGGTTACATAAACCGCTGAAACTCAGGAAATTCGAGCTGAAACGTGTCAGTCTGTGGTTAAAAAATGGAAAGTGACAGGAGCTAAGGGCTGAAGAACATTTCTCTTTAGCTTGCAGGGCTTCTACCTTGTCTTGTTTCCTTTGTTACTGGGGGAAGGAGATATCAAAGCAGAGCTATTTTCTTAAAAGGTTCCATTTCATGGTGTCTTTTGATAGCCCGCGGGGGTAGGGGGATGGTTTATGATTTAGCCTACTTTTCTGTCTGTGAAGATGTCTGTGTTGGAGGAGCCTGCGTTATGTACTGCTCCTGCTACGGGACACAAGGTAATGAAACAACAACGCGGAGCTTCTGCAGGGGAAGGGCCAGACCCACTGTTTGCCTACCCTCTGCGGAGGCACTTCTCAAGCAAATGTTTGGTACAGAGAATCGTTCTGCCTCCACGAGGGCTCTGTATTGTTATCCTGAAATCCCAACAGTTGGAACAATTCCAAACGAGAGGCAAAACTGACGATGATGAAAAGATAGGACTGAAAAATACAGACTGTAACTAACTCCATCGACGGAAAGCAGGAGCAGCTGGGATCCGTGCAATGGAGGGTAAGAGGAATTCCACCCCAAGGCAAAACTCCATGGTTCCGGAGAGGAGCACAGAGAACTGCCTGACCCATCCATCACACCTTTCCAGAAAGCTCACACAATCATTAAGGTTGGAAGAGACCTCCAAGATCATCCAGTCCACCTGTCTGCCCAGCCCCACTCTGCCCGTTAAACCGTGAACCCCAGGGTCACATCTGCATGTTTTCTGAGCACCTCCAGGGATGATGGCTCCACCTCCTCCCTGGGCAGCCCGTTCCAACTCTTGACCACTCTACCAGGGAAGAAATTATTCCTGCTGTCTAATCGGAACCTCCCCTGGCACAAGCGGACAGCGTTTCTTGTTCAGTCTCTAGTGAGCAAGATCCTGCACGCAGCTGCCTGCACACCCAGTGTTTTACAGCGCTTAACCAGGGGATTAAATGAAGGTGAAGCCCAAACTCTTCTTGGGTCTAAGGGGTGTCCTTCTCCCATTGCAACACCGACACCACCATATTCCCAGTGCAGTTACACACAGCTACCTGACCTCACACGCCAAATGATGCAACACGTTGCTTCTCCTAAGGGATGGCTGAGTCACATGCTGATATCTGATGGGGTCATCAGCTATTATTAACCGAGCTGTCTATGATCAGCTCTGTATCCAGAGGGCAGCAAATATATCCCTGGAGATTCGCTTTGAACGTTTGTCACTGTTGTTTGGAATCAGTCAGGAATCGGGCATCTTTGGTGAGCTAATTGTTAGCCAAATATCTTGCTTTTAACATAAATGCAGTGCAGATTATGAAAGCAATGAACACCACTGCGGGCTGCTCAACAGATGACCTCTCTCTTGTGTAAGTCCCATTTTAAAATGGAATTGTGAGAATCATATTCCATACAAAATAAAGGAGTTCAGCATTGTCTTTCTTCCTCTCTCCCCTCTCCATGCTCACATCCCACTTGGACTGAAGTCAGTGAGGATTTGCCTAAGTAGGAACAGTTGGATCAAGACCAAAATACTAGCAGCAGCAATGTAAATACATGCAGACACAATTAAACGTCACCCTGACGAGCTCCCTGTGTTTAAGGTCTGCCTGCATGGAGCAGAGAGACCTCACCTGGAGTCCTGCATCCAGCTCTGGAGACCCCAGTGCAAGAAGAACAAGGACCTGTTGGAGCGGGTCCAGACGAGACCATGAAAATGCTCAGAGGGCTGGAGCACCTCTGCTGTGAGAACGGACTGAGAGAGTTGGGGTTGTTCAGCCTGAAAATAAGGGTCTAGAGGGATCTTATAGCAGTCTTTCAGTACCTGAAAGGGGCCTACTGGAAGGCTGGGGAAGAAACGTTCAGTAAGACAAGGAACGATAGGATGAGGGGTCATGGTTTGAAGCTGGAAAAGGGTAGAGTTAAGTCAGACATCAGGAAAACATTCTTTGACGTGAGGGTGCTGGGACATTTTGCCTAGAGAGATGGTGGAGGTCCCATCCCTGGAGCCATTCAAAGTCAGGCTGGATGGGGCTCTGGGCAATGTGGTCTGGTGGGTGATGACCTTTGCAGGTCCCTTCCAACCCTATGGTTGCATATTTCACTAAGGCAAGAGCAGCAGCAGATTCTGGTGCAGAATAGAGCCAGACTACCTGTCCTTTGAGCTGTAAGAGCCTAACTCCCCTCTGACATGACAGGTAGAAGCCTTCCCAGGGATAAAGTTGATCCCCTGCTTTTAACCATGACACCGAGTCCAACTCAGAGTGTGCAGCAACTGGCAGACAACCCCCCATTGATATAAAATGTCTGTATTTCATCCTAAGAAAGCTGTCTGTGCCACTGCCACAGCAACCTGTACCCTCACCGCTCACTTTGCATTACCCCTCAGCTGAAAAACCCAGTGATTCCGCTTCAACAGAGTCATTTCACCTTCGTACTGGTTCATGAAGAAGCTGCAAAACTTAATTTGGGGAATTTTTACAACTTATCCTGTCAGTTAACAGGTTTTAAACACTGAGTTGGGAAGACTTTTTTAGCTTAACTTCCTAGATAAGGACAAATCCTCTTTCCCCAAACAATGAGAACGCCTGATTTTCAACATGCATGTCCTGAGCAAGGACTGAAGAAGAACGGGACCCGGAATGGCACACAGATGACCTCGTGTAAACTTCCTGAACAGTATCAGCAGGAGTGAGAAGGTTAAACAAGCCCTTTCATTTACAGCAGCTTGTAAAGGAATTATTTTTAGATAGCTGGAAACATAAAGCTGTTTCGCCAGAGATCAAAAGATCCTATTTTACGGGCACCTCAGATGCTTCAATTTTATTACTGGCAGAGCACTAGCAATTACCACCGACAGGATAACCCACCACACTCTGTTTCGCTACCTGAAAATCATAGAATCTTAGAATCATCAAGGCTGGAAAAGACTTTCAAGATCATCAAGTCCAACTGACCGCCCTACAACCCCTAACCACGAAACCATCTCCTGGAACATCAGGTCTACCTGATGGGGACTCAACCACCTCCCTGGGCAGCCTGTTGTAGGGACCAACTACTCTGTCAGTAAAGAACTTCGTCTAATCTAAACCTCCCCTGACAAAACTTGAGACCATTTCCCCTTGTCCTGTCACTAGTAATCTGGGAGAAGAGACCAGCACCAGCCTCACTACAACCTCCTTTTAGGTAGTTGTAGAGAGCAATAAGGTCTCCTCTCAGCCTCCTCTTCTCTAGACTAAACAACCTCAGTTTCCTCGGCCGCTCTTCACAAGAAGTCTAAAGGAAAAAGCCTCTGGCCCACACAAATCCTCAATTCTACTAATCTAACAATGGAACCAGCAGAGTTACCATGCCCTGCATCCAGGGTTTTGCCCTCTTTAGCTTCCTGACGCAGCTGCAGCCCCCTGTACCCTCACGCTCCACAGGCTAATTTCAATCCTCACCCACATTCATCCCAACGCTTCTTTCCCCCATATCCAAAACTTACAACAAACCAGTGACAAAGAGTCAAACACGAGTGTTATTACAGACAGTGGGAACTGCTGTCCAAAGAACAGTTACCTGCAGAGGACTAGTTAGTGGCCTGTTCCTGGGTACCGCAAATGTTTTGTGAAAACTACCATCCTCTTCAGACAAGGGCATCTTCAGAGTAGAGCTGGTAAGAAGGTTCTGAAAAGGGGAAAAAATGTTTTCCAGTAATTACTGAGAACAATCTGAATTCAAAAGTATTAAAAGCAAATGCAGCCTGACTGCAGAGGGTGAGACACTGGGCTTGGTCACAGATGGAGCCTGCTGGCAAACCTCAAGCTGGGATGCTTGGGACTTGACTTTGCAGGAGCTGTGCTCATGCAAGGTCACCTTTGCAGAAATCAAAGCAGACTTTGTCGTTCTTTTGCATTTTTAACTCCATGACTGAGTCATTTCTATACCCGGCTGCTGGCGTCCTACAAGTGCAAGCTCATTGCAAAGACTGTGAGCTGCACAGTGACTGCAACTTCTGCTACCTTCTACAGGCATCGCAGCCAGCTAATGGAATGTAAGAGTTTTCTTTCTGTGCTTAATAGTGGGAAATGATGTAGAAATAATAAATCCTAGAATCATTCAAGTTGGAAAAGAGCCTTGAGATCATCAAGTGCAACCAGTAACCCTACTCTACCAAGGTCACCACTAGACCAGATCTCTAAGGAAAGTCAGAGAAGGTTTCTGTCTTCCATTTAAGAACTGAACAGGGATGTGAATTAGAAAAATCATTTGGTGGTGTGAAGACTCGCACTTACTGGCACATCCTCCAGAGCAGATGCTTGTGTAAAGAGCTGCGTGTTCAGGTTTTCTTCTTCCCAGTTATTCGAGCAAAAAAAATTTCCAGCCTTGTCTGTTGGAGACTCCACCTGCAAACAGGAAAGGCACCACGATAAAAACCAGTCCAGAGGATCTCTCTGTCAGTTGCTCAATAAATCGAATGAATATTCTTCACAGAGCATAAAATGTGTTGACATTATTGTCTTTTACAGCATCCTTGCTCTTTGCAGAAGTAAAAAAGTTGGAGGTTCTCAAAATAAAATCCCCACCTAATAAAACTTTGAGTACTTGCACTCAGCGCTCCGCCAGCATTGAGGAGTTTAATCCTCAGGAAAGGGTTGGGAACATAGGTATTTTTAGAACTTTAGTGACAAAGTAATATAATGCAACGTCCTCAAATGTTCAGGTTTCTATGTCACTCCATGGAGCTTGGTCCCCATGGGGTTCTTCTATACTTTCCAGCAATATTAGAAAGATTCAATCCAAATTCCTCTCTAATTTTTTTTTTCTTCTTTCTTTTTAAGTTTCAAACGAAAGCTGCATTAGAACATCCCAAGCAAACCCCTGCTGGAAACAGCAGAAAGACTTCTATGGAAATCAATGGGAGATGAATTAGGCATGCCTAGTACACTATATAGAACCGACACGAAGATCTTGGGGCTCACATGAAAGAAAAACAGACACAGCTATTTAACAGAAAAGGCATTGGAATAAGCTTCTCAGTGAAGACTGCTGAATTAAATTGCCTGAGGTAAGTTTGAGATTTACCTCTTGTTTGATTTTCTTCAGCAAAGGGGGTCCACTTTCATGTAGCCCGGCCACTATTGCAGATTCCTCCGACTCCTGCTTGATAACATCCTGCAGATCTTCTACAAGATGAGTCGGAGTTTGAGGCTGAAAGGAAGAAACGTTATATCCAAGTCCCAGAACATCCCTCTGCACTAATATCAAAGCAACTCCTATCATTGTTTCCTTCTTACCAGCATCTTCAAAGGACCATATTTGATTTCCTGAGCTGCAAGTGCATTTTTGAATGGAGTGGGTGTTCTTGGAGAGCTCTCTAATATCGACCTCTTGATTGCTGGAGTTCTGAAACTTTAAAAAGAGGGAGAAAAACTTTAAAGGAACATGCTTGGCAATATTACTCCTTTACAGAAATAGGTGCACACAAGCAGTGGCTGCTGTAAGCCTTGTGAGACCAATACTTTCCTGCAATCCTATAATCCATTTTGCTTTTCTGTCAGAAAGGTAAGGTGGAATAGAATCAGAGAATCAAACCAGAGAATCAGCAAGGTTGGAAAAGACCTTCAAGATCATCAAGTCCAACCATCCATCCACTAAACCATCTCCTGAAACACCAGGTCTACCCATTTTTTGACCTCCTCCAGGGACAGTGACTCCATCCACTCCCTGGGCAGCCTGTTCCAAGGCCACCCCACTTTTTCTGGGAAGAAGTTTTTCCTAATAACCAATCTGAACCTCCCCTGGCACAACTTGACTCCCTTTCCTCTTGTCCTACCGTTAGTCACTAGGAAGAAGAGGCCACTACCTGCCTCACTACAACCTCGTTTTTAAAGTTATTCTGCATTAATGACCTAACTCCACAGCTAAAAAGCAAAAGTTTGACACCAAAATCAGATAAACGTGAACAATTTAGCAAATAACTCTGCAGGATGCATGCAGGGACCCAAGAAATAAACTCTTGTGAATCCCACATGATAACGTGGTAACAGACTTACGCGTGATTTTCCTTCTGGGCTTTGAAAGCCTGCTCCCTGTGGAACGGCGTGGTGACCGACATCTTATGGCCACACAGTGGCGTGGAAGTGAGCGCAGGGTTGTCCAGGTTTGGGTTTTCATGACTGGATGAAGTGTTTAAGAACTGCAGGCAGGGAAAGGAGAAATCAACGAGAGCATCCGGATTACAATGTTGACTTCTTAAGCTGTTGTTGTTGAACTATGAGAAAGAAGTTACTTCCTTCTGATGGACATAGCTGACTCTCCTGATCCTACAACAGGGCACCCGACTACACAGCAAAACAACACTAAGAGTTTGGCTGGAGCACTGAGGGAGCCAAAAAAAGGGCATTTCTAGAGAGGGAAGTGATATAGAAAACGACAACCTGTTCCAGTGAGAAACACTCCAGCACTCTAAGAGCCAGATCCTAAAAGCCTGTGCTGGAGTTTCTGTACATATGTTTTAGTTACTAATTAAGAGTAGAGCGTCCAAGTAAGAGCTGGGTGAAAACAAAGCATGTTGTAGGAATAAACTCACTGAATTTATATAGGGAATCAAGGTGTTTTTTTTTTTTAACGCAGTAAATAAAGTGTTTATGACAGGAAAACAGATTTCCTATTGTCTCTCTCAAACCATGTGCTCCGTTCTCTCAGCATAAGGTCAGAACTGCCACTTCTGATGGGTGCGTGGAGAGTTATAGACTGGAAGTAACTGGCCAAAGAGAAGGCAGCAGTATTCATTTGATGGCAGTTGTTTTGCAAGAGTTCTACCTGGTAACCTAAAATATTGTTTCCCTTCCTAGTGCCTACAGATCTGTGAGCATGTTGGTATCCTTTATCCTGATAATCATAGGATCATAGGGTTGGAAGGGATCTCCAAAGGTCATCTAGGCCTGCAACAGGCAGGGGCATCACTCACCAGACCAGACTGCCCAGAGCCCCATCCAGCCTGATGCTGAATGGCTCCAGGGATGGGGCCTCCACAATCTCTCTGGGCAGCCTGTTCCAGGGATCCCCCATATCTCAACTGCTATCAGACCAAAATAAACTTTCTAAAAAGTTGTAAGGAAATCAGGATTTCTGTGGATAACTGGTATGCAATTAAGAAACCCAACAGCTAATGGGGACTACAGTGGGAGATCATTACATGAAGCCTTTCACTCTTCCTCTGGAAGCAGTGCTTTCTCTGACTTGAAGGACTAAAGCCAAACAGAGAGGCAAAACCAACACAGCAAACAAAAAACCAACACACTTTTAAATAGTGCTACAGCCGTGAAACAAAGCAACCACCAAGAGCAATTTGGAAGTGCAACCTCTGAGCAGGCTGCTTTACTCCTTGTTCCTATTCCACCGCACACCACGTGGCCCAGGTCGAGGATGACAAGCCACAATTTGAATTGCCCGGTTGTTGTCAGTTTGTCTCACAAACTGAATGCTATTTAAATGCAGTTTGGGGTTTTCTAGGTCAATGAATCATACCGTAAGTGGACAGAGATGGAAAGTATTAAAGATAGTCAGAAATGTTAAACTCTAGTAGGTGAAGGAGTTAACAGCAAGAGCAAAGCAAAGACTCACACTCTGAGGCAGAAATGATCCGAATTACAAATCCCCAGCCCCACAGATGAATTTTGAATAAGAGAATCAACAGTTAGCTTGCTGATGATCTCAACTCAACAGTGAAGACTAAGAGCAGTGAGAAGATTCAAACACGGAGTGAAATCAAAAGGCACAACCGTAATTAGTCATTTGTTCCAAAGGATTAGTTTCTAAATTGTTAAGGCTGGGGTGACTTTTGAGAATTAGTAACATCTGTGCAGAAGTCTTGATCTACCTGCGAGGGAGAGAAGGGCAGGCTTTTGACTGGGGAGCGCTTAGAAGCAGTTGAGCTGCTGACGTCAGCTACGACCAAGGCGCTACCATGGCCACTGGCTAAGGGGCTGGAGTGCCCTCTTCTTTTGCGAAGAAGGACCCACGGAGCCACGCTGCCCTGTGAGGCAGATAAGGACTTTGGTGAGTCAGGAGAGCCCTGACTCAATGTGGTTTTGCTCAGCTTTGTGATGGGCTGTTCTTGAGGTCTACAAGCACTGGCCCCTCTTTGCTGAAGCTGTGCGACTTTGCCTGAGGGAGCTTTGCTAGCCGAAGTGTCTGTGTCTTCAAAGAATTCAAAACTGCTGAGATCACCCCAAGATGAAGGATCCTGCAACAACGTGGGAGGCACAGAGCTATAAGACAGTGTATAGTGCCACCTCATGAAAATACAGTGCTAGGATCAGCCCGTAAGCAACAACAACAACAAAGACCCAGTTCAATTCCGCTTGACCCTGTTTATTTGAGCAGTAACACTGCAAACATTTCTCTGTGTTTTCAGTATGCACCTTCATCACATCAAACTGTCTCACACCCCAGCAGTTTTCTGGCAACTGAGTCCCCAGAGAAACCATGAGTCAAATGATGTCCCTACTGGGTTTTCTGTACGTATGAAGATGATGCCTTTCATCACCAAAAGTGTGTGCCTTGGAGTCTAAGCCCCCGTAAGACTGGTCTCACCCTAATACCCTGCACGCCTGCTCTGGACGTGCTGAAAGGGACATGAGGTTTGCATGAAGCAGACACATCTGCTGCCGAAGAAGGGTGCCACCACCAAATGTATTTTGTAAGTGCTATTTCTGTTACAAAAGAGCCCCCAACGGGAAAAAGCCCAGGTCAGTGTCAGTCAGCTACTTGACATCTAAAAGTGTTCTCCACAAACCCCAGGGCAAGCAACTCGAACTTTTGAGAAGCAGCTGCTGAAGCTACAACACAAACTTTGAGAAAATGATGCAGATACACGAGCAGCTACACCAAATCCTACAGCGTATGTCATTTCAAATATAAATAGGTATCGTATCATTGTTTAAAATCTGTCATGATTTCTCTGTCTTTAGCTTAAGGAGCTTCAATATCAAGAGGTTGTTTGAAGGTCTATGGTGCAGTTTCCTAAATATCACACTCCCATACCAAGATGTTGCCGGGAAAGGAGGCACCTACAAAAAGCTTCATTTATGAAGCTTCTCTTATGAGCTGCTGCTTGTAGTTATGTCAGAAGCTAAGCTTCACATCTGGTAGCAATTAGAAGTAATTTAGACAACAGAACAAAGAAAGAAACACATTTAGGATTGTCCCAGTTCCTCTCCCCTCACTCCCTGACCACGCACAAATCCACCTGAGGCAGCGAGTCTACTTACGGAGTCTATTAACTGAAGTGTTTCTGCAAATTCTAAGAGATTCTTAACATTATCCAAGATGTTGCTCTGGTGAACAATCATGCACCGTGCGGGGGAAGCACTTTCCTCGGGTAAGCAACCGTGATCCACCGGCGGGGATGGAGTACAGTGGTGGTGTTCCCCCAAACAGGAAACAGGTACATTGTCACCACTGGTCCTGGTGCTGTCAGCAATCGTGGTGCTGTGCCAGCCGGGGTAGTTTGTTGTGTGGTTCTGTGTCTAAAGGAAGGAAAACAAAAAAAAAGAGAAAAAAGTGGGGGGAAAGAAGGCAGAAGGAACTTAGCAATGAAATTGCACAAGGTGTCAGATGCCACTGGAGGAAAGATAAAAGTAGTTGCATCATCATCTAAGAGCTTATGCCTATGAAACGATTGTCAAGATGTTTCCTTTCATCAGCGCAAGATCTTGTTTTAAGTAATGTTGGCATTGTACTTGTTATCCCAAAGTTACCTCACCATCTACTTCCAGGAATGTGAACATTTATCATTACTAGCACATAATCGATTTGTACTGGTTTACTCCAAGAGCTCAAAAAGTGTCTGCAAGTCATTTTCTGTGAGAAGCAAGAAACAGCAGGAATTCCCTATTGAGCACTCAGCACTCTAGAAGGCTGGAGGGTTTGAGAGTTAGAGTTGCTTTTGTTTGCTTATCTCCTTCTCTTCTTCTATCCCTGTCTAATGCTACAGCTTACACCAATGCAATGAAGAGGCTGTCAAATCAACGTGGTTAGGAAAGCAGAAGAACAAATTAACAGAAGTTTCTTTCCAGTGTGATCATGCAACAGAAGAAATTGCAAAACATTAACTAAAGTTAAAAAGTGGCCAAACGTATCATGCATGCAGTTCTTTAACTATTAATGTAAATATTACCAAAAAAAATCATTAATTCAAAAGAATAAAAGAATCTGCTGGCTATCACCTCTCTTCAAAAACGATTTGGGGATTGATTCTTGGCTTTGGTGAGGGTTTTAAGTAATTCCGTAAGGGTTTTCACACGTGGACATCCAATGCCATAGAGAGCAGCGTGAGAATTCAGTAATAGCCAGCATTTGTTCCACACATGCAGTTACGAAGGGTCTATCAATTATTGGAGAAGTAAAATAAAACTGTCAAACATGCACCAAGTCCAAAGCTTACAAAAAGGGTCTAAAACACAGCTGAAGGAAAGAAAACAACAGAGGAGAAACATCTAATGCACAGGCACTACATTTTCATCCCGTGAAGCATTGCACACTTTCAGAAATGGGAATCTCATTGATTTAGGATCTGTGGGATTGCTATTTTCACACAGTCATTAGGTTTCCAATAATTCAGCACAGAGCCCAGCCCTGCTCCCACTTTGCAAAGGAAAATACCTTCAAACTGTTTGCGTGTTGGGTTTTTTCCCCCCCAATAGAAGCGTTTACAAGGCAAATCCAGATTATTTTCTATGTGCTATGTTTCAGCCTTTTAAAAGGGAAATATAGAGCCTTCATTAGTATCAAAAGCAGAAGGGGAATAAAAAGTTAAAAAGACAAGCACTGGGGTAATGCTGCTATCCCTCCATCCAAGCACACAGTGACAATCTTACTGGTAATGCCTGCTGCCCTTTCAGTTCATTCTCAGTCGACATTAGTAGCAACTCTAATTCCTTTATTCGTTTTTCTTTCTCAGGGTCTTCATCATTATAGTGTCTCTGAAATTAAGAGTTAAGGGAAAAGAGAAGATAAAGGTCTGATAGGATGTAGCAACTAAAATGCTTATGGCTTGCCGTCCTGTGGTTATAACAGCCAAATTAGACTCAAAGATGAAACACAATGGCAATTGTGTTTTCTACAACCAAAGTCCCTGCTGAATTTCACTAGAGACATTTGAAACGGAGAGAGTGGAAGCTACGGCACCAGATGTCAACTACTGTGCTTCAAATCCACTTCAGAAGAAGCAATTATTAGCCATGTTAGAACGCCCCCACCTTCCCCGTTTTCTCCCTTTAACATTAAGATCTTTCCTTAGCGTTCGATGCCTGCGTTTTGATTTATCACACGTTTAACAAAGTGACTCTTGAAATGAGGTTCAAGTTATCTACCTGGATAGCTGCCGCAGCCGGCTGAGGAACATTGACAATATTTACATGCAGTGCTACTGGATATGGGATCTGACCAGGGACCTAGGTCAAAAAGCAAAAGACACTACAAGTTATTATTTCTACCAGATTGTATTGTGAATGTGTGTTAAATATACTTGGGTATATTAAAATCCATGGAGATGGAAAAGCAAGAACCCCAACGACAAGGAAAGTAAACATTTCTTTTACAAGTGTGACACTGAACATGAGGAAATTCATATATGAAATAGCTATCCTCCCTGGAGGAGAAAAGGTGAATGACTTATAAAGGTTTTCCAAATTGAAGTGAAAATACAAAAGGTGTCATTTATTATCATGGAATCACAGAATCATCATCTAAAACTCTACATTGTAGCTGAAGCAGCAGCCTGTTTCATTATTAATCATTAATAGAGAAGGAATCTGATAAAAACAGTAATTGTTTACTTGGTTCCAACAGACAACACACAAACAGAATATTACTGCAGGCAACGTGGGAGATTCTCACTGAGCACCGAGCTAACCAAATTCAGCTGATCTTCAGGAAAGGTAATATTCACCACATCATACCCAAAGCAGTGCTGGAAACACATCCACTGCTCACAAGGAGTTAAAAAGGCTGAACCTGGTTCTGTGACCTGAATGCCAGCATGCCGTGTGAAATGTAAATATTTCCATCACTGAATTACGTCCTCACCTGGCATCGAGTCATACAAGTCCACCAAGACTGGGAGAAAAAACCCTCAAAACTTCCTGAAATCAGGCACAGCTGCATTGCACCCAGCTATTCAGTGAAGCAAAACAACAGCAAAACCCTCCTACATTCCCAGGCACTTACATTCTGTGGCTCAGAGATGTGGTAGTAGGGGTAGTCACTGCTCAGCGGGGGCTGGCTGGCCACTGGCAGCTGTGCGGAAGAGGGGTTGTGAGCAAATGTCATCAAGTGGTTGCTCTTCTGAAAGCCAGCAGCTGTTGAGGAGTGACAGGGTTTGGAGGACTCCTGTAGGTAACCCTCCTGCTCAACCTTTCGGCGCATGGTGGAATTCCAGTGGTTCTTGATAGCATTGTCGGTTCTGCAACAGAAATACAGATGTTTGAAGGGTTTTAACCACGGACTACTTCCAATTCAAACAGATTAACGGGCAGGTAACTGCTGCTGGCAATTCTCTGTAAATCTTGAGCTGCTCTCTAATCTTCCTCCTGCCCCCACCTTTAAAAATGCTACTCTCAGCTTCCCAGCAAAGATGTTTGGTATAAAAGGGAAAAGACAAATGAACTACAGTTGTTTAAAGCAATGTCTACACCTTAGGCCCTCTACTGTAACACATTTCAGTTTCACCTCATTCTCATGAGGTGACAGCAACGGGTAACAGCCCTTGTCACTGCCCTAAAGGACAGCCAACACCATCTCCTTAAGTCTAAATACTACACAGGAGTGTCACTGTGTCTCATTGCTGGAAAGGAAGACTGAACTAACTTGCAAGCAACTTTCCAGTTGACCGCCTAGACAGTGATGACTTCACACTGTTCACACAAACACAGCAAACAAAGCTGCTGGGATTTTTCTTAGCTGCAGAAAACGTGGGATTCAAATTCCCACACACATGAGTCAGAAAAAAACAAACTCATCACATCCGTGAGATTTTAAAAGCACATTTAGACACAGCTCCTCTCTTTGAAAACCATCCACACTGTGCTATTGGCAGAGATGTCTGTGATGAGTGGAAGATACAAAAAAACTTGTCAATGGGTCATTCCTTTCTTGTTTTATTCTAGAAAGTGAGGCAGCCAAGGGAACGCTCAGGTAGCAGGCTATCACGATCTTATTGGCATCGTGATCATGGTATTACATTTAGATCTTGAAGGTATTTCAAATAGTCTGAATGAAAATGGAAAGGCTATCCTCTCCTTTGCTTTGGTTATTTGTTTGACTCTCTGTTGAGTCACTGTTGCTACAGAGTGAATAGGAAATTTTATGCAAGCCATGCACAAACTTCCCATGAGACAAGTATTTCCATGACCAGATTTTAAGGAAGTCAGTTTCTCCTGTTTCATACAAGGATTTTTAACAGGTCAGAATCATCTGGATGGTTCAGGAGTGATTACAGATGTTGGAGCGACCTTCTCTTAAATCATTTGGAATTAACAGACTAGATTTCCTGTTGAAGCTGTACCCTTAGCTCAATGTAAATTATATCCCACTTTCAGACCTCATCGTTCCCTGCTAAATCAGTTTACATTTTGACAGCTCCTAGAAGCACAAGTGAGATTGCACAGACATTTAGGAAACTGTTACTGTCTTGCACTAGTTCCTGGGGTTCTTTTACCTATGGCAAATACTAAAAGCACATAAAAATAGCACACTGTTCCTTATACGGACCGAACTGTTCCCCCCTGAGAAAAACACCCATTGATGTTACTGGCTCTCCAGGTTTTGATTCCAAATTTTTTGTGATTTATACAGTGCAGCCCGAGTCAACTGAAAGGGACTGCTCAGACCTGCAGATTTTCCCTGTGTAAGAGCTGAAGGTATATGTCATTACCGTCCAGGCAGCAACTTTGCAATTTCTGCCCATCTGTTTCCCAGCCTCTTGTGTGCCTGGTAAATAATTCTATCTTCCTCTTCTGTCCAGGAGGTTTTCTTCACTTCTGGATTCAAATGGTTGTGCCACCTCTCCCTGCACTGTTTTCCAATCCTTCCCTTCAAATGCTTAGCAATGACAGACCAGCGCTTTGGACCATATTTCTGCACGAGTTCTATTACCTTCAAAGAAGGACATAAAAACTGCCTGTATTTAACAATGCATGATGAACCGATGCAATTTTTCTGCGGTGGAGCAATACTTCCAACAACATTTCTTAAAATTTCCAACGCACAATTCAAGGTTCCCCACTTCCCATTTACACTTGCACCCATCAGGGAAAATTCTGGAAACAACTGAAGCATTTCTAGACTAGGGTTCTGCATTACTGTGCTGTAAAGCAACATTAATTAGCTTAGAGAAAAGCATTACACAAATACTCAACATTTATACTGGTTAGTATCACTACTGGACCAGTTTGCCTCTGGTCATATTAGTGTTGAGATCACCACAGTTTCACAGAGCTTCATCCCAATACGTGAAATCCAGTAGCAAGACATTAATTACATGGGAAGGAAAACTGCTCACCCTCTGATCCTCCTCTTTAGTCCATGGACCTTTAATAAGTTCTGGGTTTAGTACCTTCTGCCATCGGTGCTGGCACTGAACATCTGTCCGGTTCTAGTGAAACGTAAAATATGCAAAGTGGGTCATTCTTTAGACAAGATGAATGCAGAGTGATAGTGCTCTTATCTAGCTACACATGCTCCTGACATATTTCACTGCCAACTACAAGTACTGAACAGCAAGCAGTGATACAGTAGGGCTGAGAAGATACTCCCAACTACCTGAAAGCTGAAGCTTTGCCACCTACGCAAGAGCTGTCATGACTCCTACAACAGTTCAGGTGCTCACAAACCAGTTATCTTGTAAACCACACTGATGATTGATCTTTTAAAGCTACTTTTGCTCTTTGCTGAGGCATTTTGTTTCAGTGCACAGTGACCATCAACTGTGGAACAACCAACCACTGCCCATTTTTGTTCGTTTTTTTTACCAACCCTTTCTGAGAAGTGAAAGGAAAATTAAAGGTAAGGGTTTCCACAGCATGCTAACTACATTTGTGAAGGGGGGGTTGAACTAGATGATCTTTCAAGGTCCCTTCCAACCCCTCATCTTCTGTGATTCTATGTTTGGTTGGTTTTGAGATAAATGGATGCAAGCTGAACCTTTGAGAGTCTCTTTCTGTGGAGGTTTTATACCTGTCCCAAAAATGTAACTATAAACCAACCACTCCCCTTTCCTTTACATGGAAACCTCTGATAAAGAGTGCCACTAGAACTGGAAACAGAAACTAATCCACTTACAGGAAGGAAATTGGCAATGACCTTCCAGTCTTCTGTGCCATTCTGCTCCACAAGCTTCTTCAGTTTCTCATCCTGAAGCAACAACAACAACAAAAACACCTAGACATTAATATTGCAAACTCTTAGAAATCAAGTGAAATATATCTTCTAAATAAACATAGCTGCTTTCTAGTTTTGTATGAATCTATTTCTGCTTCCCAAGTGCAAGGAGAGATGGTCTGTAGTCTTCTCGTAATTTGAATGGCCTAAATCAGGAGGTTTTTCTCCTCCTATAGATTTTGGTGGATTTCTTTTACTGTACTGCAGAAGAAATGAGAGACTTTTTCTTGATTCACACATGCTGCTCCAAGCAAGGTAACTGTCAATCTTGTACTGGATTTACAGGAGGTTGCTGATGTCTGGATGCCAGGTATCAGCACAAGAAGCATATTCAGTAGCACTGAGGCACCGGCTGCCTGGGGATCTCTGAAAATCTTAGCTTTAAGCTTTATGCCTCACAAGTAATGAGAGTTCCTCATTGCCTATCCCTGTGCAATAGAACTAATGGCTGCATTTTGCTCCTGACCACAGAGAGGCAGTTTTGCATACTCCTAACAGCAAGAAATTTGGCCCCGTGTTTTTAATGAAATATGGACCCTAAAGACAAAAGAAACCAATCTCATGTACTGGGAAAGACTGAGATAAAGTAAAGAAAGGGAGCACTGCTCCAAGAGATAAGATGAAGGGAACAACCCTCCCCTGCTCTGGTTAGCACCTCCCAGTAGGCTCTCAGTTCATGTGTCAGGAAAGTGGCCACAGGGCTTCATGGCCATCCCTTCTACTGTATCATAACCTCTGCCACCGCTTTAAGAGCAGGCTGCAAGAGATGACCTGTGGCTGTTCATGTACCAATCTACATTGTTAGTGAAAGTCCTAACTCAAGAAAGAAACAGAAAAAGAACCATATTAATACACTTCATGATAAAGTCAAACCAGTTAAATAGGTACATGATATCCACCTGGCAAAGGATTTTGATACCAGAATTTACCCGGAAAGTCAGCACAAGGGTATTGTGGTTAAAACACATTCTGACCTTCAAAAGCAGAACTCTTGAATGCTCAGTTCTGGCACTGCTTGAGTTTATTTCTCCCAGCTTTTAATTTATTTTCCCTTAAAATCTCAGAATGCTGCAATTAAAGTGCAAATTTCAAAAGACACTGAAGGACTGCAGCAGGCTCCGCCACAGTTGTTTGCTGCTGTGGGACACTGAACACGCATCAGCTCTTGCATAGCAACTGTTTTCAAACAAAAAGAGGCAGCAGCAACAACCAAGCATTCCTGCAGGTGACTCTGAATCTGTTTCTCTAGCAGGGACTAAAGAGAGACTCATGTATGTGCAGTGTAGACATTGGTGGGCATCCAAGAAAATAATTGTGTATTTTGTTTAAAAGAGAGATCCTCAATGTTAAATAAAACACTGAATATGGCTAAGGGGTCAAAAATGCTGTCCTCATTCGTATACACAGGACTGTCACTCAAGTTAGTTTGCAGATAAGGAATACAGAGAAGAATGTGATCTGTGTCCTCTCTGTTGTTTCCCAGGCGGGAGATAAATGAACTTGGATTTACCTCTTCACGGGTCCATCTGGTTTTCCCTAAGTGACGTTTTCCAGTCTTAGGCAGCAGACCATCATAATCATGATCATACATCTCAACATCTTCATCATCATCGTCACTACTGTATATACTGTAGAAGGAAACACAGCAAGACACAGAGTGGAACATGAGGACTCAAGCTACAAAGCCCAAACAACTCACTACAACCCTTACAAAGGTTACACAGATAAAAGTTTTTAAACTTGCACAACAAGATTTGTTCTGCATTCTGTTGTTCTAGTATTCTGAACTGGTTCTGCTGTTTTTGGTATCCACAGATACAAGCAAAGAGTTGGCAACCTTCGTATTACTGTGCATGTTTAGACCTGCTCCTAATGTTAGATCAGTGATGAATAACACATTTGGCAAATTTTCAACCAATGAAGGCTTCAAATTAAAATACAATGTTTGGGACAATAAAGAGAACTGGAGGCTGTGTCCATTACACAAATGCACGCTCAAAATCTTTTAACTCGTGACGTACATTCTGGAAAACACTGGTGGGGTCCCTTGTGTGTTTAATGGAGCTGTTAGTTATACTGTTCCCAAATAAAACAGGCTGTGTGCAAACAACAGAAGTTAACCAATAATAATCTTGTCTGACAGTATGGTTGTGGACCTTATATGTGAAGGCAGAAGTTTCTATAATAAAGTAAAGCCAGCAACTGGTAGCATTCAGATGCAATAAGCTCTACTATAATACATGCCCTCCATTCAAGGGTCTAGTCAGACAAGGTCTGAGGACAAGTTTATGTCACATCCTGCAAGAAAGAAATGAATGACTGAAGCTTTTTAAACTCTGTTTTTCTAACTTAAGGCTGTGTTACCTCTATTCCATTTCCAAACACCTCATACTGGTTTTGAAATACTCTGCTTCTCACCTAATTCATGACTAAGGGATTTCCCCAGAGGCTATCTTTGGGTAGAAGGGACTCTACTGAAACTAAATGAGACTGTTTCGCTATCTTCTGATTTTAAAGACATAAGCAGCTCCAGCTAAGAGATGGCAACCATGAGCTCTAGAAAGACGATGTCACGCTCAAAGACTAACAACTGGGATATATCTTAGGGTATGGTGTGCTGTGAGGTGCGGAGGCATGACTGGGACATTAAAATAGAGTAATTTTGTAATAAAGGTGTCTGGCATTGGTTTCTCCCCTTAACCTACTTTCAGCTGCAGGGAAGCACAGTCAGGATGCACAATACCCCCGAAACACAAACTTACACTTTCAAATACGGGCCAGCCATACATACACACCTTCAGCCCTGGCCTGTGCTCCATGTAAGCAGATTTCCCACAGCCTGTCGTTATGTGCGTGGCCTTTACGAGCCTCTGTAGGGTGGCCCCCTGGCAGACCCCCCCGGCCCGATCCAGCGGTTCCCTCCCTGTTCCCAGCCAGAGGTAACCATGTGGGGGTCAGCACCCACAGGAGGTCCCGCTCCACTCGCCCCTCACTCGCAGCCTCCTGGGCTCGACGTGCGGGAGCCAAGTTTGCCCGCTCCGGGAGAACCACACCGAGCTCATCGCCTAGTCCATGTAGCACACGGAGACAGCCGTGAGGCAGACCAGGTGGCAAAGGGAAGTTTTGCGGAACAGTGTCCTGTATTTGTTTCGAAAACGAGTTTCGCAGGGGATGCGGGCGCCAGGGACGCACCGAGCACCGACGGGCTCCCCACGCACCGACGGGCTGCGGGCACCGCAGAGCCGGGCGGCTGGACGGCAGCGGCGAACGGGTTAAAATGCTTTCAAGTGCAGTGCCAGCACTGTAACCGGTTTATTTAAATAACCGGGGCCTCGCTGGCACCGCAGAGCTGAGCAACCCCCGCTGTACTACCTGTGCTCTCCAGCAGGAGAGAAGGGCCCCGGGATTTCGGGACGCTCGGGAGCTGCAGCAGACAGCCGGGCCCTCAGAGCGGTTCTACAACTCTGTATGACTTTGCACCGCCGGCTCCAGCCCCGCAGCTTCCCTCGAAAGACACGGCTCGGCTTGGCAAACCTCCTTGCGGGGGGGGAAGAGGGTTGGAGCATCCCGTGACACCCCTCGCCCCGCAGCGCTGCCCCGGCAGCCGCGCTGCACTCTTCGCCAGGGCAGAGGGAAAAAAACAGAAAGTGGAGAGGAAATGACTCGCTACTGCTGCTCCTGCATCGGCTGCCGATGGAAGGAATTCGGGCACCGGTGCCCGGGGCACAGCCCGCGCTAGTTCCCGCTCCC
>VZRI01009123.1:573335-719598 GCA_013397515.1 Upupa epops | reverse complement strand
GAAGCAGTCGAGGCAGGGGACATGCCCCCCCCTCCCGCCTGCTCCGCAAGTGGGGAAGGGGAGTCCCCTGGATAACTTCGGGGGTCTTGGCGACCACTGCCGATCCCCGAAGGTGCCTCCCGCCGGCGGGAGATACTGTGGGAGGGTGGCCCTGTCTGGGTGCACCTGCTCCGCTGCCTCGGCGGCGTGAGGGCTGCAGCGGCGGCAGCAGCACTTGGGGGACAAGTGACTCCGCACCTCCTCCACCCCCACCACCCTAGCTGGCAATGCAGACTCAAAGGGAACCGGGGTCTCGGGGAGTCTGGTGGGGTTTCGGTGCCGGGAGCAGCCAGACGGCGGCTGCCGCACCACGGGGGATTTTCGCTGCAGTTCCCGCCGCCGCTGCCGGGAGGTGGCCGGTGCGTGCAGCCGGGAGGGGCGGTGGGTGTCCGATGAGCTCCGGAGAACACGTTCGGCGATACAGAAATGAGTCAGGATGTGAGAAATGGCGAAACATGCAAAGTTCCCAGGCTGCGCTACTGCTTGAAAAATCGGGGCTCTGCAGCGGTTTCGGCTCGCTCGCCCTTTCCTCAAAGGCCCGCGGATCATCAAGGAGCCGCCGACGGGGCGGGACAGGGCTGGGCGGGACCACAGGGCCGCTCCCGAGCCCGCGGCGCCGCTCCCTTGGGGCCGGGGTGGACTGGGGGCCCGATGTCCTCTCGGGACGGAGCGTCCCGCCAGGCCGGAGGCCGTGCGTGAGGCACAGCCTAGCCCAGAGACATCCACAACCCTGTGGGATCCCGCGTAACGGGTTCACCGGACAGGCAGCTGGGGCTGTGTCCCCAGGCTCTGCATATTCACCGGTTCTTGGGATCGCTCCTTGTCCCAGATTAGCCAGAGGGGATACATCATTCCTGCCTCGCCCTACAGATGTCTCCGTGGCCATCCCTGCCGCTCTCCAGTTGCCTACCTGTAAACTGGGTGGGCTGCACTGGAGACCAGCTGTAGCTGAAGGTGCCGGTGCTTTGGGCAGTAACATCTTCACACCTTTGCAAAGCCGGGAAGGGAGGGGAGTTGGGTTAATGCTAATGGCAGCAGGACAACTGGATAACCAAAGTCTAACTCAGCTTTCTGCTCAACACCTGGTGAACTTTAAGTAAAGCAGAAAATGAGGCTACTTGGATCCATCACATTTTCGAGGTGGCCTTTTTCCTGCTAAAGGAATTGGGGAGTGAAGGGAACCAGAAGGCGAGAGAAAATGTCAGTGACCACCCTCTGCTGCAGGCTATTGGGAATGTGTTCTTGATCCAAATGTAGTCAGGGTGTTTCAACCTACGACAGAAAGTTGCTCTTGCAGAATCACAGCTGATAGCAAGCCACGTTTTTATTTTATTAAATGTATTTTAAAAATTATTTTATTAAAAGGAAAATCCCTATTTTATTCTTTTGTGCTCATGTGTCAAATGTTGCTTTCATTCCCCACGATGGGAATGATAGTCATACAGCTCTATCAGAGGCTAATCTCAAACTTTTAAACAAAAGTTATTTAAAATTAAGAGAGATTTTAAGGTTCTATTCCACCAGAGGAGGAGAGGCTGGGCCTGAGGCTGGGCCTCTGCAGCTCTAAGACTGGATTCACTGAATGTACTGTTATGGGTCGGTTCTGATGAGTCTGGGGTGAAAAAAGTGCAATTCACTGAAACGGCGTGACGGTGTTGCCTATAGTTTCCACAAACAACACTGTGCAAGGTTATCTCTTCCTGCTTCTGCGGGAAACATTCTCCCTTGTTGATTTTTGCAAATGCTTCAGTGTTAAGTGAGACAAATCCGACATCTTCCCGATTTGGATGTAAATTTGCTGAATAAATGCAAAGAGTGTCTATTACTGCTCTCAAGAGAGCTGTTAATATGCACAGTTTTCTGCTAAAGGTTTTCTGCTAAAGACTGTTTCTTCTCCAGTAACTCGGAATAAACACCCCTTTTTTCTTACCAGACTGAAAAAACCCTCCAGTCCACCACGGATTTTTATGTAAAATTGCAAAGAAAATGTACTTTTGCTGTGTTTAAAGAGGGAAATTGCACCTCCACTTCGGGGTTAAAGATCAGACTTCCCCAACTCTGTATATATAACCCTCCATTAAACCCAGTAAGGTGTGCGTGTGTGCTCGACTGGTGTTTCTGCATTATTAATGTTTAAAAATTAGCTAAAAATGAGCCACGACTCTAATGTTTTATTTTCTTTCCCGAGCATCTGTAGCCTGGGGCACTTTGGGGTGTGAGGGTTTTTTTACGCTATATCCTTGCCAAAGCCCTACAGAAAAAGAAATCACCCTTCTGCATCTGAACTCGGAGATCATCTGCCCTCGATGTGTAGTAGCAAACTTCTTCTTATATTATCCTTCCAGCTTCATTAATTAGTGATGTCTCTGAGCCTATTTATAGTAATTGCATCAACTGACACAGTAATTGTAAACAGCATCACTGCGTGTTCTGGTCATCTTTTCCTTACACAAATTATACAGTTAATTTTATAAAAGTAATTCTATAAATGCTCAAGACCCATTGAATGACTTGATTTCCTGCACCTCCAGCACAAACACAAACCTCAGAATGGAGGTAAAAGCACGTGGAGAAAGTTACGAGAGTCCCAGTGAAACACCAAACCCCAAGCATGTTGTCTTCATCCTCGATGTTTTCCTGCTTGTGATCTGCTGGTGGGACTGGAGCTGAGCGCTGCCAGCATTAGCAGAGCCGAAGAGAAAAGCCATTGGGAAGGAAACGTAGCTGGGAGGGAGAAGAAAAACGTGGAGCCTCAACAACTGGATTTTCCAAACAGGTAGGAGGGAGTTGCATAAATCCTTTTCGGACTTTGGATGATCCGAGCAGCAGTCTCTACCTTCATGTTCTTCCTTCTTTATCTGAGTTTGCCACAGAACCTGCAAGAATGTTGTGAAATCAGTGTCTAACCACTTACCTGATCACACGCACATACACACAGGTTTTGTTTCCATCACAAGCCTGATAAACCTTTCTTTCCTTTGGATCTGAAGGAATCTCAGAAAGGTTTTTATCAGTGGATGTTAAAATGTGCTTTTTTGTTTACTTTCTGCACTTCTTCCAGCTTGTGCAATGGAAATCAACAAGCAACTTTCACTTTTTCTTTAGTTTCACTTTTAGGCTGTAGTCACTCTAAAGTTTCAAATGCAGTTGTGGTATTTTTTTTTGTCACTGAAAAATCAGGTGTTTGGGGATATTTTGGATAGGGATTTTCTTGAGGAATACGGTTAATACATCTGCTGCAAAATAACAATGTCTGTTCCCCTTTAACATTGAACAGAATTTCCTCATAGAAGATAAGAAGGCTGATTAAAAGCTCTGTGGAGGGAGGCAGGAGATTTAATGGGGTTTAATGCCTCTTGTATCACATACCAAGTCACTTAGAGCCACGTATCCAGCTGGATTCCCTTACCTGTGGATATAAATGATGTCTAACAATGAACATTTTTGTTCCAGTAGACTGTGCAGTGTGTTATGGTCAGGCTGGAGACTGCACAGGGCTACCTGCCTCAAAGGGAGCTGGATGTGTTACCCATCGGATTTGCATGAGCATCAGGACTCTGACAACAGCAAACATGTTAGGTGTGAGTGGCAAGCACCTGCCCTAATGAACATGGACATTGTGTGGACCTGGAGAGGGCCAAACCAGATGACAAACTGTGGGCCAGCAGGGGATGTGACTGCCTCCACACTATTGTACCCACATTTTCTTGTGGCCAGGCTGAAAAGCCAGAGAAAGAGTAGTGAACGGAGAACTGGAATAAGCTGAGTGGCTGGCAGTAAGATCCCCCCCTAGGCTATGTGCTTAGAGAAAGAAGGAGGTGCTTTGCTGGCTCTGGCACCAGCTGTGTAGATGGCATAACCTAGACCTTCAGGTTTGCACATCTGGTTTCAGCACATGCAGTTTCAGAGTCCTCTTACCACTATTACCTTTTGATTATACCAGAGCAGCTACACTGAAACCCTGCAGCATGTTCTTGTATAAAGCTGGAATAAGACAGCAGTGGTTCAAACTTAACTGGTTGACTTAACCAGAACAGGCTGCCCAGGAAGGTAATGGAGGCACCAACACTGGAAGGGTTCAAAAAACAGGTAGACATGGTGTTTCAGGAAAGGTTTAGGTGGTTAGAGGTTAGAGGTTGTAGGGAGGATGACTGGACTTGATGATCTGGAAGGTCTTTTCTGACTTTGATGATTCTATGTTTCCATGACTTCATTATTTCCTTCTGTTTATTTATTTTTAAAATATAGGTGGCCTTAGCCCAGATGAGGTAGCAATAGAAATCCAGTGATAATTTTAGACTGAATCAACTGAAGTTTTAAATGAAAGGGATTACTAACAGAATAAGAGATCTATTTCCTTTCTGGTGCAACACACAAATTTTCCTGATTGTAAAGTCTTGGATGATCCTGTTTGTTTAAAAGGTGAGGGAAAATCAAAAGGCACCTGCTCTGCTGCTGGGAGAAAGCTTTAGGTTATAGCTATATGAAGGGAAGGGAGATAACTTGAAGAAATCAGGATTTTGAGGGAGGGAGAGAAGGTAAACCTAGAACTCTCCAGCAGAGGCTGTGTTTTGTGGTAAGCCCTCTTTGTTTGTGTACAGCTTGGAAGAAGAGCGATGCCTGAAGCCTTCCAACTGCAGAAATAATGTTCTATAGGAATGGAACATATGTTGTACAAAAGCCTGTATTTAATTTGTTCTGCAACTACACACTATAGTGGGTGTAAAGCAAGGCTTGGGGCAAACCAGTTGTTTGGACAGCAGCAGAACCACACTTCAAGGTGGCTGCCCAAGCACAGTGGGCTCAGAGGTGTTCTGAGGGCAGTTGCCCTCTGAAAACAAGCTCTCTTCCATGTAAAAACCTACGTGAGTACACACAGTGATTTCCTGTCCTTTTTTTTTTCTTTTTATAATACAGTACTAACAATAAGAAGCATTCATTGCACATGCAGCTCCATCTTTTTACCTCTAGCTGGGCAAATCAGCAACACGGTGGTGCATTGACATTGCATGTTATCAGCGTGCCTGGAGCAATCCATCGTTTCCTCCCACTCCCATCATACAGGAGACTGTGTGATTTCTTGCCTTTGTTCTATTGCTAGAAACTAGTATTTCAAAGGCAATCGTGGTGTTTATTTATTTATTTAAAGCCCAAGGTGATAGAAATATTAGACAAAATTGATGAATAACAGGAGAGGACAAATAAATGTCAACAGAGGCAAATAAGTTTATTTTCTTAAGTGATTCATTTAAGCATACTAATATGTCAAGAAATAGAAATATGCCTTTCAGAATAATAAAGTAAAGCCTATTCACAAAGTAAGTGATTTGCTCTATGTACATGTTTACCTAGAAGGGTGTGGTGGCTATAATGTATGCCCGGCTGGCAAGCAGGGAGGCTTTTGTTCTGTAGCCGCTTTTAAAAGTGTCCTCTGAGGGAGCTGCACCTTTGCACTGGTTTCACAGAATCACAGAAACACTTAGGTTGGAAAAAATCTATAAGATCATCAGTTTAACTGAGGTCAGCTTGCTGCTTCTCTCCTGTTTTTGCTCCTGTAAATGCAAAGTGGCTCCAGTGATGTTGAGGTACTACAAATATACCCAGACCCACCTATAGCCCACAGCAGTCTGTAGCTGGGGCTAAACACGTGTGAATGAGTTTAGCCATTTGTGAGATGCAGAATCTGGCATGGTCCCATGGACACCAACTGCTTATATTTACCCTTTTTTCACCATCACAGCACTAGGGAGGCCTGGTTGCCCTTTACAGAAGTCTTCCCTCTTGTTCTGCTAACTTGGTACATTGAAGGGAATACATTGGATTTACACCAACTGAAATGAAAGGGTAGGTAGACTCCTGTCTTATTGAGCCCATTGGCTGTAAAATTCCTCCTTGCATTGGAAGATGTGTGAAGGAGGTAGGTCTCTTGCTCTGGTCTAACTCACTGATTGCTGACTTTTCTGATAAGTTTCCATCACAGATTAACCTGCTATTAGTTCTGTCTGGTAGATTTGTCATGGACACTCACTTCAGAAACCCCTACTTCCATGTAGACATATTAGTAAACCACACTATTTTACATGTTTATAACCTTTCCCCTCTCAAACCTTCTCTCAGTTTTGAACTGCAGAACATAAAGTAGTCAGTTCTTTTTTTAACTTTCCTTCACACTTACTTTACCACTGTGACAGACTACATAGTAAAGCTGTTCATTTCTCACTAATATTTGTTTAACATCCTCAGGCCCTATGTCGCTCCTTTCTGTATTAGTCAGTGGGAGGTGCCAAAAGATTGGCAAGAAAAGTAATTTTTTTCTCAGATCAAGAATTAATCTTCTCCATTTTTGTCCCCTACAACCCTTGTTACCCACTGCTTATTCAAGAGCCAGTCAAACAGTGTGCAGGGTGTATACACTCCTTCCTCGCTCCCCTGTGTCCACAAGTGCTGCCATTTAATTCAATTAAGCTGTTCCTACTTCGCATCATTAGTTTTGAAACTGGATCTGAAGTAGAAGCAAGACTAAGTGGTTGAACAGATGATTGCTATTGCTTAGACAACTCTAAGTAATGACTATGCTTTAATATTGAGTGTTTGGACCCCAGAAGCCCTGTGTATGTGAAGTCATTCTTCAAATGACTTTTAGCAATAACTCATCACATTGCTTGTAACATCTCCTCTGCACTCATTTCCATGCACTGGCTTTCCAGGCTTGGAAGTGCTTTGGGGCAGGGACCTGCCAAAACGTTTCCTGAGGTACCCCGTAAACGTCAATTGACAACATTTGGGAACCTTGTGGTTCCAGAGCTCAACTGGATGGGAAAAGATAATCAAAAGCATTGAGAAGCCTTGTGCTCAGCTATTTGAGCAGAGATACCTCAAAGGTGGTTGGGTACCTAGTTTTCTTCAGGGATTTCAGCCTGTACTGGCTTTACATGGCAAGGTTACACTGAGAATTAGCCTGATTGCAAAAAGGTAATTACCAATTACTAATTGGCCCAGTGGACTGGTGACATGAGTTGAAAACCAGGTCTGTGGGCAGAGCAACTTGCTGACAGTGCTTGACTCTGGTAGCTGCTGTGCAGGAACTACAAAGATAAACTGTGAAAATGAAAACAGCTTTAAAAGACAGGTGTCAGAGTGGAATTTTCTGTGCTTTCCTTTACTTCTCCCTTTAGAGAAGGCTGGTGAGTTATACAGAAAATGATACTTGGAAGACTCTTTCATGTATTTCAGGTCTGTTGCAGTGCACTCGCTCACACGTGGTGAAGAAGCCATTAACTTTGGCATTCACACTTGCGGTGCTTTCATTATGTTCATTACTAGTGATTGCGCTTTCTGGACACGCTGGTGTTTGTATTCCTATTCTTTAATGTTTCATTAGTTCTGTTTTGTGCTTCCCATATGTTTCTGGGGAGAATTCCCTTCTTTCTTTTCCTAGTCTTGTTTCTGCTTGCTCTTTCTGTGCGTGCCAATTACTAATGAAGGCTGTGCCTGTGCTTCCCCTCCCTATGGCACAATGTGGTTTGCTCTAGCACTTGCTTTTTGTGAAAAGTAGGCCATCTACTGTTGTTTCCCAGTATGGATTACAGATCAGCCAGCACACGGCCACGTTATCCGTAGACGTGGACTTGACAAGAGTTTGTTCTCCTCTTTATACACACTTCTTGGGTGGCAGGTGTATGGCTGCGCGAAAGCCTGCACAGCAAACTGCAATCTGATTTCTTTCCTTCTTTTGAACAGTGACCAGGATCGGTGGTGTGCTCAGCTGCTGTAGTCTTACAGCTTTCCCCTTTGAAAAACAGATCATGTTCAGGTTTGTTAATCTCAGAGTCTCCCCCAAGCTGATGTTTTTCACAGTTGTACATCAAACACCTTTCCCCTTTCCCATCCTCGCTCAACTTTGGGGGTGGGAGATGACCAGCTAATGATTTCAACAACAATTAGTGACAGTTTCTGACGGTTTAGCACATTTCTTGTTGTATGGTGGTTGCTGGTTGGTTTTTCAGACAGTTGTTTCTTTTTTTGCAGTGTGGTTATGAACAGAAAAGTGACTTTAAAAATTGAATCTTAGTCGTACACATATCTATTCCCCATATGTCTTCTGAGTCATATCTGGATGGTAGGCTGATGAAAACAAGCTCGAGTGTTGTCAGCCCTGTAAAACACAAAGAGCTGTGAAAAGGGAGCTGGCCCGTCATCTGCCTGTGGTACCATCAGGTCAGCAGTTGGGTTCTGATTCCCCAGTTATTTATGGAGATGCTACAGAAACTGAGCATTGCGAGTGCTTAGCTTCTTGTGAACTTGCTGTGGGGACAATTTTCTGGAGTTCAGTTTGATGGGGATATTATTGTTAGATCAGAATCAGATGCACCCCCAGCAATTTATGCAGTTCCTAATTGTCTTAAGACAGTTGCCTATACTTTTCCATTTCTACCCACAAAGGACAAAGGATCCACCTCATTTTACCATTGTCAGAGCTGCTTTCTTTCCTACTTTCTTTCCCTTCCACATAGCAGTCGCACCCAGTGAAAGACTAGCTCTCTGTTAGTGACTGATTGAAAGAGGCAGATACTCAACTTCGTCTAAGGCAGGCATATTAAAACAGGTAATTCCTGAGAAGAGGACAATCATTCCTGTATTACTGTATTTATACAGTATTACTGTATTTACTGATGTCAGATGTTTTAATTTGGTGAGGAGGCAAATATCTGCTTATACCCCCACTCTCTACCCATTTGTAACTTGGGGGAGGGCAGGATTCAACCCTTAGGGTGAGGTATTAGAAGTCAGCTGTGGCAACCCACCACCTAAGCACCATTATGGAGCTTTGACAAATGAGTTCTTGACAGACATGTATGATTACATGGGTAGGGGCATTACAATTAACCTCAGATGCTCTAAATCCCAATGTAGTAAGCTAACACACAAATTCTCTGAGGTTCCAGTGCCTTCTAGAGGTCAGTAAGGAAGCTGAAGTTATTTACTCTGGGAATCACACAGGGTAATTATGCAACTGTAATTCTGGAGGGGTTTGGACAGAACTGCAAAGCATGTTTAGTATTTCTAATATCAGTGCTGAAATAGTTGGTGACAATGGGGTCAGGCTCTTCTGCCAGGCAACTAGTGATAGGATGAGAGGGCAGAGCCTGAAGCTGCATCAGGACACGGTTATGTTGGGTGTTAGGGAGCTCTTCCTCACAGAAAGGGTGATCAGACACTGGAATGGACTGCCCAGTATGGTGGTGAAGTCCCCGTCTCTGGAGGTGTTTACGAGAAGACTGAACGTGGCCCTTAGTGCCCTGGTCTGGCTGATGTGATGATGTTAGGTCAGAGGCTTGGCTGGATGAGTTCAGAGGGCTATTCCAGCCTCAATAATTCTGTTTCTCTAGTGTCTAACTGATCCATCTCCACTTTCCAGGCTTAACCAAATGAATGTCATACACTGGCTAGAGGAGCTTCTTCTTCAGGCTGCTTTAAACATGGGCATAAATCCCACTCTAGTTCAAAGTGCACAAGTTCCTTTCGCTCTACAACTGCAGTTGTATAGTAAACACATCCAATCGAAGTAGACACCTATTAAACCTATTTTCACACTACTAGAGGTTGTTTCTGTGACAAACCGTGTGACCTTTTGACCTCAATACCTCTCAGCTTCACAATCGATAGAGGCAATGTTGCTGTTTCTGTTTTAACACACAGTTTTCAGTACTCCTGATACCACCTCAGCATCTTTCTAGAAAAGTACTCTGCTGATTTTGCTGACACAACTTTTCCTGTGATTTCAGACAGTGCTCACCTTTGCTCCTCACCTACATTCCCATCTAAAATTAAAGGTTTCAGAGACTTTGCCATCATACAGTCTGTACGACCTCTACCTTCTCTAAATAGGTACACAGACAGGCAGATAGACAGAGCTTCTTCGGGTGTCAGTCAATGAGATGGCAAGTGCTCCTCTGCAAAGTCTGTTTTATTTAGCTGACATAACAGGAGCTGATCTGCACGTAACTGTGCCAAGGAAGGATCATCTTGTCTGCACATTTCTTCCAGTCTCTGCCTTTGCTTGAGGCTGGTGATAATGCGGGAGAAATTGTATCTTGCCAAGAAAGCTTTGAAACCTTGCCCTGTAAACCATGGTCCATGGGGTGGGTTTTTTTTTTTCATAATAGTTCCTCTGGAATTCCCCAGCAAGAAAACATGCGCTTAACCTCCCCAAAACTATTCTAGCTGTACTTGGCAATCACACAGTTCATAAGTACTTTGGCTAATATAGTAGCCCAGCTGGCTATTTCTCTCCCTTTAGTGCACACAGATTGATATCTGCTCTCCTGGTCTTCCTGAGACAGAGCTGGTATTATCAGAAACTCACCTTTTGTTTTCTTCTTTCCTGCCTTACTGAAGTGTCAGAATTCAGAGGTTCTTCGCCTTTTTCACCTGCTGTAGGCTACTCAAGGAAGAGTCAAGCTTTTCAACAGTTTCTAAAAGCCTCAGGGCCATCCTGTCTTCTATTTTCAGTTTCCTCTCCAGGTTTTAGGGATTACCCTAAACCTACAAAAGAGAATGACTTTTTTTTTTTAGCTTGTAGCCAGTGATTCACAAGTGTTTGAAAAGCTAGGAGGTATTTTATGACGATTTGCTCTGCCCTGTAATGTTTTGATTAGGCGAATGTAATTGGTTTTGACTTTCCCAAAGAGCAATGGCCTGTAGATTTCTCTGATCCTGTGGTCAGGGGTAATTATATCGAGATATTTCTTTCCCAGGATAAATACATTGAGGTTTTTGTTTCTGTGACTGGATGACAGGTTGGGTTATCCATTGTAACTGACACTTTTCGTAGGACAAGGTCATGCCTGGCATTGGAGTGATTTCCTCCAATACTCAGTAGGCAGAAATCTTAGTTGGCAGGGAGGAACAGAATGAAATTCAACCAGGGCAGTGTAGAGTCTGGCATCTGGGCAGCAACAACCCCATGGACCAGGATAGAGTGGGGACTGACCTGCTGGAGAGCAGCAGAGGAGAAAGGGGCCTGGGCGTCCTAGTGGACAGCAAGATGACTAGGAGCCAGCAATGTTCTCTTGTAGCCAAGAGGGCCAGCAGCATCCTGGGGGTGGATCAGAGGGGGGTTGTTTAGCAGATTGAGAGAGGTTCTCTTACCCCTCTACTCTGCTCTGGTGAGACCACATCTGGAATACTGTGTCCAGTTTTGGGCCACTCAGTTCCAGAAGGACACAGAGCTATTGGAGAGAGTTCAGTGCTTAGACACAAGGATGATGGAGTGGAGCATCTCCCTTATGAGGAAAGGCTGAGGGAGCTGGGTCTCTTGAGTTTGGAAAAAAGGAGGCTGAGGGGGGACCTCATGAATGTTGATCAATATAGAAAGGGTGAGTGTTAGGAGGAAGGAGCTAAGCTCTGCTCAGTGTCATCCAATGACAGGACAAAAAGCAATGGGTGTCAGCTGGAACAGAGGAGGTTCCACATAAATATGAGAAGAAACTTCTTCCCAGTGAGGGTGCTAAAGCCCTGGAAGGGGCTGCCTGGGGAGAGTTGTAGAGTCTCCTTCTCTGGAGTTGTTTAAACTCATCTGGACTGTTCCTGTGAGACTTCATCTAGGGAATCCTGCACTGGCAAGAAGACTGAATGAGATAATCTCTCAGGGTAACTTCCAATCCCTGACATTCTGTGATTCTGTAAGGAAAGAGTCACAATAGCTTACCATGGTTTCATAGAAGAGAGAGAGGACTGGTTTACTCTTCCATGGAAAGCAGCAGTACCAAGAATATTCTTTGATTTACAAGAAACATTTTCAGACAATTTACTACATTATTTTTTTCAAAGGGGTATTGGAAAGGCTTTGTCATTCTGTGTTCCTCTGCTTTCTGATACAGAAGAGCTGACTCTGGAGATTTATCTCAGGGTTATACTGTAAGCAACAGTGAAACTCGAAAAACATTCATTTGTAGAGTAAGTGTCTTCCACTGATCTCATGAAACACACAAACCATACCAGCTACTTCCCTTTGCATGAGGAAGATTCCTTCTCTTTGCAGTTATCTCCTCTGCTCTCTGAATTACTAGTTGTGATGTAGGCTGTGATTCAGGGAAACCTTGTGCACTTATGAACCTTAAGAAGACACTCAGACCTTCTTGACCTCCTTTTGATATGGCACATGTGCATCATAGAGAAGTGTGAAAGGCTCAGGCCTTCCTTAATTGGCCTGAAGAAGGGGGGAAATATTACCAGCACCAAAGATTTCCAAATTAGAAGCACTGACCAAATGGGAAAACCTGAAATAAATGCTACTCACAGAAAAAGGAAGCTCTGCCCTACTCCATATGAAGTACCACACCCTGTGGAGATGCTTCTGCCTGCCTGATCTCTCTGGGAGAGCTGTTACCTGAATACATTGTTGTCCTACCAGGATTTGATCTATTACTGTGGCACTTAGACATCTCGGCTAGATCTTCTAGACCTCATCAAGAAACAGAGTTTGATGCTCTGCATCACTGCTACAAAGGAATCACCTCTCTAGCTTTTCACCCTTCTTACTTCTCGTTTCAAGAGAGCCATGTCTTCAAACAGTCCCTCAAAACTTCTGTATCATGACCCTACGGCTCAACAGACTGCTAACCTGTACCCTTCCTTTATACTGGCTGTAAAAACTGCTGTGTGTTGCCTCGTCTGTAAACTGCCCTTTCAAGTCCAGTTCTGCTGAGCTACAGAGGACAAAAGGGGTTTATTTTAGTTTAGACTAGTAATGAAGGTCATTGTGTACTAGCTCCGACAATAGAAACACCAGCCCTATTTTAAAGCTCATATGCTTACCAGGAGGAAATCCACTTTCCAGGGTTCATCAGACTTACTGACACGAACAATAGAGCCTGAGAAGAATGGCTCTCCATGCCCCTCCTGGGTGACTTTTGTTCAACGCACGACTGAAAAATGACCCTTCCTTGCATTTCCTAAGTTTCATGTTTCTAGCATGTCTGTGATGAAAATCAGTCTTCGAGTACTGCCTGCTGCTTTGATCGTAGATGCTTGCTGGGCTATTTTCTGTCCTTTCATTAGCTGGAAGTACTTTCATAATGTCTGTCTCAAATACTCTGTGAAGTGGCTGACTTCTTCTTTCTTAGGGTCATCTCTGTGGTGCTCTTTAGAGTGCGGTGGTACAGGAGTAGGCAGCCAGCCAACAATCCTTTTCGGAACCAACAATTACCAGGTTATCTCAAATTCAATTACTCTTAGAGAGTTACATCTTGGCAAAGCCTTTATGGTCTCCCTTTGGGTCTACTGCCATCTCGTAAAACTGTACTTGGGCATACAGTTACAGTTGAGTTTCCTGAGGCTTTTGAGGATTTATTCTCTTTTTGCTGTTTTTAGGAAAGCTGTAATTGGCAAACCAGTGTTCTTCCCCTCCCATCCTATTGCAAACTGAGGGGTATCTCCTCTACCTTTCACTGTTCTTACAGTTAAAACTTGATAGCCGCCTGTGGAATTCCTTGTGTTCTGGGTGTTTTCTAGCTTGGTCAGCATTTTAGTGCTCCAGAGTTCTAACTTAGGTGTTAACCTTTACAGTGAAGGGACTGGGGGGAAAGTCTGATGAAGAGAGGCTGAGGAAGCTGGGGGCATTTAGCCTGGATAAAAGGAGACACAGGGGGGACCTTGTGTACTGACTGCAGCCACTTGGTTGCTTCATTCCTGTATTGAGGTTTGGGCACAGAAAACACAATGTTAAAAGCTCTAGAGTGACGGAGATGTGAGGGTTCATACCAAATCAGGGAGTGAATGTAAAAGAGTAAAGTGGGGTAAGAAACAGTCTGCTGCTGTTAGGAAAAGGGGTGTTGATATGTCAGTAAATACGTGAGTTTAGTCACAATTCGGATTCAGATGCAACCCCAAATTTAGTTGGGAGTTCTTGAACTGCCTCCTTGCCTGATGTCATGTACCTGCTTCTGCTTATAGCAGAGGCAAGAGGATTTTTCTAATCTAAACGAGACTAGAACAAAGCCCAGAACATTACATATGAAGCTCAGTCCTAGATTCAGTGAATTCAAGAGCAATGACTGGCAGGAAATCACCTCTTCAAGTGTTCAAGTGTGACCTTGTTGTTACTGAGCTGACATGTCAAAGAGCCTAAGAGAAGAGGGGTGTGTGCTGGCATCAATCTGCTGTATGACCCGAAGTGTATTATCCAGCTTCATCAGAAGCAGCTTAAGGCCTATTACAAGGGGTAATAGTTCTGTTTTCTTAGAGGATACTGCAAAAAATGATCCAACAAAGCCCACAGGAGTCAGTGAAATGATCATGATGTAACCAAATGGAAAATTCCAGAAGCAAATAACATTGAGTGGTATCTTAGAAACATTTCTCCTGCTTCACTTTCTTCTTCCCACAGAGCGGAGGTCAACAGGGGTAGAGACAGCCTGTTAATATTTCTGATCTCGTTGGATTTTTATTGCATAGTATGTAAGCAATTCTCTTAAAGGGCAGCAATATTTACTCCTTTTTTTTAAGCCTTCAAGGTCTGAGAAAGTTCAGCTTGGGCTTTCATATCAGATATTTCATAGAATCACTAGGGATTGGAAGGAACCTCAAAAGATCATCCAGTCCAATCCCTCTGACACAGTAGGACCACCCAGACCAGGTCCAGGTGGGTTTCAAGCGTCTCTAGAGAAGAAAAATCCAGAAAACCCCCCAGGCAGCCCCTCTCAGTGCCCCATCACCCTCACTGGGAAGAAGTTACAGAATCACAGAATCAGTCAGGGTTGGAAGGGACCACAGGATCATCCAGTTCCAAGCCCCCTGCCATGGGCAGGGACACCCCACCCTAGAGCAGGCTGGCCAGAGCCTCATCCAGCCTGGCCTTAAACACCTCCAGGGACAGAGCCCCAACCACCTCCCTGGGCAACCCAGTCCAGGCTCTCCCCACTCTCACAGTGAAGAACTTCCTCCTCACATCCAGTCTAAATCTCCTCATCTCCAGCTTTGCTCTGTTCCCCCTCATCCTGTTGTTACCTGAGATCCTAAAAAGCCCCTCCCCAGCTTTTCTGTAGCCCCCTTCAGATACTGGAGGCCACACTAAGGTCACCTCGGAGACTCCTCTTCTCCAGACTGAACAGCCCCAACTCTCTCAGTCTGGCCTCATAGGAGAGGTGCTCCAGCCCTCTGATCATCCTCATGGCCCTCCTCTGGACTTGCTCCAGCATGTCCACATCCTTCTTTAGGTCTGTTTTTTCCTGGAACACAGCACAATATGAAGGCAAATGGTATCAGTGACAGCCACGCAAACGAGACCTGGTCAAATCAAGTGAGACTTTTGCTTTCATCTCAATGATTCTGGAGTCATTTTTAATTTCCAGCTTCATTACCACAAAGCCAAAACTATCTATGAGAAAAACTTCCTCATTAATTTTTAATGATCTCATCTTTCTGTTGAGGCTTAAGAGATCTCCAAATGCATGAAGGACTTCTAACAGAGGAGCATCAGATATGGAGAAGCAGCGAAGAAGACAAAACAAGCAAGAATTTGTATAAAATTAATACTCTTTTAAAACACCCGAGGAAAAACTTGACATCCCATGTCGGTGTCTTATTCTTACAAAACATCCTAGGCAGCAATGCTCAGAGTCTCCGTTACGAATGATAATGGCAATAGTATTAATGTGGGTCCTTATCTGAGACCCGCTGAAGTCAGTTAAAGGCCTTCCATTGATTGCAGGGGATATTAGATCAGGCCCTTTCAGGACGTTTTTTGGTCAACTCTTGTCCAACCGTTATTTTGTATAGGAGAAACGGGGTTTATCTCCCTTCTGCACTCTGGGCTTCTATCAGCAGGGTGACATCCAAGCGAGTGATCCAAACACAAGAAAAGCCCAGACTGTCCCCATGGTGGAGAATGCAGGGTGAGGTAGTTTGAAAGAGCCTCAACGTGATGACACATGGGACGGAAAGCCAGGCTATGGGAAAACAAATCATAGAGCGAGACTGGAAGGTAAAGACATCGAGAGGCATAAAGGGAGTTGTTGAGTTTTTCTAAACCAAAAATAGTTTGGTCATGTTAAGACGTGAGCAGGTGGGAAAGTACAGCTCCCCTGCTTTAAAATTGTGTATTGTTTTCAGCTGTAACACAAAAGAGAGTCTGAAAACAGTGAAAAGCATTCCAGCAGGTTTGAGAGCAGGAAGGAGGTTATGCCAAATTATTGCTGATGTTCAGCCTTTACAGGTGTGCTTTCTCCTTCACCTTGCTGGGAAATCCCCTCATTTCATGTCAGAAAATTGAGCAGAATGATTGTAAGCTACTTCCTACCCAGTGTCCTTTCCCTCAGCCACAGTGAGCTAACAGGAATTAAGACCTTGCAGATTACAGAACGCTGATGAAGCCGTAGCAGCCCACACAGCATCACAGGCAATGGAAGGATGCTGGCAGTCCTATGTAAGGAAATAGTAAGCAGAGCAGGGACCAACTTAAAACACTTGCTGCAGCTTTGTTTTCCTCCAAATACTTTCTCCTACACTTACCAAGACGGCTTGTTTTAGTCTTAAAGAACCATTGGACATGGAGTTGCATTTCAGTAGGGATGTGCTGACTGTAAGTGGGATGGGCATTTGTTTTATATGAGAATATATTTATATATGTATATTATTTATAGTAATATTATCTTATTCAGAGATGATCCACAGCCAGATTACTTTTAAAACTCTATCCTGTCATATCCCAACTCCATTACAGTCACAGAGAACTAGATCCTTCAGTTATGCATTTTAGTGTCCAAAACCCAAATGACAAAGCAATGAAAGAAGGAAAGGACAAGCAGAACCCAAGTGTGTGACTTCCATGTGATCTTCATTACCAGATCCCTTTAAAATGATGGAAAACTACTGGAAAATATTATTCTGCTGTCAAAATACAATACTTTATTTACTTAATAGTTAGAATTTTATTTGCAATATCCATTCTTAGGTGTTATTTCAGCTTTCTTCTGCTAGTAGCTTTTTATTCATATTTTAATTTTTAAACCCCCTTTCCATTAGCACTACCATGATGTCTTTCCTCTGGTTAACACTGGAAAGGATAACCACACCTTGTACTGCTGTGCTGACATCACATAGCAGAACCATTCCAATATTTTCTGATAGTTTTGATGTTTCCCCCAAAACTTGTGGGAATTTGTTTTATACAGCAGATCTCAATGTTTTGACTACCTCTTACCTGGCATTAACTTGATAATCAGTACAATTCTCTTCTCAGTTTTTGTGGGGATATGAGATCAGACATTTTCTTGTCTCTTGTATTCATTCCTCTAATGCCACTCATTCCCCTATTAACAGCAGAGACATGAAGCCAGCTCTAGTCCTCTCTCCTGAGCAATCACCCAACCATTTGGGACTAGGGCTGCAGTGTATTCCTTCCTCCTTTAAAATTCCACTTAGACTCTGTAAGCCTCTCTTTATTCCTTCGGGAAGAGCCAGTATTGCAATGCCTTTGAAGGCCAAATATTTCTGTGATCAAACTATGCTCCTGTTAGGTGAATTTAAACTGATTCTGACCAGCCAGGAGGAAGGAGAAAAGAGGAAGGATGCTGGTGTGGTTATGGTGTTAGCCAGAGCCTCTGGGGATGAAGGTCTATTTCCCTGTTCTGCCACAAATGGCTGAGGTGGGTTCAGGCAAATTACTTTATATATATATATAAATAGATATAAAAGTATTAATATAATACTTTAAAAAATACTATCCTGAAGCCACTGCTGGTCATCCCCTAAAACTCATCAGGCCCCTGAGCTTTAGTTTCCCCCTGCCTGTGTAAGAAATGCTTGGGTGTGGACAGGACTGAACCTGCTTGGTGTCTGGCTCACGCCTCAGCTTGTCTGGCCAAAAAGCCTTGGCACTTCTCCACCTCCTACCTGCCACAGGGGACGGGACCCTGCTGGCAGGCTCCCCTACTGCCAGCCCACCTGGCTGAGTCCCAGGTGAGGGCACAGTCAGTGTTTTCACTGTAGGTTATGGTCTGAAGTGAATTCCCTCATCATCCTGCCCCACGTGCTCAGCTACAGTCTCTGTTGTGAACTGGCTGGGACCACACGGGGCTCTTGGGCAACCTGGTTTGGTGAGAGGTGTCCTTGCCTATGGCAGGGGGGTTGGAACTAGATGATCTCTGAAGTCCCTTCCAACCTAAACCATTCTGTGATTCTATGTTCTCTCAGGTGGGAGCAAGCTGGGAGTACGTGGTAGGAGCAAACCTAGGCACTCCCATACTAATCAGCTTTCAGGACCTGGTGCCAAACTAAAGCTACTTGCCACAAAAACCTCTTAAAATACTTAGTGGTGGCCATGGGGTCCTCAACATCAGCCACATCATGTAGTGGTACTGTGTCTCTTGAGTTGCTCACTTGACAGAGCAGGAATTAAGTGCAGATAACTCAGTTGCATCCCTTTTGCTCCTAACCTACCTCTGCAGCTGGGGTCCCTACCCAGCAATGAAGGTGTCAGTGCTTTTCTACTCATCTCATGGGTAGATACTGTGGTTCTCAGTCGGGTATTATCATGCTTGAATAAGGAATTCTTGAAAAAGAATCAAACATTCTCCCTCACAAAGCTTCTGGGCCAATTCTGAGTTCAATTAAACACTTGCAGTAACCACAACGTCACAACTGTCTTCCTCTACCTCTACAGAGTCAGAAAACCTGATCATCAGCCACTAAAGCCAGGCAAACACTGTCCTGTTTTCCCAGCAAGGTGGCAGTGGAAGGGTCGAGTTCAACAGCCTGTTTTCAGTGCCTTATGGGCTCTGATGTTCCCCTGCTTTTTTTCTCCAGTGAAGCCTTCTCCACACCCGCTTTCTCGCAGGTGTATTTAACCGATGTGCACTTGACCTCCCTTCTCACCTCTGTTTGCACTCGGCGGCTGTCAGCTGCTTAGTCTAACTTCTCCAAAACTGTCTTTCTGTCTATGTTGTTCAAATCTTTGATTTTCATATCCTGACTCTCCTGGTGGTGTCTTAAAAAGAACCCACAACCCCAACCACCCCCAGACTAAAACACAGCCTCTCTTTTCCTAAGAAAAGGGATGCATTTCTAGCTACGTTAATTAGTCCTTGATGAAATCTTGAGGAAGACAATAGGAGTTTTTACAGCCTCTTATCCAGAGCAGGGAAACCAGGGATCTTAACAGAGCTCTAAATACTAAAACAAGGTTAAGAGATTCTGAGTGTTTTAAATCTTATGCAACAAGTCTTTGAGGGAGGTGAAAGCTGAGGTAGGAGTTCTGGCAGCAGAACACTTGAATGGCTGGTATCCAAGTGACACGCATTATTTTCCAGACTTGTTTTTAGCTCCAGAAAGTCCAAGAAAGCTCAGAACAGCTAGGTACACTTTCTAAATGATAGTTTATTATAATTATTATAGTAGATCCCTTAGGCACTCCTTGTTTTTACCTTGGCTTCAAGACTGTAGCATAAATCAGGAATGAACTGGATTAAAACCAGCCTTCATTGACTTCTTTCTCTTTCTACCTTTCAGAGAAGACAAGGTCTCTATAGCGAGTATCTAGCCAGGTGCACAGAAAAGCAAAGCATAGTTTCAATATGAAAATGACCACCTCTCTGCTTCTGAACCCTCTAACATACCCATTACACCACACACTCAATATCATGATCGCCGCTTTCAGAGACATCAGTTGTTCAAGGCAATGATGTCCTTCAGGGTATTTTGGACCAGGCTCTTGGCTGTCTCTCCTGAATTGAGTGCTGTCTTTGTTAAACCCTGCAACAAGTCACTTGGGGAAACCTTTTCTCAAAAGTCCCCTGTGTTTTGGGTTCTTCTTTTTATCTAAGTTCGCCTGATTTAGACATCTGCTGGTAAAAGTTTAAAGCCAGACAACCGTAAACAGAGGCATGCAAAGTCAGAGAGCGCTGCTGAACCCTCAGCCTTTCCTCTCTATGGCTGAGTAACTTCTGGTGAGGTTTGGGAGGCCCATATGAGTTACCAGCAATCAGGGCTACACTGTGATATTTAAGGTTGTATATATACAATTTGTTCATTGTAGTCGGTGGGGGTGGGTTGTATTTTTGGGGGGCTAGATTGTTCTGTTGTTTTTGTAGATAGTTTAGTTTTTTTCCACAAAAGCTGATTAAGATTTTCAAACTCAGGGACTAACGGGAAGTCCTCAAGCTGCTTGTCCATCTGTCTGTGAAATATGGCCTGTTCATAAAATCATTAGGGATTGGAAGGGACTTTGAAAGATCATCCAGTCCAATCCCCCTGCCACAGCAGCATCACCCAGACCAAGTCACACAGGAACACATCCAGGTGGGTCTGGAACGTCTCCAGAGGAGACTCCACAACCTCCCTGGGCAGCCTGTTCCAGTGCTCCGGTACCCTCCCTGGGAAGAAGTTCCTGCTGATATTGATAGGGAACCTCCTCTGTTCCAGCTGGCACCCAGTGCCCCTTGTCCTGTCACCAGATGACCTTGAGAAGAGCCTGGCTCCATCCTCCTGACACCCACCCCTCACATCTTTAGAGACATGAATGAGGTCCCCCTTTCAGCCTCCTCTTCTCCAAGCTCAAGAGACCCAGCTCCCTCAGCCTTTCCTCATAAGGGAGCTGCTCTATTTCCTTCATAGTCTTTAATGGTCTACACTGGACACCCTCCAGCAGCTTTGTGTCCTTCTGGAACTGAGAGGCCCAGAACTGGACACAATACTCCAGATGCAGCTTCACCAGTGCAGAGTAGAGGGGGAGAAGAACCTCTCTCAACCTGCTAACCATTCCCCTTCTGATCCCCCTCCCCAGGATGCTGTTGGCCCTCTTGGCCACAAGAGCACATTGCTGGCTCAGAGTCATCTTGCTGCCCTCTAGGACCCCCAGGATGACTCTTAAATCTCTTGACCAAAGAAGAAAAGGATGTATAATTTCTAGCTTTGATAGTTTTAGGCAGGTGAAACTGACCCGAACTGCTCACTTCAGGCTGTGATTTCCAACAAGAAGTCTTGAATTGCAACGAAGTTCCAGACTCCTAAGAGAGGAGAAGAGAGCACAGTTGGTGGTCACCTTTTTTCTGCTAAGCTTATCTCAGTCACATTTCAAAGCAAGATCTAGAAACAAAACATTGACAACAGAGAAATCCACACGAGAAAAAAAGAATCTGACTCATGAAAGGGATGCCCTTACCTTCCCTGTTGGTAAAGATGAATCACTGCTGGGTGAGAGCTAAGTGACACAAAGATCAACTGTAAACATTGCTTTCTTTTTCCTCCCTTTTATCCTGTTCTTGCACCTATAGGCTGTGTTTGCTATGATAATAAAATGACATTTTCTCAAGTGATATCCACAGAGGTTGGGCCAAATAGCATGAGACTAATTTTTGAAGGCTTAGCTCATCTGCCTACTCTTTGCTCAGTGATAGTAAAATCAAGAGATGGAGAACCGAAGGTGATTTGGTGCTGAAGATAACACCAAGTATAGGTATGATTCAGTGACCAGCCTGACTTCAGTGATTGTTTGCCTCTCATCTAAAGGCCCAAATACTGATATCATTAGGGATTGGAAGGGACCTCAAAAGATCATCCAGTCCAATCCCCCTGCCACTGCAGTGGTCTGGAGACAGATCCATAGACCTATCGATCAGCTTCACATTATGATTTTTCAAACTTGGGATGCATTCTTGGGTGGGGAACCACTCATTTGAAATCAGGATTCTGCTTCCTCTGAAAACACCATGTGGGCAATGACAAAGATTTACTGCTGGTGAAATACAGCATCTGTTGGGCTTCTTTCTGGACTACACCTGTTGCCTATCAACCAATGAAGGAGTTTGAAGTGAGCTGTTCTCAACACACCCTTGTTGCCTGTTTTTATCACTTTGTTATCTTTAGAGCACTTGATGTGGATTATTCACTAATTCATTCCAGGAGTTTTATAGACTGATTAGTTTATGGTGCTCAGCATCTTCATATCTTCCTTTTCTAACTCAGATATCACAGAACCATTCATATTGGAGAATTCCCTTGGGATCTTTAAGTCAAACCAAGTTATTGGACAAAGCACTTCCAGTTTTAATGTCTCTCGTAATATAATGAATTTATAAAAATGCCCACTGACAGCTATTAGCAAACCAGTATCACGATTACATTCTAAAATACGTCTGGTTTTTATCTAGAGAGGATTATACTGTGGGTTCGATGTGGAAATACATCATGAGAAGGGTTGTACTGATCATAGAACTGACTGGAAATGTTTGAAAAGTACTTCCCAACTAGCTTCTGTGAATACTTATCGTCCCTTGTATGATCACAGGCACCTTTCTCTCTTGTGTTTAGGCTTTTCTAAAGAGGCTGTGTTTTCTTTTAAAGCTGCCGTGATATGCCTTTGAGCATGTTTCCTTGGCTGTTTGGACTGGCTTGACTTCTCCCTTCAACGATGCGGCTGAATTACAAGACTTGCATTAATTTTAATTCATCCTTTTGATAGCATTAATCATAAAGAAATCAGTCTTATCAGCGGTGAGGATCAAGGGGGATTAAGAAGTTGAAGCATGTGGGATACAACAGAGTATGAATCAGGTCTGCCAGATGGAAAAGAAAAGATGAAGAGAGAAAATTAGGGGGTAGCTGGTGAAATAGAAAAGAAACTGGAGGTAAGAGTGTTACTGTGAAACTTGAGGCTTTATGGGAATTCTCAAGGTACCAGACTTGCCTTCAAATATTCGAGCCTTTTCTTAGGGGCACTATGAGCGTAGGCACTGCAGTTCAAGTACTGATTAGCACAGAAAAAGGTGACTAATGTCATTACTGCTGTACTGCATGAAACTGGAACCAGCTCTCATGTGGCTGCTATGGTGAGAATACACAGTATGAGTTTGTGCTGGAGTTGGAATGGCTAAGTACTCCAGGATGCCTGGAGTGAAAACGGAGAAGCGGTTCAGACATGGGCTGCCTCATGACCTAGCTCTAAGACCCTTCCCACCTATTCCACAGGGCAGCAATGGACCAGTCGAAGGAAGAGACCTTCACCTGCCACATGCCACATCCTCCCCCAGGATGCCTCTGCCTGTTCTCAGGAGACACAAACTGAGCTTTCAGTCCTGGGATGCAAGCAGATTATTTTAGGTGGCCTGCAGAAGCAGAAGGATCTGAATATCATACAAAGCAGCTTGAAGACTAGCTATGAATTTCTGGATGCTGTTGTGGCTACATTAAATAGACATAGAATTGAAGTCATTAGCACATTACTGTTCACAAGGAAACTTTCAAAACACTGAACAGTAGTTAGTGCCTGACCCCAAGTGAAGGTCAGAGAGGGATAGACACCCAACTCTAAGCTGCATCTTCCTTTGGAATCACAGGCTTGACAACAAATTCCATTAAGGGAGATGCAGACTAAGGAGTGGTGCAGGGGGTTGCGTAGGAAGATAAATGGGGAGGGCAGGAACAGCAAAACTTACATCTTGGACTTCAAGGAGTGGTAAAACACTGACAAGGACTGGCAATCAGCAGTGGGAAGTATGGGAGGCAAGAAAACCCTTTTACGTGATGTATGGATAGGAGAATTCAATCTAATTGCAGGTTTCCTGTGTTAAAATCAGTTGTTGCTTCGTTAGGGCACTTGCGGCATGGCTGGGCAATTTGTAGATACGTTTAGATAATCCTGCAGAGTCCAAGCAGCCCTTTAGTAGTGTTGTGTTTGAATAAGGACAACGGCTGTTACTCTAACCCAACTTTATCAAGTGGACTACTGAAGCCTGATAAAATACATGGGGATGTAAAAGAAAGAGAGGGACAGTAGCTGACAGTCCAAACTGTTGAATTCCTAGTGAGCAAACTAGCTGATCCTAGTAGAGCTGACATTGGGAAACTGTCCAGGATATTCCTTTCTTCTCTTAATATAAGGTGACCTTTAACTGGAACTAAAACAACTGCTTCCTTGGCTCTCCAACTATCCTTCCTCACCACAGAGTTCTTGGTACTGCTAGCAGAGAGAAGTCTTACTCCTTGTCTTATGCATCCTGCCTGTGCAGCATTGCAAAGGGAAGGGATAAGAAAAACCTTTGCACTTAGGAGACAAATAAGACATGCTACAGCACTGCTAGAAGGCTAAACTAGAGCCAAGCCATTCCACCAGGTAACTGGGGCCATTCCACCAGGTAACTGGGGCCATTCCACCATAGAGCCAGGGCCATTCCACCATAGAGGATTTGTCATGATCTTTCTGAAATGGGGTCCTTCCCTTCCCATCTACTTGGAATACTGATGTTGCTCATGTTTTGTCCTCTTTGAGCCTATTGGAATCAAACCCTTGACTACAACAACAAATGCAGAGAAAATAACTTCTGATGTAAAATTCTGCTATTGTTGAGTTACGAGGGTGAGCTGTGCCAGTTTTCAGTCGTCATGGGAAATCTCTCGGTGTGCCTATGATGTGCTTAAATGCAGAGCTTGAGACAGCTCTTCAGAAGTCTGTTCTTCAGTTTTTGTTCCGGTTCCAGCAGGCTGGTCCACCAGCTCAGCTTTCTGGTTGAAGAATGAACAATTTGTTTCTTCAAATACCTTTAGGTCATAGATTAAAAGTGAGGTTTGGCTAAGTATCAGTGAATGGTTGCTGGATGTTGTGGAACTAAAAGGCCACAACCAGAGGGAAGAGAAAGAATCTCACTACTTCTGTTCAGAAACAAAGGCAGAGAAAAAAGAAAACCCTTGACAGGAGAAAATTAAGTTACAGCAACCACATATTAGAGCTAATTGCCTGGACACTTTACGAAATTTGATTTCACTGGGGGGGGGGGAACTTAATTTGCTCTTGGCAACAGGGCAGAATGCTTAATTCAACTCAACAAAAATACGGTTTTTGGAGGAGGAAACAAGACTGACAGGATTTTGGCATGTCAACAAAAGGCAAGAATACAAAAAGAGAAGGATTAGTGAAAATGACGATCAAGAAAGGATCAAAACTACATTGGCTACAGCCCAGGAACCATTTGTTACATTTCATAAGCAGCACTATTCTTCCCGAGTGTGTAGAACAGAGGAACTAGCTGAGCTTTACCTAAAGCAATATTGGCCACCCTGAGTGCTAATGCACAGATGTCCCCATCGGAATCAAAAAAGCGTTGATCTCTACTCGCTGTAACTGAAATGGCATAAACTGCCAGTCTCCATGCATTAAAAGCAAGAGGAAACTTCAGTAAGGACTTGCACAACTGTAGTAATCTATAAGAAAACAGTAATGCCTACAAGGACAGGCTGAGAGAGTTGGGGCAGTTCATCCTGAAGAGAAGGCTCCATGGGTGCCTTATAGTGACCTTCCAATCCCTGAAAGGAGCCTGTCAGAAGGCTGGGGAAGAACTGTTCAATAGGGCAGGGAATGTTAGGATGAGGGGTCATGGTTTGAAGCTGGAAAAGGGTAGATTTAGGCCAAACATCAGGAGAAAGTTCTTTAATCTGAGGGTGGTGGATCCCTGTAACAAGTTTCCTAGAGAGGTGGTGGAAGCCCCATCCTTGGAGCCATTCAAGGTCAAGCTGGATCGGGCTTTGAGCGGTGTGGTCTGGTGAGTGATGGCCCTGCTTGTTGCCAAGGGTTTGGAGTTTGGACTAGATGCCTTTTGGAGGTCCTTTCCAACTGTTCTATGATTCTACATTTAGTGGAAGCTTTTCCTGTCTTCTGTTTCTTATAACATAAAGACTAGCTTCTCCATAAAATGACCACATGCCAGGCCTAAGAAGAATACTTTCCCCATGTGATTGGGAATTTTCCCATGGAAGACTCCCTGATTCTTAGTGTTTCCCATCCAACATTTTCATATTACCTTTGAGTAATAAGAAGCAGAATGAATGGACTGAAGAAATTCTTCTTGTGGTCTAAACTAGGAAGTGTATCATTTATTTCAGTCAAATAATTTATCCACAAAGCAGATTAAACTTGAATAACTTTCAAACTATTTAAAGCTATTCCAAAACTCTCTAATGTCCATTTGCAAAAGTATTGTCTGCAAAATTTGCTTGGGTACCTTTAGACTGCTGGGTCAAGACAGGAAAGAAAAGGTTTAGGACGGAAGACTGTGGAAACTGTTACGAGGACTAGTAAGTATTAAGCTGAATCTTTGCCTGCTGAACTCTGTCCTCATGGGCTCTGCTGAATGTGTTAAAATACTCTGATTTAACTAAACTCAAATAACCCCCAACTGTCTCTTTCTGATGGAAAAACTTTAATGCTTTTCTGTTATATCGTGTCATTTGGAAAGGGATTCATGCTTGACTGGGAGGAACGTTCTCATACCTGACAGAACATCCACTGAGCTATTTTTGCCTGAGCAATGATACTAGCCACTGCTCTTGAGGCCATGTTAGTAACCAAGAGACCTAACCTGGTGGCATCCCAGCAGCCTACTAGTATGAGCTTTGGTCCAGCTCCTAGGAATTCCACTTCTACTGGAATCACAAGTAATTTACAGTCTGAGATGATGCAGTCAAGATCTTGATGCTCCACACTAGACACTGCCTTCTAAGATACCAGGAGCAAGGAAAGTAAGCACTCAACCTGCTGCAGCCCACTAATATGGTTGTTTAGAGGCTTAAAAAGAAGTGAACAAGCTTGTGGTCTTTTGCAGTGCAAAGCTACCCAAGCCATTTGTTTTCAAAAATTACAAAATAGAAAACACTTGGAAACAACTAGAGATTGCTATCAGCATTTCAGACAATGGCAGTGAATCATCAGAGGTCACACGCAGTGACTCATACTATGGTCAGAGTGTTCCTCTGTCAGGCAGGTACTTTTCTCAGAGAGTACCTCCCGGTGTTTCTTCTTGTTTTCAGACACGCGGGATGTTACACGATATCAAGTCTTCTACAGCAGTCCACATGTGGTTCAGTCTGTCAGACCAGCTGGCTGTGCAATGCCGCGTTCAGCACCCCTGCGTGCTGAGCAGATTTGAACGGCCAAAATAAGGAGAGCTGAACTCCCCTTTAGATTACAAGGTGATCCAAAGAGATCCCCTTTGAGAGAGAAATCTACTAGTAGATACCCAAGAAGCACTCTCTTGCTTGCAACACTAAATCAAACTGTGTAGGCTTCCTCCTTTCCAGGCCTGGAGTGCAGCTTTTCTGCCTCATGCAACCTGGACCTAACCCAATTCCCACTGAAGCTTTGGTATGGATTTTCATGTGGACCACAGCAGCAATACAGAACATCGATGTTACTGCCTGTAAGACTGATAAGATGAATTTATGTGCTTGCTGGAGCAATGCTAGAACTCTTCTTTTGAGCAGAAAAATGCAGTTGTGCTCCAGACCTCTTAACTTCTGCCTCATGAGCCACCTGTGCAATGGCAGTTCTTAGAGGTTCAACAGCAACTAGGTGGCTAGGATTTCATTTTCCTGTAATGCATGATTTAGTGTGGTACCACGCTACTTCCTTCAGGATATAAGCCTAAAAGCACTCCACCACATTTTCAGTAACACCTGCTAATTATTCAGTAGAATTTTTTATTTTGACTGTACTCGGGCTGTGAGGAAGAGTCTTGCTGCTGATCTGAGAGAGGATTTTTCCATTGGGCTTGTTTTTTAATCTTTTCTGAGTTGTACGTGACACCTTTCTCCTTCAAATTAGTCATTATTGTGTTAGTGCAGAATTTTACCCCATCGATGTGATCTAGCAATGTTATTCCTTATACCCTCAGTCACATCTGGAGGATGTTAACGTATGTTGTTAAAGGGCCAGAGAGTTCCCCTGATCATTTCTTTACAAATTAAACCATATGCTGCACGTATTTCTGAAGAAATTTATTATTGGTTGATTTTAAGGTAATGTCTTCATTTTACAGTAATGTGTAGCTGGTTTTTTGACCTGAGGAGAAATATTCTTCACCAGTACACCACAGCCTCATCCTTTACGCAGGTTCAGTGTAAAATCAGTAAGATTAACACTGTAATGCAGTTTTGCCAGTAGTTACCCCCACGCCTCTCCCTCCTGGCATTCTTGGAGTGAGTTCCAAGAGTTTGCTGCAGATGGAATGGGCATTACGGACTTGACATTAGGAAGAGGGTTTTACTGAAAGAGTGATCTGGGTTTGGAACGGGCTGCCCATGGAGGTGTTTGGGTCCCCGTCTCTGGAGGTATTGAAGGTTAGGCTGGATGAAGTGCTGAGTGGCATGAGCTAGATGTCAGATGTTTAGGTTTATTTGGTTGGTTTCAGGTTGGACTGGATGATCTTTAAGGTCTTTTCCAGCCTCATCATTACTGTGAGACTGATACATCTTGGGGAATAGCTCTGGGGTCACCACAGTGCCTTTACTGGGCAGAGCGACCAGGAGCACAGGCTGATCTGCAGAAGTCATCAAACTGCCTCCCCACTGTCCTCGTTGACTCTAATCTCATTTACAGACAGCTTTGTCCTTTGGTCTGGCACAGCAAGGCTGAGTGACATGTGGCTGGATGTGAGGAAGCAGTCGTCTCGCTTTTCTTCTTCTGGCATATTAGAGCAAAGCTGTGGAGGCACGTATGAAACAGTGTGGCCTATGGAAGTGTTATCTCTTTTCTGTGGTTTCACAGACTTTTGATCCCCACTTGACTCATGAAAAACGATGGACCATGTGCCCCACTGGTGATAGCAATGAAAAAACAATGTCTTGGACTGAAACCTTCTTTCAGCCTTTGTTTCAGAAGATACCTTTCGTTATCAGTATTCGCTTTGAAACATTTATTCTTACACTTCATTCTGTTCAATTTTGGTCTTGTATTAATTTTGAAAGCCTTACTTTGCTAAGTACGTATATGTAGTGCAAGCTGGAACACAGGAGCACTGGAACAGGCTGCCCAGGGGGGTTGTGGAGTCTCCTTCTCTGAAGATGTTCCAGACCCGCCTGGATGTGTTCCTGTGCCACTTGGTCTAGGTGATCCTGCTGTGGCAGGGGGATTGGACTGGATGACCTTTTGAGGTCCCTTCCGATCCCAATAGTAAAATTCTTCTGGGAGAGTTACTCTTTTTAAATTGGATGGACTTGAGATTTTTATCAGTAGTCTTGAGCAAATTGATTATGCTCATCAAACTGAAATGATAGCCATATTTTCTGAGAGCCTACATTCACAAGTGCTATAATTTTACACTGTATTTCAAGGTACAAGCATTTGATTGTCTAGAATTCATGCATAAACATATTCTAAGGAATCAATTTCCATATTCACTTGCATGGAAAGATGCATTTGGGATACTTCTTCATACATAGTGTTATTGCATAGCCTACTTCTTGCTGGGTATTTCTGATTGCAGAGAGGTTTTGTGTCCTACAAGTTTGGATCCCTTGTCCCCTTACCTTTTCCTGCTCAACAGTAACTCCCTCAATACTTGCAGTGCGAAGGAGATCACAGAATCATTAGGGATCAAAATGGACCTGGAAAGTTCATCCAGTCCAAACCTCCTGCCACAGCAGGATCACCTAGACCAAGTCACAGAACAGATGTTTATATTGTGGCTGACCTGGAGATATTGGTGGCCAGCCAATGTGCAGTTTTGGTGGCCAATGAGACAAGTACTTTTTGTAACTGTTGAGTTCTGCTTCCTGCAGTATTACTGTGAGATGATGTTCCATATAGCAGTTGAATTCTAGCAACCACTTAATTATACATGTCACACTCTGAAATTTCTATAACCAGAAAGGTCTAGGGAAGTGATCATCCCCCTGTACTCAATGTTGGTGAGACCCCCTCACTTTGAGTACTGTGCTCAGCTTTAAGCACATCAGTACAAGACACAGTGGGTGCAGAGCAGAGCAACTAGGCTGGTGAAAGGCTTGGAGAACAAGCCTAACAAAGAGTGGGTGAGGGCACTGGGGCTCTTCAGTCTGAAGAAGAGTCTCAGGGTAGACCTTATTGCTCTCTACAACTATTGGAAAGGGCATTGCAGAGAGGTAGGTGCTGGCCTCTTCTCACAAGTCCTAACTTTAGTCTTTTTCTGCTTTTTTTTCCCCCCTTGCTTCAAGTATTCAAAGTCTCTTAGCACCTGTTGACTGGCTCATTTCCCACACTTTGTGTCATCATGTGATAAGGCCAGATGAAGAGTCTCATCTAAAACAACGACCACAAAGGCAGACTGTGGTTTTGAGAAAGGCACATCTTGCAGAGGGGACATCCAACACTACCATGGTGCCACCTGCATCTATGGTTGAACTTGTCTCAAAAGTAATATGAAACACGGCTGATTTTGCATGAGTGTCAGAGGTCCCGTGTAGTGTATGCATCTTCACATACCATGACCTAACTCCTTAGCTCCTTCCTCAAAACTGCTTGCCCAAACTCTGTACCACCGTCCCGTCCTACCTAGGGATCCCAGTAGCTGCTCTCTTGTTTTGTATAGCGCTGCCTCTCACTCCAGGACTGTTGAACTTCTTTCTTAAGGTCTGAATCCTTGCCTTCAGACAAACTGAATGAAAAGGGAAGGAAGCAACATCTCTTGCCTACCTGAGATATGAAAACTCACCATCATCATGACAGCAGCCAGACAGAAACTCCCTCCTTCCTCCTCAAACAGCCAGAAAAAAACCTAGGATGGTATCTGTAAGTGTCCCTCAATGTTCAAGTAGCTCAGCTTGAAAGGCTTCATCTTCTCATATCATTACTTTTTACTAGAGGATACAATGCTTTCTGAATTTAAAAAAGACCCCTAAACCAGAAGAAAACTGCCCAAACCCAAAAGATGCTCAGCTGACTAATACAAATTTCATATAGTTTTCATTACTCCTTGCTGACATCAACAGGAACAATGGATGCCCACCTGAACCTGTGCAGATAATTCAAGTCCAAAAAAACTAACAGCATACTAAAATTCCTACTGAATGAAAGTCATCTGCATAGTAAATCTTGATTTCTCCCTCTTGCAGTCCAGAGGACTTCTACTTAGAAGTACAAATTCATAGAATCATTAATGTTGGAAGAGACCTCCAAGACCATCAAGACTAAATATAAACCCAACCCCACCTTGCCTACTAAACCCTGTTCCCTAGGGCCACATCTACACATTTTTTGAACACCAACACCAGGGAAGAACCCCAGGGAAGGTGACTCCACTCCTTTCTTGGACAGCCTGTTCCAATCCCTAACCACTCTGTCAGGGAAGAAATTTTTCCTGCCATCTAAACCTCCCCTGGCACAACTTGAGGCCAATTCCACTTGTTCTATCACTAGACTTCTTGTACTGAGGTGCCCCAAACTGAACATAATATTTCAGGTGAGGTCTCACTAGTACCCAGTGCAGGGGAGTACTAACTTCTCTAGTCCTGCTGGCCACACTATATCTGATGCAGGCCAGGATGCTCTTGGCCTTGGCCCCCTGGGCACACTGCTGGCTCATGTTCAGCCACTGTCAATCAGCACCCCGAGGTCCTTTTTGCAGTTAGCAGTTCTCCAGCCACTCTTCCCCAAGCCCGTGGCATTGCACTGAGTTGTGACCAAAGTGTAGGGACCAGCACTTGGTCTCGTTAAACCTCATCCCATTGATCCCAAAACACGTGTCACAGAAGGGGAGGCAGAACAGAGCGGTCAGGGGGTTTGGATGCAGACCTTTTATTTTAGTGACTTGAAGCTTCTATTTAAGAATTGGGATCAACCAATGCACCTCAAAGCCATACAATGATTCAGCTAAGAAGTGATTCAGGTAGTTGATGTAAGAAATGAGGTTAGCTGATAACAGTCGTCTCGTCTTGATTTATAATCTGTAGAACACTCACACGACAGAAAAGAAAGTTTGTCAGAGAGGAACAATAACTTGCAAAGGCACCATGTACAGGTTAGTGAAGAGGACAACTGCCTCGACCTTAAAGGTGGCTCTGTTATTACTGGAAATGGGAGCTGAGTAGACAATCAGCAGGAACCTGTGTGTGGTCAGAAATGAGCATCAAGCGCTATCTACCAACTCTCACCAGGAAAAAGCCTCTCAATCTTCACTGGCTGAGAACACAGCATAAGGAAGCGAAATATTTCTAGTTAAACAAATTGCATCTATTATTATTGACAGAGAACTACTTGTCTTTTGCACACAGACCGGAGGCTTCATTCACCTTTCTGTAACTGTTTTCTGGCTTTTATGGAAATCCCTGTTGAATTTTGCTATTTATTTCTTTTTGAGGGGAGCTGCTTTGATTTTTTTTTCAGAGTCAAGGGGGATGTGTAAGAGCACAAGTGGAAATTCTGAAATAATCTCATTTTTGTTTCATAGTGGGAGGCCCACAGGGAAGAGCAACAACAAGTTTTCTCAGCCCAGACAAGTTTAGCAAGACAGTGTGAGGTGAGGGATGAAACATATTCTCTGATCACCTGCATGCCATCATGTATTTGATGAACATAGAGCCTTTATTGTTGATGGTGCACAAATCCCCCAGCAATCGTCACACTAAAATTGCATAACCAACCACTCGGTGCTCAGTAGAACAAATTCACACTAATGAATGGAGATGCTCTCTGAGAAATACTGCCCTGTGAATCCTCATGTCCATGAATCAGTTTCTTTTTGATTGATGGTAACTTAGCTATAATCCTCTATCAGAAGAGACTGTCATAAGTTGTGATTGCAGTATTAAGATGATCATCTTACACAGCTGCCTGGAGATCACCCGTGTCTGTCTTCCTTTCATAGAGAGAATTGTCTCTCCTCACAAACTCCAGTAATATAAGAGTTGTACAACACTTGGGAATAACCATCTGTGGATGTAACCATCGGGAATCTAGATGGTTATACTCCCAGAGGATGGATGGATGGATGGATGGATGGATTCTCCCAGGTTCTCTGGAGAATCCCTAGCTGTTACCAGTGAAAAGCCAAAGAAAAAGTAACTATAAGCTAATATTTACACACTCTGGCAAGTGAGATCTACATTTAGAAGCACATGTTGACTTTGTTCCGCCTATCCACTGAGCTGTGATTATACAAGACTCTTGGTACTTTGTTTTTCCTTGAACATTTATCCCTCAAGTTAAGAAGGGGAAACAATAGGAAATAGTAAACAACTACTGCCTAGAACTGGTAGAAATGATTGATTTTTAAGTATTGATTTCATCAGGTGGCTTTTAAAAGGTGATTGTTTAAGGATTTGGAATCTTTATTATTACAAATGTTCCTTTTCCTTAAAGATTCAGTCATGGGGAAAATGAGTATAGAAGAATCCATTATCCTCCTTCCCTGGGGCTGCAATTATAATGTTAGGCCAGATCTACCTATTACCTGCCTGCTTCCTGTTATTTTTGGAATGATCTTAAACAGGGTGAAAGTGCTTATTCAGGGTGTGGGAATAGGAAGGTTTTATTTCACCTCTCCAAATATGAACTCTGTATTGAGCCAGTATTTTACATGACAAGCTAAGGACCGAAATCCATTGAATTCTACGTGCATTTTACAATAACGTCAAACACATTTGGACGAGACCCTGAAATAACAAAAATACACATCCTGTGGGGATCTGCAGGAGATACTGCATTATCACCCGCAGCAAACGCTGTACACCATGGGGAAGGGCTTTCAAACAGCCACGCTCTGCAAGGACATTTTCACTTTACCTTCACAGAGTATTTGCTGTTCACACATGAACAGCCATGGGCAGGGACACCTCTGCCTAGACCAGGTTGCCCAAGGCCCCATCCAGTATGGGCTGGGAGTGGACATAAATTACTTTTCCAGGCAACCCATTCCAGTGCCTCACCCCCCTCACAGGGAGCAATTTTATCCTAAAATCTAATCTAAATCTGCCCTGTTCCAGTTTAGAACTCCCTCTTGTCCTAATCACAATCATGACACCCTAGTAAAAAGTCCCTCTCCACATTTCCTGTACTCCTTCTTCAGGTACTGGAAACTTACTGTAAGGTCTCTGAACTTTCAATACATGGACATCATGCTGGTCATCAATATTTATGTGCTCATACCCTTCTTTGAGATACCAGTGTTCTACTGCTATTCCACTTGTGGGCCAGTCCTGGAGAAGAACCATGCTGTAGGGTGAAAACACAAGAAAAAGTAAAGGCATTTTTTCCAAAGAGCTAACACCTCAAGCAAGCATTTTCTTCGTGGTTGGGGAACAGTTACTCTTCAACACACAAGAAGGGGTTTATTTAAAAACAATCAAATCAGTGGATTGTGAACAATCCTTTTCCACTTCTTTTTGAGAGGTGATCATTTTCCTTGATACGCACTCAAAGGCAAGTCTGCTTTAAATCACTGGAAAGCATCATGTCTTTATTCCAAGGTGAAGGAAGTCTCAAACTAGCACACAGTATTTCCTAAACCCCTATATTTTTATAAACTGGCAGGTTCCCTCACCAGCCAGGGGAAAAAAAGTCTGCTATCACACCCAGGCTTCTCGAAAGCCTTTCCCTCAGGCAGAGTTTATTATCTGAAATGCAAACTTTACCACAGTTATTTCCCCTGACTAAAGCTAGCCCCAAGGGCCTCTACAACCAGGAGTCAATGGATCCAGCTGAATGTCTTGGTCCTTAAGAGGAATCACTTGATGTCTTCTCTTCTCCTGGTCAAATAATGGCTCAGGACTAGTATGTTCCAGTGCTCGTCTCCTGCGTCCTCGGACTCAAAAGAGCAGTCTTGGTTATTTGCTTCCTCTTTGCTCTGTTCCTTTTGTGGGGTTTTTTACTTAATCTTGTGTTTTCACAGATAACATCCATTGACATTTTCTCACTGCCCGAGAGCACAGATAAGACATCTTCTATACCTATTATTATATTCTGCTGCTCAGTTTGTGGTTCCTCTAGCAGTAATAGGGAGTATCTCTCAAACAACTTACTCCTCTGGACTCCATGTACAATTTTGCCCAAGTATCTTCCCAACCCCTAGACCTTAGCCTCAACTGCTCTATCTACTTGCCTTTTAAACACCTCCAGGGATGATGACTCCACCACCTCCCTGGGCAGCCTGTTCCAGTGCCCAAGCACTCTCTCAGTAAAGAGCTTCTTCCTAATGTCCAATCTAAACCTCCCCTGACGCAGCTTGAGGCCATTTTCCAGGGAATTAATTGCATGGATACCAACCTACAAAAATACTTGGAACGTCAATGCGAAGATGGAAGTTCACCAGATGTCCAATCAACAACAAAATCACATTAAATATTATCATTTTATGACTGTTAAGGAAAAAGGGATGTAGTTAACCTGTCTTCAGAGATAAGCTTAGAAAGTGAGAGAATAATCTTTTCAGAAGGGAATACTTTGGAGGTAGTAAAACATTTAAACAGAACAGCTGTGTCAGTTAAGCTTTTGCCAGCAGTAGTAAAATATTGATTCAATAGGCCTGAGCTACATCTGTTTTTATAAATAATATGCTCATTAAAATTGTGGAGATGAGTAAGATATCTCCACTTAAACTGAAATCCTGCCATCACATGCAAGGTAGCTGCACCCTAAGACCAAAAGCTCTCTCCTTGTAATATATGGTGGGCAGATGAGGGACCTTTGGACTGGAACTTTTTGTGTTTAATTGGTGTTTCTCCTTCACATTTTGTGGCGAATGTTTTCCTATTATCAAGGTCTTGCATATTTTCAGCACCCACCCATCTCTGTGGTATTATACATGTATTTTTTTAAAGGTCTGAGTGACAAGTACATTGATATAAGTGAATCATCATTTTGCAGGCATAACATTTTATCAGATTGGTTTTCAAGTAGATTTATACATTTAAGACAGTGCATCTGCCAGACAAGATTAGCTCAAGGAAGATAGGACATTTGTTCTAAAAGCTAGTGGTAGAATTTTATACTTTAGACATGTGAAACAAACCAGATAGTAAATGAGCATCTTGTTAAGTAGTTCCTGGTTATCAGATAAAAGTAGTGACTCAGTGATCTTAAAGTTCTTTTCCTATGATTCAGTTCTAAACTATCCAAACAGGCAACTTCTCCTGATCAAACTGCCATTACGTTACCATTTGCCATCAGCTGCCACCTAACTTAGCTTAGATCCTGTTGAAATTGTGTAAGGTGTTGCTAACATAAATCACTAACTCACATGTGAAGTTTGTTATTCTGCAGACTGATCCATTCTTAAAGAAATAACAAATACATTTAACAAGCTTACTCATACTGTGGAAACTGTGAGACACTTCCTATTTACCATATGTACAAAACGATCATTTATTAATACTCTCTGCTTTCTGACTCCTAAATCATCTTCTGAGCGAGATGGTGTCATTTTTAAACAAAACCAGACATGTGTTTATGGCTGTAGTTCTTTTGATCTAGTAAGATCAGCTGGAAAAGTGCCTAGTGACATTGATAATATCTATATTTTAAAGCCTAACACCCACAACACATTTGGAATTAGGCTGTTGTGTTCCCTCAGACCAGATCTTGCTCAAACATGTGTTTTTGAACTAAGTAAAACTAGAAAAAGGTTAGGTAAGAGCACTTTAAGAAGAAATAACATCATGTTATTTCTTAGCCTTTCTTAGCTAAAATAAATTATTAAATATTTGGCTAATAGAGTCTTACTATTTCAAAATAAATAATCTTACTATTTTAAAATAAATAAATTCGTAGTGCTGGGGCTAGAAGTGTTCAGCAGACTACTGAAAAACCCCCAGGACTTCCAGTAATGCTAGCAACTGGATTGAGAGTGGTGGCCTTAGTTCACTTCCTCATGCACATGCCTTAGAGTAACGTGTAGTAGCAGTGGGCAGGAAGGAAATGAAAACTCATAGTTTACCAGAAGTGCCCTGGTTAGTCATTCCTCAGTCAGAGCTGCTGAAGGAGGTGCTCTGAGGGTGCTTTAATTGCTGCTGAAGGAATAAGGATTGAAGACCGCTCTGGTGACCCTTGCATTCACTTACTAACTGAGATATGACCAGAGCTTGAGGACTAAAGTTTAGCATCTCTTGAACACCTTTCCCTAAAATATTTACACAGGTCTCAAGAGTTTAGGAGAGGTAAGAACAGAGCACAGTGTATGAGCACAGACACGTTGAAGATGTTGCTGTCATATGAATGAATTCTGCTTCTGTATGAAATAATCGCTCTTCTTGTTACTATTTTTCCTCAGATCTTCACAAGATTCCTACACTTTAATTGAAGAAAAATCAAAACCTTCCAAGGAAATGCCATGAAAAGACTAAGTAGCACACCATCTCCTACCCTAGACTTGGGATCATCTTTCTATCTGTACAGCTATTAGGTATTTTCTTCATTTAAGTATTCATTTCAAAACCTTTAAAACAGTGTTACATTTGACTATCAAACAAACGAAACATGGGCCGTATCTGTGGAGGCCACAGTCACTGAAAACCAAAAGCGATAACATAATAAATGTGAACATAAAATTCAAACATGAAAAAAATCTTCTTTGATAAGCAGCTGGAAGAGGAAGGTTAAAGGAAATGTATTTGCAACAGGATGGTCAGGTGTGAAATGAGAAAAATCAAAAAAGAAGCTAAATATATATGACTAAGACTTAATAGGATTTTTAACTCCATCGAAAATGGTTATCTATGTAATTTTGGAGGCTGGAGAGTGCCATTTCCAAAGTAAAAGTGTTAGAGGCAAAGTGGCAGGACACCGAGTCTTGTAGTGTCTTAAGTTGCTTCCTTAAAGGCTCAGACAGCAGCCAGGTTTTGAATTTAGGAATGTGTCGCCCTGGCCATGTGATAATCAGTCATAAATGACGACAGCAATCCCTTACTTTAGTAGCTTTAACTCTTATCAAGAGATTGGGACAGATAAAGATCAACACAACTTCTGTCAAAGTTCTGCTGTAGAGCAAGCTTTGGTCACTAAAGGTCAACAAGACAATTAATTAGAACAAGACAAGTAATTAGAAACCTCTGTTTCCAATTGTATTTTAATCTTAACATCATATGAAAGATGTTACAAAGATCCTAAGTTTGTACAGCTGCACATGCTGTTCCGCACAAATTAGAAATATGCAAATAACATAAGGAAACAATCTGCACATTTGCATACAATTTGTATGTGAACACACAAACTGCCTTGTGTTTAACACACCCTGCCTCCGGAGGGGACCAGGAAGGATGTGGAGTCGCAGATAGCGACAGTTTGGGCATGAGGGCCAGGGTGAGACAATAGTGAGGTGGCAGTTACAAACCCAGGGTATGTGTTTGTAGGGATGTGTGGCTAAGTGGTGGCATATCAGAGGGCATCTGTAGTGTGCAGGTGGCTAGAAGTGGCTGCATTTCTGGTTTTTGCCAAGATTGGATAAAAAGATGGTTGAGTATCAAAAGGTTTAATATATTTATATATATAAAATGTATAATGTCCTGGAGTGAACATCTGACTGGAGAAAGATTAATGGGGTTGTCTGCCTAGCAGCTCCTGAGCATGCAGATCAGTGCAGGTATCTGGGGTGCAACTGTCCTGGTGGACAGGGAAGCTGCTGAGATTGTCAGAGCTGGAGCAGTGAGCACTGGTAGGATCAGTGAACTGGGATCTCTTTCATCTCCCTGTCACTGAAGTGTAGTCTTCTCTGCTTGCCTTTCCTTCTCTGTCCCAGCAACTGGAGCAGCTGGCACCTTCCTTGATTACCTGATCAGCACTTGCAGGCTGAAACTTGGTTTCAGATGGTGGTTATAGTACTGTGTCAGTGCAGTAAAATCCAGCCCTCGATGCAGCTCAAAGCTTTGGCATTTTGCTCCTTAACAGTGCCAACAGCAACGCTGATTAATGCCGTTTGCATTCACTTCCTGCTAACTCATTCAGCCCCAGCCTCTCGGCACTCACTGCATTGCAATGGCTACTAGTCACCAACAAACCAGGCCAATACGAGCTGTTTCAGACCCACAACTGTTGAAAACTTGCGATCGCAAAGCCTTTCAAACTCTGTCCTAGTGCACACAGGGTAACCGCAGCGCGCTAAAGCAGCGCAGTGCATGCAGGCCAAGCCAGAAGGCTGGCTCTGCACAACCTCCACCGCTCGTTCGCACAGGGTTGCGGCAGTTTCACACACTCCAAGTGCGAACGACTCGCTAACGCTGAGACCGCAACGGGAAGCTCCCGGGAGCAGGCGGAAGGCACCGAGCCTTTCGGCTGCCCGCCGCTTACGTGGCTGCCGGCCGGCGCCCGCCCCGACAGACTCTCCCCGCTCTTCGGCTCCCGTCACCGCACGCGACCGAGGCCACGCATGCGCGAAGCACGCGAGGGGCGGAAGCGCGCGGGCACGCACGCGCACTACGCCGTCCCGACGGACATCAATATGGCGCCCTAGCCCTGCAGCGCCAGCGCCACCGTGGGCCAGACAGGCGGCCGCCGCCGCTATCGCCATCATGTCCCGACACAGGAATGTCCGAGGCTATAACTACGATGAAGGTAGCGGCGAGTAGCAGCCAGCGACGGAGCTGTGGGTGCTGCCTTGGGGCTGCCCCCACCGCTGGCTCCTGCCCTGGATGGGCCTTGCCGCGGCGTCGTGGGGCGGGCGGGACGGCGTGAGGGTGCGCCCGGGCCGCGCCAGTGACAGGGAGAATACGGGGGGGGGCTGACGCAGCAGTGGGAGGGCATGAGCAGCCCCCTCTCTTAGGTGGGAGTGGAACGAAGCACCGGGCGAGGCCTCGCCCCATCCCTCCCCCGGCCGGTTCCCTCCCGGTTCCCTCTCGGGCCGGGCGCACGTGGCCGCCGCTGCCCCTCCCACCTCGGAGTACCCGGGAGGTGCTGCCCGCGACTCGCTGGCGGCGTTGTAGCATGGGTTACCTGCTACAGGGCGGTGAAAACCAGCCTCAATGCAGTTGAACCCGCCGTTCTTCCACCCTGTAAAATCTAAACGTTTGCGTTCCCGGTCCAGCTGTTCCTGAGGTTCCCACGATAGGGGATAAGAGGCTACAGCCGTTGGTTGTTGAAGTGTTATTTCTTAAAGATGGAGTTGAACAGCTGAGGAAGAACTTGTATTTCAGACACTGTTCTATCGTTTTATTTAAGCTTACATGTAATGAAAGAATTCATGTAAGAATTTGACTCATATCTACAGTGCTGCAGCTTTGTAACCTGTTCCATTACCTTGGGCGGACTATAAACCCTTTTTTCCTTCAGGGGTTTGTTTGTGTTGGCTTGGGCTGTGGAAAAATGGACACATTTGTAGTTGGTACTGGTATTTTACTCTTTGTAAAGGGAGTACTTGTTGCCTCACTTTGTCAGATTGTTTTAAATAATGGCAAGAAATGCTTCTTACCTCAGTGTGCAAATGCAGCTGCAGTGTCTGTGTATGTTATAGTAGGGCAAACTGGTTTTTGCACTGTAGTCTTGGGGTTTACAAGGAAGACGTGTAAAGCTGTGTGAACCATGACAACTGTGTGGCCTGTGTTGCAGGTTTTACTACTGCAAATTTTCCTAATATAGACAAAATGTTAGATTGGATTTGGGATTTTGCTGCTTGGCTCTTAAGTCCTCTAGAGGTCTTCATCACAAGTTGGTTGAATTGTTGATTTTAGCTGATTCTGTGTCACGTATGAAGTCTGGTGCCCAATCTGTAGACCTCATTTCAGTGTGTTTGAACACCCACAAGAACATCTTGATGAGTTTGCCGATTAATTAGTAATTTGCTATAGCTTATTTCTGATTGAAACTTTACTATTGCATTACACGTCCGGTTTAATTAAAAGTGTGTATAGTGTGGTGTTTACACTTACACCATATACTGCTTGTGTGGTCATACTCAATCATTTCTGTCCCAAATGAGGAATGCTTTTGTTTGTTAGTTTAATTTCGTGCAATGCCACATGTTCATAGGTTAAGAGTGGTTCAAATTGGAAGAGACCTTAGTGGTCATCCAGTTCCAACCCCCCTGTCATGAGCCGGGATACTCCCCACTAGACCAGGTTGCTCAAGGCCCCATTCAGTCTGGCCTTGAGCATTTCCAAGGAGGGGACATGTACAACCTCCCTGGGCAACCTGTTCCACAGACTCAGCATCCTCAATGTGAAGAATTTCCTCCTGACTTCCAGTCTAAACCTTTTTATATCGCTTAGAATTCTGTAATACTTTGGCCCAGTTGTTTGTTTCCTTTCTGAAGTCGATATATGCAGTATTTTTTGGTCTCCTTTCCTAGGAGGTCTTCTGAGGCCTTAGTTCTTATGGTCTTGATTTGACCATACTCCGTTTCTTCTCACTCCTTTTTGAGTAGTTGAGTTCCTCTGTTGTCTGTTTTCAAATAACACGTACTACATGTTATTTGGGAAACTGACAAGTGCATGCAGCAACATCTTTAAAAATATTTAAATACTTCACATGTTTCGTTATTAGGGAGAATTACAGATATTTTTTTAAAAATTTTACATAATGCTGGGATTTATTTTTGGTTCGGGTTTGTGTGTGTGTGATTATTTACTTTCTCCTTGTATTTCCTGATCCCTGTTTTTTGTTTATTGAGGAAAGTGTATGGCAATGTTTAAGTGACTATATAAGATTCCTAGTATTTTGTTGTATTTTGCATATTCACAAAGAATGTTGAAATGGTTTTGCCTTGCTGAACTTGAGTTGATAGGCCATAGGTAGATTAGCTATCAGGATAAAACAGAGAAGAAAGCTGAGATGTAGATAGATGTGGAGTAGAAATACAGGCTCTGAGTTGTTGAACAGGCGTTAATTTAACTATCTGTGGTTAAGACTTGAAAGGTCAAGCAGAAATATGAAGACAAGTGCCATGGGTAAAGATCTGTGGAACTGTAGAAAATTAAGTTGAAATGTGAGGGCAGCCTTCCAGAGAAGATGCTGAAGGAGGAGGTGTGAAGCACAGCAACTCCTGATGTTTGGCTTTTCTAATGAGTATCAAATGCTAAAATTCAGTTATTGTAACTTAGAATTTCTTTCCTAGGTAAATAAACAGTGCTGGTAAATAAAACTGTACTTCTGGAATACTAGAGATGTGTAAATTCTTAAAACCTTGTGTGAAAACTATCCTTTGAGTTATAATGTTAACTGCTTAGAAATTGTGCTATCTAATCCTACTGTTTCTGCTTCATAGATTTTGAAGATGATGATGTGTATGGCCAATCAGTAGAAGATGATTATTGCATTTCCCCTTCAACAGGTTAGTTTGAATGATTTACATATACGATCCCTGCTCTGATACTTATTTTGCAAATAAAACAATATTTAAAGCTAATGAAACGTTTGAAAACTGCGCATCTTCAGCTGTACAATTATATGATCTGGGATGGTCAGAATGTACTTGATAATATGAAAAGCTGGTTTATGGGAATGTGTTGATGGTTGGTAGCTTTTATAGGTACCAAACATACATATTAGTAGGATCTAGCTGCCCTTAACAGTTGTGATTCCTCACCTCATGGCTGATGTCTTGTGTCTAACTTAAGTAAAAGTGGAGTAGGGAATCTTGTTGGAGGATGCGTTGCTGGTTCTTGACGACTTCTGATGGAAGATCATGTGGAACTAAAAGTCTTTTAGCATTTGTCGTGTTGCAGAGTATGCATAAAAATAGTGATGCTCAGGTAAGACCTAAGTGGAATGGCCCAACCAAGCTGACTTCAACCTGAGGTAGAACCATTCAGTTCTATTCTTGTCAAATCTCTGGCAAGATGATCAATACAGAATTTCCCCAGATTTGGTAGCAGGGGTCCTAGAGCTGCGCAGGCAGTGAAAATAGTGTGGCTTGTGTTGATGTAAGGCTGTGCTACTGCAGGCTATCTAAGCTGAATCTAAATCCACTGTGACATGTACTGTGTGAACTTTGGCCTCAGGTACTTGAGTTAGGGAGATCTTTAAAAATCTGTTCCTCTGCCACCCTCTTGATTTTAGATGCATGATTCTAGATGTGTATTTATATTCCTTCATTTGAATTCAGGTTGTCTTGCATTACATTTCTGAGTTTAATTGCTAGAATTTTGCAGACATTTTGAAGAATTACGATAGCCTTGTGTTTTATGATGCAAACATGGGGTGTTTTTACTTTTTAATTAAGCACAAACTGCTAAATTGCAAAGCTGCTTTTTGTTTGTGCAAAGTAATTTTCCTAAGAATTCTGTTTATGTAAGCCTTATTGACAGTCTGATTTAGGTTGTGTAGCAATCTTTTAATAGTTGCTTTAGTTACAGTGATTGAATATGAAATGGATTGCATTTGGGAAGCATTTGCTAAGGCTGTAAGTAGTACACACATGCTTCAGTATGCATTTCAGAGCTGGGAAGAATATAACGTAAGAAAATTTGTTTACATTTGTACATTTCTGAGAGTATGTAATGACTGGCGCTCATCATTAGCGAAAAGATTTATTTATATATGCTTTAATGTGTTGCTAAATTAGAGTTGAATTATGCACTTGTTCCAATTTTAGAGTGAATATGCATTTTAACTCATGAGCTGTATTTCTAATGAACTTCCAAGAAGAGAAGAATGTGTTCAACTCCATTATCTTGCTTATCGTTTAACATATGTATGAAAGTGCTGTATTTGTAACTAAGGTTACAAAACATAGTTGTTGAGTAGGATTCTGAAGGCATTAGGGCTTAGCTGGCAATTTGGAGAAAGAAAATACTGTTACAGAATTATTGAGGCTGGCAAGGACCTATAAGATCATCAAGCCCAGCCTATGATCCAACATCACCACATCAGCTAGACCAGGACATTTAACTGCCATGTGCAGTCTTTTCTTAAACACTTCCAGGGATGGTGACTCTTGTCCTACTACTAGTTGCTTGGGAGAAGATCCTCACCCCCACCTGACTACTACAACAACCCTTGAGGTAGTTGTAGAGAATGATGAGATTCCCCCCCCCGAGTTTACACTTCTCCATGCTAAACAACACAGTTCCCTCAGCCTTTCCTGATAAGACTTCCCCTCTAGTCCCTTCCACAGCCTTGCTCTCCTCTGGACTTGCTCTAGTACCTCAATATCTTGAAGTGAGGGGCCCAGGACTGCACCCAGTATTTGAGGTAAGGCCTGCAGTATATTCTTTTGTTTGAATACTGAATTGGGTGGAATTATTGCATTTCCTGAATCCAAGAGTATTTCTAAGAATTCTAAGTTTTCTAAGAAAAAAGATGTTACTTGCTTTTTAACGTTTTGGTTTTTACCTTACACAGCAGCTCAGTTCATCTACTCCAGACAAGACAACCCGGAAGCGTTTGCTGAGCCATTAGCAGAATATGTCAATGAAGGAACAGATGATACTGCTGATTATTTCACATCTGGTCATCATTTGAATGATGTTGATAGAGGTAATTATGAGAAATAAATTACTAACCAGTCTTATTTTGAATTAAGGACTTAGTACAATAGGCTTAATGTTCTTGGCCTACGGTGCTCATGATATTGCAGTCCTGTTGTTGAACAACACCCTTTGGTGGTGATCCTTCAAGATCCTAACTACTTTCTGTGTATCCTTTGTAACTTGGTTGTGTGTATAGAAATGAGTTCTTAGTTTCCTTACTAGAAATAATGAGATTTTATATGAAAATCAGCTGTACTGGTTGAGGCTAAGCATTCATGTAATTCAAGGTTTCTGCGAAGGGGTCTCTAATGAAGAGAGTTAGAAACACAATATTTGTAGAATGATCTGCTTGCCTTGCATTTCAAATAATGACAGTATTTGAGAAGTTTAATCAAGCATTTTCTTGAGACAGTAGCCATTGTTTTTAGATCCTGTCATCTGCTTAATGCTGTCCTTTGCCACAAGTCTCTTCCTAAGTTTTAATAGTTTGTTTACTTTTCAATGTTTTGGAAATAATCAGGGTTGTTTGCAAAATAAGTGCAGTGTGTTGGTGAATGAATGCAGAATATTGGAGGTTGAAAGGACCATCCTAGTCCAACCCCTCTGCTGGAGCAGCAATGCAATTTTGTATTTAAAACAAAATACACTAAATTCTGAAGCAAGAGAGAGAATAGAAACAGCTTAGATTTCATGTCATCGTGGTGGAAGCTATGAACATATGGGTAAATACAATAAATTGGAGTGTAGTAGCAATGTTTTTAGAGCACAGAGGACAATTGGAAAGAGTCAACCAGTATGTGGATGTAGATGAACTAGACAATGCAGTAGCTTGTATCCAGTTTCTTGTGCAGCAATTTGAGACTGAAGAAACATATCTTGGTCAAGGCTTATACTAGTTATAGAAATATCCTCCAGAGAAATGTGATTTTATCAGCCAAAAGAGAATTAGAGCTTTAGGAAATTTGGTGAATGCAAACATGTAGTTCTGGCCTAGGATTTTCAATTGGGGCCCCACTGAATGCTGTTTTGTTCTGGGTGGTAATTGTAGCATCTTTAAACAACATGTTCAATGTGATTCCATGTTGACTTAGTAAATTAATTTGGATAATTTTAAGGTGGCTGTGTTTATCTATCTTCACTGCATAGAAGAATGTTGCAACATGAAAGTATTTAAACATTGAGACTTTATAGACTCATAAAAAAGTACTTAGTGATGTGTTCTTGTAGCAGCATCTGAAATCAGCCAAATAATTTTTGGGGTTTGGGAGCAAATTTTATTGTGGCAAAGAGATTTAAAGTAATGTGTAAAGGATTTATGTCTTATTGTGATATTTTGTTAATGAGTTGTGTGATGCTAGTGATTAGGCAGCTTAAGTGATTTTTTTGTGCAGCTAATAACAGCAGTGTGTCTCTTTTAGCCCGTCTTAATTCGTGCCTCGATCAAATGAGAGAAGTTTTGGCAGAGTTTGTACCAGAGCAAACAATGGTGCATGCGGTACTTACGAGTGAATTTGATGTAACAAAGGCTTTGGATCTTGTGCTTTCACAAAGGAGTGAGCAAAATGTGAAGACCAAGAATGAGGACTCTGTGCATCAAGGAAAGACGCCAAAAGGTACACTTCTATTTAATTGTTTACATTCAAGATGATTCATTTTGGTATGCAGCTTAATTTTGACTTTACAAGCTGTGAGGATGCTTGTTACTGCATTACTCATTTATTAGGAGAAAACCAACTTAGTCTTTTATTTCTGTACTCTAAAAGCTTTTAAAGGAAACAGCTTTTCTTCAGCTAGAAGTCAAAATAAAACTGTAGTGTCAGCTGGAAGTCAAATTGCAATTGTGAGCAGTTACAGTAAATTTCTGATGTGGTATATATGACTTAGCTGAATGATTAAGTCTCCTAAAAGTGGGACAACATCTTTTCAGCATTATGCACTTCTGTATTTGTTTGGTGATCTGGTATCTTCCATCCCCAGTATGTCCCTTTTCTTAAGTAGTGTCTTTACTGTAACTTACCTTGATTTGGATATAAATCTTTGTAAGCTTTACTGCCAGTCTTCGCTGTTTTTTAAGGTTTCTTAGGTATTTCAATGCTTACCTGACATTTAATTGTGGAACATTGCATATCTTTGGATAACACTTAGTAATGAAATGCCTTTTGATGTTTTTTCTTGATTTTTTTTGTTGTTGTTGCTGCTGCTGCTGCTGTCAACTTTAAAAAAAACTGGATGCTTTGTTGTGACTGCAATTCCATCTGGAAACTGTTGGCTATTGTAAGGTAAGGAGACTTAATTTATTCTCCAGAAATGTGTGTTGATAGAGACAGTTGCTTTTCCGCAGCAGAAAATGTTGCTGTCAATCTCAACAAACCTGGGTTTGGAAACTTGACAGACAGAAGTGGTTCTGCTTGTTGCCCTTTAATTGCAGATGACAAAATGATTTTTAATGCTGAAGAATCCAATATACCTTCATCTGAAAGAAAAGAATTGAAATCCTCTTCGCTTGTTCTGTCATATTCTTTCAGTGATGATTTGTGTAAAGGATCGTTTTGTGAGCCTGTGAATAAACAGGCAGAGAATCAACTATCAGAAAGTGCTAATGCAGGAAGTTCAATTCCTGACAGTGAAGATGTTTACTTTAGCATAGGAAGTAACCCATCTGGAAATTCCTCCTTTAAGAAGCTGGAATGCAAGGAAACACAGGACTTGAAATCCTTGCTGATGCAGAATGTGGTCTGTGATTCTCTGAGTCTTGAAGACAACATTCCTCTTGTTTCCTCACATACTTCTGAGTGTAATAGCAATGCAAATTTGGACAGTCCTCCAGGTTTAACAGGTGCTTTAGGGAAATTGGCTCTTGATGATAAAGTCAGTCATACTGAAAATAGGAAAAATGAACTTGTTGATAATTTTTGCTCACTTGGACAAAGCAGAATCCAAGAAAGCCCCTCTTCAGACAAGGGTGCTTTGCCAGTGTTAAGGACTGAAGGTCCGTCATTGGCTGACTTACTTCGGGAGCACCAGGAGAGCAGTGCTAGCCACTCTTATTCTTTGGCTGATCTTTGTAGCCAGTCAACAGCAAGTCTCTCTGATACAAAATTGGGGACTGCGTCATTATCACAACTAGTAAGTCAACCTCAAACTTCAGGTGGGATGCCAGAGCTAACAGGGTCTTTGTCCTCTCTAGCCCTCTCTAAAATTTCTCCACTAAAGGAGGTTGAGAATTTATCACTTTCAGATATAATAGCAGAGAATATTGAAATAGATAAACCTCAAGCAAGCGTGGACTTCCCTATGTCCAGTGTAACTCAGTCGAGGCCCTCTAAAAGAACAAACATCGATTTAAGCGTCCTTGTGAAAAATGCAGGTGTATCTGCAGAACAAAACACGGTAAGGCAGTCAAATATCTTAAGCCCTGATGCTAAACTTCTAAAAGAAAAGCAAGGAAGATGTGCTGGTTTTGCCAAACCAAGTAAAAAACCCAAAAGAGAGTGTTTTCCTAAGAGCCAGGATTTATCCCTTTCGTGGATGAAGGCGTTGCGTGCACGACCTTCCGCATTTGCTTTAACTTTGTGCCTCCGTTATCCTCCCAAAGGTTATCAGCGGCGCACAGTCGGGATACATAAAGCTTTCCTTTACAGTAGACAAGTGCAAGACATAAAACCCAAGGAAACCATCCCTGTAATAGACATAACACCATTTGACTTCAAATCAGCATCTCCCGATGATATTGTAAAAGCTAACAAAAAAAAAGGTTTTGTAAGACAGTAGTGAAAACAGATAAAAATCAGCATTTCTGTCTTGGAATATACAAAAACAATTACATAGGACCTATTTATAATTCAGAATTAATTTTTTAAAAGAAATGTTTTATTTTTTTAATTGCTGTACTACAGTTCTCACTCTTCGGTATTGGATTTGTACGTGAACTTTTAAGGCGTTGCACTGATTGTCTCTCTTTCTTGCCTAATTTTCAGTGAGATTTTTTAACTTTGGAACTTGAACAATTTGAACTTTGTAGATACTGCATGTACAGAATTCTGTAAACACCACTAGACTTGTTGAAACGTCTTTCTAGGTGTTGAAGATCCAGTTCATTTGGAGGAACACAGTTATTTTGTATTATATGGTGTGTAGTTTGGGGACAGGAACCTCAGTTTATATTACAAGTGTTTTATTAGATGGTGTTAGATTTTTCTGATAGGGTATGTTGTTCAACTACCAGCCTTGTAATTGTTAATTCCAGTCAATGTCGTTATTTTCTATTGTCTTTATACTGATTACAGTATTACAACAGAAACACCTTACGTTCTTAAAAGCCTCAGGTTTTGACAGTTACAGTTGTGGTAGGACATGCAGTTTTTGACAGGACCAAATTTGTAGGGGAGCAAGTGATTGTGTGCCCCCTCCTTGCAATGAGCTGTAACACTCGGCACTTTAAAACAGCTGTTTGGTAGGTGCATACATGTGTGTATTTCATGGGAAGTTTCCCTAGGATTCTATGGTTTATTCTGCAGTCTTCTGGAAAAAGTTTGGGAGAACACTTGTTCAGTGCTTTCAGCTTTAGTGTGTGAGTCTAGGTTTTTTTTCCATTGAACACGAACATGCAAAGCAGAAGTGCTGTTTGTGTCTGAAGAAGGCTTCCTTTAGTAATGGAAATGTATTGCCTTCTACTGTTTGTAACCAGTGCTGTTACTTTGAGTCTTTGGAGGGAAGATCAGAGTCGGGACATTTTTGACTTAAATTTTGTTAATTACCAGATTCTGCTGCCCCGATAGCCAGATTTGTAACTGCATGCACGTTTCAGATTGTTTTTTAGTACAGATGGCTACTTTTGATACGTTTCCAGCATGGATGTCAGTGTGTTAGATCCTGAACAGCAATAACTGCAATAAAGGTACTGCTGCAACTAGAAAAGTATATTTGTTCATGTATTGCTATACACTAATCCATGCTAAACGTCACAGCTAGTATGGATATTCAGATATGGATGATGTGTTCATTCAGTTTTAATCTTTATTTTTTATGTAACATCAAAAAGAGGACAGAAATGTCAGGTTTATTCCTGACTTCAGGTTGCACTACAGTTTTGTTTTGTAAATAAACATAAAGCCTGTTCCAGTGCTCTCAGGTCTAAATTTCCTGTTCTGTATATTTTGCTTGTGTAGTTGATGATGATGTTATTTAGGACTAAGAGCAGTGTGACCTCTCAACTCTTGAATTAAATTGATGTTTCTTATCCTTACTTATAAAAGTTTTCTGTAATAACAGTGCTGCAGTGTTTACGTTCTAGGTGACATGTTAATCCAGCCCCATTTATCCTTACCTAGTTTGAGTGCCTTAAAGCACTGCAGTATAGAAAGTGTACATACTGTCATCTGATAAGTTTGTGAGCAGGAGATTAAGGAATTTATTTCCCCTGAAGATTTCTTACAGAAGTCTGGCTGACAACGATTGTACAATGATTACTTTAGTAATTAGTCTCAACAACAAATGCTGCTTTTTGAACAGTATGAAATGCTGTTCAGAGATCAGTTTCTCCATAGTTAGTCCAAGTTCCCACTGCTTAAATGCCCAAGTCTGGTTTTCCTACTGAGGCAAAATGTTCTATTTGGAGAGTTCATAAGTAAAGCTCCGTTTTTCCAAAATAGCGTGTTGTTCTGGTAGAGAAATTCTAAGTTTTGACATTGCAGTGCCTAGTGTATTTTTAGGTGGATTTGATTTCTTAGGCTCCAAATACTCTTGAAGTCCTAAACAATGTGGAATTTGAGATTACACATGCATTCTTTTTACTTCAGTTTTCCTTGAATGTCTTTATTTTTCCTTCAACAGAAGTAAAATAGAATATGTAGAAATTATCTTTTTTTGGGTCTTTTTTTTCATTCCCCTGGTGGCTGTTCACATAAAACTTGCTGACTTTTTAAAATACTTTTGCAGCCTGAGTAGGACATAAACCAAAATGTATGGAAAATACTTACAAGTAGTAGGTGACAATGTGTAGTACTTGGAGCTCAGTTTTGCCATAGGTTACATGCAAATTATAGGTCAAACAAATGACTGCAGCCAAAGGGCATCAGCATTATACATTTATCGTTGATCTTACTGGGGATTGATAGATTTGTAAACAACTTTGATCTTGTTAGGTAGCTAGATTTTCATATATGAATTTTTTTGCATTTGCTTTGGTGGTGTTAAGAGTTCTTGAAGCAAACATTCTGCTGTTCAGTGTATAAAGACTAGGGTAGGGATTTTCCTTCAGTTTGCCATCCTGAATCCCACATCCCCTTGAATTAGCACAAACCTGCAGACTGAAGTGGTGGATAAAACCAATTTCCAGTTGATTTTTTCGTTAGAGTGTTTATTTCCATGCTTGGGAATTTTTACAGTTTAGCTTGTATAAACTGAGGTCAGTGTGTTACTAGATTCATATCTAGTGAATACATTAATTTCATCAATTTCAGTAATTTCCTTAAGTATTCCTCAGTGCTCCTGCAATGTCATCAGTGACAGGTTTAATTGTCTTAGAATACTGCATGGAAAATATATGGCATTTTTGTGTTACAGCTCTGTTTCTGCCTGTTGAATATTACAGTTCTTGGCTCAGTCTCTCTATTTTATGCTTAATGCAGTGAGCTGATTTTAGACGTGTGTATCCCCCCATGTTGCAACTAGAGTGCATCTGTTTAATACGGGTTAATTGTGCTTATTTGTTTTGGAATTCATGTATTAGCATTGCAAACCACTTGTGTCTGCGTTTGCATGTAGACACAAAGAAGCCAATATTAAACTACATAGACTTGCTACTTCTGGTATTGAGATTGTATTCTCCTAAGGTCTTTTGTACATTAGATTGTTTTTGTAAGCAATTTTGAAGTGGCTGCTGAATATTTCTAATACTAAATTGACTTATGGACATTGATTTCTGTACTCGAATAAAATGGATATTCTTAAAGGACTGACTTAATTACAATCTCTTTTTAACTTACCTGATAGAACGTTCAGTCACAGCTCTGTAGTGATTACATTTTAACATGGAAACATGCTCTGTTTTTTTTGTGGGTTTGCATGGACGTACTTGTTTTCATGGATCTCCTTGGATCTTCTAAGACAATCGAGCACCTACTAGTTGTCTTGACACACCATGTAGAGGCTCCACTGTACTTGGAATAGGTTTGTAATGTGTTAGATTATAGCTTTTATAAAACCTTCTTTGGATCTCAAAGTGGAAAGGATATCAATGAAATAATAAAGCAACTGTTTAAAGTTCTCAAGCTCTTTGTTATGCTAGAAATCAGAGGTACTACAGCTGATTTCTTAAAGTCAGCGTTGTTAGAATGGCTCTAAGTAGCTGTTCTGTTTTTCTTTTAGGTTTCCTTTTCCTAGCTGATTTCTGTCAGAGCTTGTTTTGGAAAAACAGGGCAAATTGAAAATCGCTGTATGAGAAAAGTATGAAAGTAGCACTCCCGTTGGAACAACATAGCTAATCAATGCTTTGTACCCTTTGAGAGGTCATTTAATGGTATTTAAATTCGGTAGTTTTTAAATTACACTTTGTTTTGAGGAAAGTATAGAATGTTAGGAGTGTAAGCTTGAAATTAAAAAAAACCCACTCTGGGATTAAAATATCACATACCTGAGTAATTTCTCTTTTGTACTATTCAAACAGTTTTTGGGATCTTAAGTTTTGAAGACAACAAGCAGCTGGAATTCTCTAACTACTGCACAATAGTATTTAAAAATCTTATTCCTAACAGACGAACAGGTAGTCTTCCAATTTTATGTGTTTTGCCCTATTTCCTCTAATCATGTTATTCAAACACATTTATCAGTAATCAGCAGAACCTGAAAATCTACACTCATGCAACCACCACTACCGCAACAATGAACAGCTGTATGGAGACAGTATAAAAGCAGTCTCCTATGAAATATATAATTTATTACGGTAAGGGCAGGAGCTTTCCTTTCTATAAAGGAAGTAGGTTAGTGTTACGCAGTCAGTCACATCATCTTCCAGTCTTACGTGCTTAGCTTTTCATAGTTGTTAAACATTTGTGTATTAAATATTGATTACAAATTGTGGCTGGAGGAAAAAATGAAGTAAGAATTTCATCACAGTGTAATTCACGCAGTAAAAATAAACTTAAATTGCGGAAGGGAATGCTTCTCTGCTTTTTTGTTTCTTTGGAAATTGATTTCAATTTTTGTGAATAAATTGCGTCCTTTATTGGCTTGTTTGAAGTACAGACAGCTGATAAAGTCTTAAGTAGCTTTTATGTTTAATTTACTGTGTCTGGACTGCTATTTAAATGAGGAGGAAATGTGATTAATGCAAATTATCTCTCTCTCTCTCTCTGTGTGCTAATGCTTTTGACCTTACAGGATTTTCTAGGGGTGAGGAGGGGAGATGTAAGAATAGCTTTCATTGTGAAATTGATGTGTTTAGCCTGCACTGTAAGACAAAGTGATGAGAAAAATGAAAACCAGTGGTGAGTTACGTGTTTATTTCTTGATGCAAACTCTTATGTTCATCCCAAATTGCTCTTACAATGCAGTTCAGTGGGAATGGGTCTCAGTAGTAGTACTGCTGTGCTTTCTGCTGACTGTTCACGTTTGCAGAATTACCAAGAGTAACAGCTAATTGCAGTTTGTTGACAAGAATGATTCTTATGAAATAGTTTATGGGTTCACATCATGGATGTGTTCTCTGCCTGTTTTATGGACGTGCTACTGACATTTTTCATGGACCTTTTTAAAGTAACTCCAGAAGTATGCCTGTGGTTTGTTGGGCATGTAATTGATTTGAATGCTTAGTGTTGGTAGGATTCCTTTTGAAAACAACTTAATGACCACCTCTATAACTTGCTGGTGATAAAATGACCAGAAGATGAATATATGTAGTGTGTTTCAGGCGTCCTGTGCTTCTGTCTCAGCAGTGGTTATTGCTGTTGTTTGGATAAGGCAGCTTGGAAGACTGTTGGAATAAGCTTGCTTTCACTATAGTTGAGAGAAGCAAGGATTTTTGTTTGAAATTGAGCTGAAATGTATGGGGTTTTTTTGTGAAACATCTATGGAAGTTCTAATTTTTAATAGATAATTATCTTACAGTAGTCAAAAGGGTCTGCATTTGTTTATATTAATTTGTGCCTACTTATTTTAGCTAAACTACATTCTAATTTCTTTTTGCTCATGTTAGTATTGCAGAAGAAATAGAAATAGTAATGAGTGAGGTAGAATCTATCTATTGTATATTGGGCACTGGTACAAAATTGTTAATCATGTCAACACTAGGATTTTTGATTTAATGATGTATGAGCAAGAAGGACATCAGGTGCCTGCCAACATGTAGTCCCTTCACAACAGAAACATGCTCAGTTCAGTGCTTTTTACTTTGATTGTATGTGTAAATAGTTAATAAGAAATAAGCTCCACAGTAAAGAGTCAGAATGGAAGAATCCAGCAGATGAAGGGAGGTTCTCTTCTTCCTCTTAGAGTCCCTCAGTTCTTACTACTTTTTATCACGCTAGACTACTGATTTGATTTCATAGTTCTACCTGTGCAGGTTAGAAGAAACGTTGGTCCCCAGCTTCAGCTGCTTGGGCTAACTTCTCAGTGACCTGACAGTTCTCAAGTGTCTGCGGTAGTGATGAGAACCTGCTGTACTTCATGTTTTCAGTCTCTGGCCAAGCGAATGTGTTCTCTACTGAGTGGAAATGTTTGAAATCTGATGTATCTTAATTCATGGAAAATAATGAGAATTTGAGACTTCTGTGCTTTCTGCAAGAAAAATGTATACAGATACTTCAAGCAGTTACTGAATCTTGACACCGAGGTACTGTGTGGGTTTTAGAAAGGAAGTGGCTTATTTCAGGGAAAGATGTGTCACCAACAATGAAAAGCTTTTTAAAATCCTTTGAGATACCTTTTTGAGATTCTCCTCATACATACTACACACCTACACTGGAAAAAGTGACACTCCAGGCTTTTTCTGAGGGTCGAGTCTTTTAACACTGGCTTGGTTAATTTTTTTTTAGGACAAAGTGTAAACCCATACAAGGTCTAATTTTTGGTTGACTGTATCATATATGAGTGTTTTGTGTTTAGCTTGAAAGCTAAGAGCTTAGGGGAAACTAAGAAGGCTTGTGTCCTTTTTAGAACAGAAGAACCAGAGATGCTGGGAAAACGGTAGCTCAGATTGTTCTTACAGTGGCCTTCATTCGCAGCCCCTTCGTGTCATGGTAAAGATCAATCATCAGTTGATTTTCTTGGTGTCTTTAGGTATGATTGCTGGAATGTCAGGAGGAAATGGTTGGAGTGGTATTTGTTTTATGTCCTGTAAGGCTGAATGATTGCTGCTGTAGTGCTGTTGCACATCAGTTTAAACGTGGTTAGTCCTAGCTGAAGTTTATGCTTGAGTACTCAAAGCAAGGCTGTTGACAAGGCTGAGACAGTGTTTTGTAAACCGATGTATTTCAGTTCTAGAAGCTAGTAATACAATTCCAAATCAAATCCAAAACTGTGAGCAAAAGAAACAGTTTAAAGTAAGTTACAGATAAAAAGCCTTCTTGAAAGCTAATAGGAAACAAGTAAAAATTGAGAAATTGAGTTAAAAGGTAAGAGCTAGGAAGGTGTTAAAAAATGCAGGCTTAAAATAAATTGTTTTACAATGTCTGTTCATGCGAGGTGTCTTTCACTACAAATGCTATTGATCCTTCCTGTATTGCTAATAGGAATTCTACCCGCTTTAATCTCTGTGCTGTCTTCTGGGTGTGTTTCTGCAGCACCGTACCTTTTGGGTTTTTATTCTCTATGATTCTTGTTGTCGAAGATACCAGCTTCATAGGCTGCTGTATTGTGCCATGCGCCAGCAGAAATGCTGCCTACCCACTCCTTGTGCAGCTCTATTTGCATGTGTGCTGCTTGATTCTTAGGTGACAAAATAGTAGGTTTTCATCATATCAACCTCTCTCTTCTTTCATAAAGCCAGCATTTCAGTCTTCAGAGGGAATAGTGACAAATATTTACAAGTTTCCTCCTTTCTGTTACACTTGTGATGCTTAAAATGGCAATGAAACCTGAAATTTGTGACTTTTGTCAGAATCCTTGGTAGAAACTTATACTTAAAAAGCTAAAACCTTAGAATCTAGGTAGCTTTAATATGGGAAGTGGCTGTGTCTGCAGAAGTGATTCCCAGCTGACAGAGACATGGAAGAACTTTGACTGATTGTTGCTTCGGTCTTTCTTCCATATTTTTGCTGCATGTAAAAACTCAACCTGAATGGAAATCTGATCTAATTCATAACAAAATATGGTTTGATGCTGTTGATGCTGTTTTGGGTATTCCTGTTTGAGTCCTTGTTAGCACTCTTTTGTGGTTTTAGAATCACATTTTCCTATTTTTAATGTTCTCTTCCCTGCTGCTGACCGACATAAACAGGAAAATGACGATCTTTCCTTCTCAAGTGGGCAAGATGGTGAAACTGCATCTGCACCAAGTGCGATGCCTCGGTTGGAAAAAGGATAAAAGTGCCTCTGAACAATTGAAAGAAATGTTTTTTCGAAGCAAAATGTGATTTAAGTTGTATGCTTCTGATAAGGCCTGTAAGCAATGCCTGTAAACCTCTTGCAAGGTTGTGGATGCTATCTGTGTGCTTGCAGGGGCTGCTGTAAATGCAAAGTGTTTACTGTTTCACTGCATCAAGGAAGAGGGAAGCATTAAGCAGTCCACTCAAGTCAGCATCGAGTGAGATGTACTGCTTCAGACTGACAAAATAACTTTTCAGCTGCGTATGGTAAGACTTGCAAAGCTTATTTAAAGCTAGATTTATTCTAAACCCAGTTAACATACCTTCTTATAAATAGAATAGAGCCTCCTGTGCTATGTTCCACATTACATCTACACATAGATTGCTATTTTTCAAATACAGGAAGCCCTTATTCAGATTACAGTCATGTTTAGTCTCTATTTTTTCTTAAGTCTAGAAAGTTCACTTTTTATAGCTCTGGAAGTTGTGTATGTTTGGATGACACTAGAGTGGTTAATAGGGAAGTGTGGAATAAATACATGGAAAGGTGGATCAACTTTTGTAAGCTTTTCCTAAATTAATGCCAAATAGACATATTTTTGATACTGTTCTTAATGTATTTTGTGCTGCTCAGCTGTCTGTTGACAGGTACGTAAAGTAGCTTAATTTTACCATGCTTAGTTCAGCTTGGCCAGTGTCTGCACTTTCCCTGGTATAAATACAATTAGGGCTTAATACTAGGATTTTCTATCAGTTAGCTGCTGAAGGGCCCTACTGTCAGCTTAATTGTCAAATTAAGGTTACATCTGCTAACCATAATAATGTCCCTTGGTATTGGTGGCATCCACAACGTGTTTCTTACGGAATTATTTATGGTGTGAAGCTTTCTGTTGTAGCTGTAGAGACACTGTTGTGTCTAGTAGTTGTCCAGGAAAACTGTCCTAGCAGTATTTCAGATAGCTTAAGATTTATGTCTGAAATGGTAATAACAGATGGGTGAACTTGTTCACCTTTTTTTCCCATACTGTATCAGTTGTAGTACTGCAGAAATTCTGTAAGGCAGATAAATGAATTGTGGATGTTCAGCTGTGAGCATTGATAAAGCTCTGAGTTTGTTTTGCAAGTTAGATTCAGAGATCTTTAGCAGTTTCACATCCAGGTGGGAAGGATGCTTTGCAAATGTGTTGTCACTGACACTTCTAAACCACAATGACTGATACGGCTTTTCTTTCTCCATATTCTTTGCATTTTTAATAGCAATTGTTTTCTCTGCTTTGTTTGCCTTTCTACAAGGGTACTCTGTAAACTGGGCTAGATAGCAGTGTGGCTGACTAATGCAGTTTATTTTGGAAAAGAGCAGGGTGCCTGCAAATATAATTAAAGGAAACGGCACATAGAATCATAGAATCCTCATGGTTGGAAAGGACCTCCAGGATCATCAAGTCCAGGTGTCAACCCAGCATCCCCTAACCCCTAGACCATGGCCTCGTGATTTTAGCTACTCATTTTTTAAACACCTCCAGGGATGACTCCACCACCTCCCAAGGCAGCCTGTTCCTCTTGGGGAAGACCTTCCTAATATCCAATTCAGACCTCCCCTGATGCAATTTAAGGCCAATAGGTGTTGAATCCTGTTGGTATTAGAGATGACAGCTGGAAAATTTGATAGGAATGAACTAGAAGAACATGATGTGGCAGTGAAGTAAACGCTTTGGTGGTTTCAAACTGCTTTATCCAATACCTTGCGTTTTAAGCTGTGCTTTGAGAATGTAGTTGTCCTGCCCCATGAATGTATTTAGACATTGATGGATGTAGTTGGACATTCATGGATGTCTTCTGTTAGACAGCTGTTATTGAATAGGCTTGTGCAGGATCTGTTCAGTGTTCATCTGTGTAGTGCTAAGGACAAACTGAGATCTGACTCTTCCAAAAGGCAGGTGTTGCTTGAGTTTGCGAGCTACCTACAGGTAAAAAAAACCACCTTTACATCACAGGACTCTCTGGAAGTGTGCCAGCAAGAGTTGCTAGTGGTGATGTACCTAGGAATATGAGAAAAGATGAACTTTGAATCCCAGTAGTAAGGTGGAATAAAATTGCTGGTTCTCTAGAATAATTAGAGCCAGGCAAGATCTCTTCCGGTAGAGAGCAGTTGAATTAACACTCCTCGTTATGGACATAGTAACAAAACTGGTAGGTTGGTTAAGATGATCACAATTGAAGCCTCATTTCCCTTTGCTTTACTTCTGATGTTCCACTGTAAGTGTAAAAGTAGCATCATGGAGAGGAATAATACTCTAGGCAATCTGAGTTTAAGTGCTGCCTAACATAAAAAACAAGGAAGCCATGCTGCTGTATGTTCCACGTGTGCAATCTTTAGTATTGAATGTAGAAGCATCTTGTTTGGTGCTGCCTTTGGTTTCATGGTGGAACATGAAGGCGTATAGAACAAACCCAGCTAGATGGAGGAAATCTTCAGTGTTTTCTTGAACTAGTGGATCTTTTGACATCCCTTCCAACCCCTAACATTCTGATACTTTTTAAAATTGAATGTCTGTGGAATGTTTAACCTGTTTGATCTACATAGAAATAATTTATAAATTGAATTTAATTGACTTGAGATAGATTGGATGTAAGAAAAAGTGATAAAACTTCACCAGTGTTTCTGAAAATTCTGTTGTAAAACTGTCATCTTGCAGTGAATTTATGTTTTAAAGTAAAACAGTTTTTTGACCTTGAGAAAGGACAGAAAATTTGACCTAATGGCATCAACCATTACTCCTTCATCTGCAGTATTGGAATTCAGGGGATGAACAGCACTTGTTCAGTAGTATTTCCTAATTTGGAGAAATAAAACAAAAACCATAGGGGGAAAAAAAGCACCTTGCTAGTTATTTTTCTTGGCTTTGATAAGTGTAAGTGTTTTGCCTCATTATTTTACATTTAGTCCTGGTAAAGTGAGTACTGTGGAAGGTGTATGTTCACTCAGCAGATTTCCTCTGAACAGATTGTGTGAAATGTTTAACTTGACCTCATTTCCATGTGCAAAGGAGAACAATGCATTTTTAATGCCTTCTGTTTCCAGACTTTTAATTCTTAACATTTATTCTTTCTGCTACATTAAAGATGATAAAAATCTGAGCATGTTCAACGCTTTTCTTTTTAAAGTAGTTGTTCGGGTAGCTTCTACATGTGTATGTTAAACTACTTAAATTCCCAGCTCCTTAAGATAAACTCAGTGAATGTATCATTTAACATTTTACAAGGTTGTACATTTTCAGTAGCCGCTTAAGTTTTAGGTATTAAGAGACTAATGGGAATAGTAAAAAAGGTGGGATTTTGAAGTTACAGTACCTTTGAGCTAGGAGAATAAAAGGCATTCACTCACCAAGGTGAAGGACTTGCCTAGAACACTGTAATTTCTGTAAAGCAGCCAAGCTTGTAGTCAGTCTTGTGTTTTACTTGTTTCATTGTCACTGGAGCCTGCCTTCTGACATCATTATTTCCATTCTGGTCAGCTACATCCTTTTAAGTTTCTTAAATTTAGTAGAATCGGTCATGGTTAAGAATCACAGAATTACTGAGGCTGGAGAAGACCTCTGTTATCATCAGGTCCAGCCTATGACCTAACCCCATAAGCCAGACCAGGTCACTAAGGGCCACAGTCAGGCTGTCCTTCAACACCTCCAGTGATGAGGATACCATCACTGCCCTGGGCTGTCCATTCCAGGCTCTGAGCACTCTTTCCTCCATGAGGAAGGGCTTCTTAACATCTGACCTAATCCATCCTGTTGCTAGTGGCCTGGGAGAAGAGCTTGACCCTCACCTGACTACAGCTTCCCTTCAGGGAGTTATAGAGAATAATAAGGTTCCCCCGAGTCTCCTCCAGGCTAAACAGTCCCAGCTCCCTCAGCCTTTCCGTAAGATTTTCCCTCTAGCCCCTTCCCCAGCCTTGTTGCTCCTCTGGACCCACTGCAGCACTCCAATCTGTTTCTTGAAGTGAGTGGCCCAGCACTGCCCTCAGTACTGGAGGTGAGGCCTCACCAGTGCCCAGTACAGGGGGAGAATTACATCCATAGTCCTGCTGGCCACACTATTGCTAGTAGAAGCCAGGATGCCATTGGCCTTTTGTGCTACCTGGGTGTACTGCTGGCTCCTGTTCAGCTGATTGTCAACCAGTATTCCCAGGTCCCTCTCTACCAGGCCACTGTCCATCTCCCATGCTGTAGTGCTGCAGGGGGGCTATTGTGGCCAAAGAAGCACAAGCACTAAAAGTTCTGTGGCAATTCAGAAAATGACTTGTCTAATTTATTTGGTCAAAATAGGATCTTCCAATTACTGTATCTGGGGATTTATAGTAGCACCCTTGTCTCCACCATACTGCAGACTTTTCTTTTGTTGTCAGGAACTTTGTACTTGCTTTCACGTATCTAATTGTAGTTTTCATTGTAGAGAGTTGCTGTACATTGCATTTAGAATAAAATTTAGCAATGTAAGAATATTTGTGGTAGATATGAAAAAACTTCTCTAGCTTTTTGCCTCGTATTGCACTGTATTCCCACATTGCAGTCTTTGGCTGACTTTTTATAAAACATGTAAAGTTAGAGTGCTTTTATGTTTTTAAGGAAAAAAGGAGAAACTAAGGGAGACATCTCTGAGGGTTTGCTGTTAATGACCATAACCCTGCAAGCACAAATGCAGAAGTCCATGTCAGTCAGTGAGTCTGTCTGCCTTGAACTAGGATTTGTGTCAAGTACTTGTTAGGAAATGTGTATGGGTCTCAATTTACACAGTAGAGGTTGTGTGTGTCTGTGTGCCTAGTGTTTGTGGTTACCGCTGTACTGCTGTCCTTGATTTTTTTTATTTTAAACCATACCAAACTGTTGGATGTTTTGGATTGTGTGAAATCATGTCTTACAGAAATTCCTAAACTGCTTTTTTTTTTAAATAGCTGATAAATTCTGTAAGGATTATTCTTCAGGTCCTCTGAAGCCACATGTCTTCCACTCTGTGTCCTGTGCTGTGATAATGTGATCTGCACTGAATCTGCAGTCCTTAAAGTCATGGAGGGGAATCAAGTAAATGTATTTCTCTTATACAGGGCTAACTTGGTAGAGAAATCAGTGAGTGAGTGTGTGGACAGGTAAAACCTTGCAAATTTGACAAGAAAGTTTCCTGTAGATACAGGAGCTCTTTAGTCCATTCAGGGCCTAATGTGGTTCTGATGTCACTGGTAGAGTGGGAGAGCTGAAAATTCAGAGAACCTGAACTAAATTAAGTTTTATCTGGTCTTAACTGTGCAGGGTGAGTACATATGCCTTTTAATCTGTAATTTTAAAGGGCCACCTCTTGTATTTTCTGGAGAGTTGTCATGGAAAAACAGAATAGATGTAGATGTTCCTTTGTGTGCACCATCAGTTTGTTCTTATGTTGAAACTTCTGGTTCATACTGCAGTGATTTGGGTACATAACTAGAAGTTGTGGATCAGGAAAGCTCTCTTCTGTAAAATATCTTGAACTCTTGCAGTACCCTCAGCAAGAATGTGCTTGCCTAGATCATGTCGATGTGTAAAAGGCGTGATGCTGCATGTGAACGACCTGGGTGATGTGCAGGCAAACAGCACCATCCTCTGGTGTTCTAGTATTAGTTAAGAATTAAACCTGAAATTGCTGCCTGTTATTTTTGGAAATTCAATATGATTGTAATAAAAGTGCATATTGTACTTTCAGTTCTACACACTCATTTTGGGCCAAGGCTTTAACAGAAACTCTGGTGATTTGCATGGTCTCTGTGTGTTCTGTTCAATCGAGTGACTGGCTAAAGAGGGTAACTTTTTAGGGTTATCCTGTCCGTAGTGCTGACTCTGCTCTTCACATGACCATTTATGGTAGGAAGTTGCACTTCAGAAACACCAGACCAAGCTTTTTCTAAATCTCAGTGAAACACAATTCACAGTCATTTAAGAAAAATTCGTTGAATTAGAAAACACCACCAACAGCTTACGGTTGTGTCTCTGTGGGAGAGTATAGGTGCTGTCTGAAGGTGCCGAGCAACTGCAGCTGTCTAAAAAATACATTTTTTTTTTCAGCAGATCATAGTTTTGGTTACAGATTAGAAGGGGCATTGCTGGCATTGCTAGAGTACAAAACAATACACTTCCCACCTCCAGGTTTCAGTAGTTACAGGATGAGTTGCACTGAGTTCCGATTGTGTGAAGGACTGGATGAGAAATACTGTAGGAACATTCATCCATCAGGTTTTTGAGAAGAAAGTCACCTTTTTTATTATTGTGAATCCTATTGGACCTTCACATGTTTACGTATCGGAAGCAACAAAAGGAGGCAGCTGATGTTTGTGTAATCTCTAGAAGAAAACAGTCACTCTCCCTCTCAGTCTGCCTTTCTGTACAGCAGATCTCTGTTCTTTTACATGGGGGGTGTTGGCTTTGTGAAACTGGAAATCTTGAGAGTCTTACTTGAGTAACACAGCCTTGGTATTGTGAAGGTAAACCGGACCGATCAGTGTCTCTGGAAAGACTCTAGCGATGGTCTGTGTGTGGAGCTGAATGAGGCACTCCTCGTTTATGTGTGTTGCTTAAACGTAACTTGCTGGATATCTCTGCTGTTGCATTAATCATCCAGATGCATTGAGCCATACAAGTTTAATTTGCAAAATGCTGAATGCTCACACTTGTAACAGAGGTCAGTAAAGCTATTCACATAGTAAGACATAACCCTCTCTGAGCCAGCGGGTTTTTGTGGGACAGCAGATACTCTAAATGCAATGAATGCCATTGAGTGGAATAATGACAATAAAATGCTCTAAAGAAAAATCAGCTTTAATTAATAAGTAACATTAATTTTGTGCTATTTGCATATTTGTTACATGTAATTTTGAAGTATTCATGGTCAGGACTAAGTTCTGCGGGAAGGTGCTTGTTTCATGTAAGAAGAGCAAGAGAATGCAGCAGTACCTCACTATGGTATCCTATGTCATTTGGCTTCAGTCAGGGAGGAAGTGTTGAGGGCAAGAGAAATGGTGAAAATCCAGGCATTTTGGCTGATTTCCAGGCAGGAAGGGAAATATGTTCGTGCCTTGTTACAACACATTCCACCCCATCCACTTCAGCCTGGTTTATTTAATGTCATTGTCTGTATTATGTTCAAATTTTTCTGTTTAATTCCTGCTTGTACCCTAAACACAACTGAGTCCAGCCTGGTCAGAAACACCCATGGCAGCTGTGTACTGAAACTTGATGAAATATTTGGGGGATTTAATTGTTAAACTACTAGAGCATGTGCAGACTATTTGATGAGGCCAAATTGAGCAGGTTTTTGGAAGGTGAAAAGATCAGTTTGAAGGATTTGATTTAATACTTTCTGCAAGTTTCATTTTTGAAAAGAAACCACTATCTGATCTTTTCACCTCCTGTTTCCCTGTTCTCCCTGTCTGTAAGGATGAAAATAAAAGTCAGTCCCAGGCTGGTACCTCACTCAAACAAATGAATTTTTGGACTAAAATGTACAACCTACTGCAAATTGCAAGCACTGGAAGTAAAGCCTGAGCAGCGAGAAGTGCCATCCAGCAGGCAAGGCTGACTGCTCCTGCTGCACATCCAGGTGTTACAGTTGAATGCAGTGAAACCAACTGTTCCTGCAACTTTAGTCTTGGGGGTAGCAAGTCGTGCTGTTTGTGTGTTGTGTCTCCCCCATGTTGGAGATTATCAGGAGTATCGCTCAGTAACTTGCTGCATCCATCCTTCCTCCTATTGATTCAAACCTCAGGAAAAAAATGTTCTTATAGCCAGGTGCAAGTTGACATTTTATTTTTGGGATTTTTCACTGAAAATGCCTACTCCCAGTTTCATACAAAAATAAAGTGTCATATTCACTGACTGAAACTTTGCAGAGAAGGTAATGATTATAACAAGATGAAGTTACCTGGAAAACCCCTGACTGCGGTTTCTATTAAGAAATAACCTTTATTTTAAAATGAAAAAGTTCTGTGCTCTTGTTTGAAGAATTGTTTTAGGAAGTAGCTTTAGTATGGCTGTGTCTCAGCACTGAGGGTGATGAGTAAGTTGCCTTTTCTATTATTCTGAACTCTTGGAGGTGTTGGATTGAAGGTCGAACTTGATGATCTTAAAGGTTCTTTCCAACTAATGATTCTGTGATTTATTTATATTTTGTAAGTGCTGTGGGTGTTTGGTAGCATCTGCTGTACGCTGAGGTTCATAACAGTGTAATATGCCTATTCCAGCCATTAACCCAACTGTCCGAAGCCCACCACTAAATCATGTCCTTAAGCACCATGTCCTTAAGCTCCATATTATTTTAAATGCATCCAGGGCTGGTGTACATGTGCCAGCAGAGTATTTTCAAGGTCTGTAGCATTAACAGAATAATATAAGCAGGTTGAAATTTGGCACCTGGAATTTAGTACATTCAGAACTTAGAAATAGCTGAGTACAGTGATGGATAGATGTATCAGATGTTAACATAACCCCACATATAAGTGGGCAAGCAAACATGTAATCCTGAACACTCTTTACAGCTATCTGAAAGGATGTTGCAGAGAGAGTGATGCTGTTCTCTTCGCATAGGTAATTGACAACAGAGTCAGGGAATGGTTTCAGGCTGCAACAAGGTAGGTTTAGATTGGTCATCAGGAAAAAGTGCTTCACAGAAGAGTGGTCAAACACTGGAATAGGCTGCCCGGGGAGGTGGTTGAGTCCTCATCCCTGGGTGTGTTCGAGAGCCCCTTAGATCTGGTGTTGGGGGATAGAGTTTACAGGTGAACTTGTAGAGTAGGGTTGTTAATGGTTGGACTTGATGATCCAGAGGGTCTTTTCCAGCTTGAATGATTCTGTAATACATGTTTCTGAGCATGACATTTTATCTGGTTGACTTGTATAGTCCATATTTGGAATATTTTCATACCTTTAGGGTCTTAAAATGAGTTGTAATCATGAAACAAAAGAAGCCCATGGCATGGTATGCAAAACTGTCTATTCTTTTATGCAGTTGGTGGCCGTTGCTGTGGAGTTGGTAGACAAAGGTGTAAGTGACTTTCTTGTGGTTATATAGAAAATTTCTAGCGGAATAAGGGTTGCAAACCGCATCTTTTAGATCAGAGATACGGTGTTACAGGTATGGTTTTCCATGGACAGTACTCATTGGACCTGCTTAAGCAAATCCATTCTGTGTAGTGTCAATCCCAGCCCCATTCAGAATTGTAGTACTATGCACCTGTCTTCTCTAACTCATGCCACTTTGGAATGTAGAAGGATCAGTGTAAATCAGTGATGTAAACCTTTAAAGAAAAGGAACTGTTCTCTGGCAGCAGTTAAGTAGGACATAGTTCCCTTGCAAGTACATTGCTCAGGCCAGTGCTGGTAGACTTCTAGTTACTTTGTGGGTATTTTTAAATCCCATTAAAAATGAGATTGCCACCTGAAAAAGCATGCTGTTGTGGGATGACCTGGATAATCTAAACCAGGACGTGTGCACTTGAGGCATGCCTGGCATGTTGATGTTCTTCCTTTCTTCTTTTTTCAAGTGGAATGGAGAAATATTAAAAACTCTGGTTCATCTTTTCCAAAGCAGGTTTTTCTATGCAACGTTGTAGTTGAGCTTAGTGTTTCAGTGACAGTAAGAAGTTTGATGAGGAGAAGACAAATTGAGAGATCTCTGTGTTTAGGAATGGAAAATGATGGGATTTTCCTTCCATTGTTGAAAAGCTCTGAACAAAGGCAGCGTGGATTTAGGCGCCCAGTGCTGGTTTGCATTTCTCCAAATGGGCTGGTATCCCTGCTGCACTTGGTATAAGCATTTCTCTTCATGTGGTTGTTGCTAACAGACTCCTGTTTTTATGTGCCTCTGAATTACCTGTGAACAGAGCGGACTGACATAGAATCATTAGGGATTGGAAGGGACCTCAAAAGATCATCTAGTCAGCTCTTCCATGTACTGAAACTTCCATACCTGTAACAGAATTGGAAAAAAGACCAATGTTCATCTTCCTTTACTTTTGCTGTAAGTATATAAACAAACAAACAGAGAAATAAATAACAATAACCTCACAAGCCTGGTACCTGTGATAATGAACCCAACAAATCTTTTGAGTTGTTTCAGTCTTTTGCAGGTACTCCTTAACAACCATTTTTGTGAAGGAAATCCAAAATCTAGGGAGTAGTAAAGGATGGTTTGCCCTACCCATACACTTTTGTCATTGCAGGTTGAGCAGCCAGAAGGACTTGTTTTTAAGCCAGTCCCTGTGTTCTTCTTGCTTCCTGCATTTATTTGTGTTGGTCTCCTGTCTGTGTGCAAATACTGTACTCTGCCATCAGATACTGGCGTTGTACTTTTAATAATTTTAAAGTTACATCACATGTCATTAGTAGTATTTTTGTCTCAGTCAAGAGGCTTTTAAGCCAGAAGACCAGCCAGCAGTCACAGGAAAGGTAAAAGCAAGGAGAGTAACCAAGGGAGATCTCTTATTGTCAAGTTACCGCCTGCTGCCATAGTTGTACTGGAGTAACATCAGTGCAAGTCTGTCCTGTTGGGTATTAGGCTCATTGTAATTTAGTACTGAGATAAGGTGCATTAGTGCAGGCTCTGTTTTGTAGATGTCCTTGACTTGTAGCTGCAGTATGCTTTAGTCTAGGTACTCTCCTACGATGGGGTCTAAATACCATACATCTGTCTGAAAAATACATTGCTACGAGTTTTGGTTCTTAAACGCTATGAATTTGGAGGGCTACAGTGCTGACAAGCCCTTACATTTTTATAATTTATGAATGTATGCTGTGTTCAGGGGGAAAAAAGGTCTGTAACTTTCCTAGAGTTAAAGCCATGAATTTTCAGAGTTTCTATGGAGTGTCATCTTAGTGAAATCTCTTACTCTGCAATTCAACACCATAGGCCAGTCAGTGGTTTACTGGCATGCGACCCATTCTTCCTTTTGTAATGCTGGAGTAGTGAAGTAGTGGAGCTATTTGAGCTTCTTTGGGAGTTTGTAGAAGATGTGTCAGTCTTGATTTTTACTTTGTGTACTGCTGATTTGGGAAATGTATTGGCATTTGGTTACTTGCGTCTGTGTTTAAGGATGCCCAAATGGCAGTAGGCATGAAGGAGTTTATGAAGCCTTTCTTGGCAAAAACCTAGGTATTCTTGATTTGTTTTCATTTCAGAGGTTAATTTTTTCCACAGCTGCTTTTGCCCAGCTCAGATGGGTAACTACTACACTTTCTCCGAGTTTGTAGTGCACTTTAGTTGCCATAGGATACTCTGCTTGTTGTGTTTTGAGAAGTCTATCAGCACTGCGCGTTGACTTCCTTTGAATTCCAAGGTGCACTTTAAGGATTTGCATGCGATCTGTTAAGTGCAGAATAGCTTTTGCTTTGCCTGCTAAAGCAGATAAGAATTTATCTTGCAGTTTTCTCCTGTGCCCTGTAGATTAGATAGTAAAGTATATTTCTTTCCTGTCCTTTATAATGAAGTCTGTAATTATTACTCTTTAATGGTCCCAACAGTGCACAACAGACAGACCGGTCCTTATCTCAGATGATTTTATTGTATTTATTATAAAAGAACCTTGCAGTCTGAAAATGCTATTTGATGCTTCTGTCAGTAGTGTTCTAATCACATCGTTGCCTTTGCATCTGTTTGAACACCACCATTCCAGGATTATCTTCCATCATTTTGTTTGTCTTGATACGGTCGGAGTCTGTTTCCTCACTCCACATATGCTGAAGTATTAGTACTTTATAAAAAACTGAATTTAAAAGCCACCTACATTCTCGGTGTGGTCGATGGACAATTACTTTCTTTTGCTGTTTGTAATTAAATTTGTGTTTTCTGTGTCCAACACACAATTTGTTTTGTCTCCTCTTACATTAACTTTGGTGTCAAAAGTATTTGTACACAGCAAAACTTAATTTCCAAACTGATTGCAAGAGATGCAACTTGTAAAGCCTCTGACTTAGGAGTTTGGATCATGTATAGCAGAAACTGCTGACAAATTGCAAGTTCTTTTCAAGTTCTGTGATGTAAATTGTTGCCTTGGTTTCTTTCAGCTAATCTCATTTCAATTTCTTTGTATTTCTGTAATTAATGGTTCTTAGCAGCTGAGTTTCAAACATGGTATTTTCTGAGAATTAGCTGTTAATTCAGATTTCTCATGACATGTAAAGTATTCCTGTTTAACTGGCTGCTGAGAGTAGTGGCTGCTTGAAAATAGAATTGGAGTGGAAAAAACCCTTAGTCAACAGGCCACAAAAAAATTGATGTAATTTTTACTGTGATTAATTATTTAAAAAATGCTGTAGGTGATCTGTGTAGGAGTTTAAACATGAAATAGGCCTTGTTCTTTACAAAGTCCTTGTCCAGTCGTCTGAGAATTTTATATTCTGGATCTATACTGTTTCAGTTACATAATTTGTGATTATTGTTTGCTGTGGTTGTGCTGTTATTCCTACTTGCTATTTCTCTTACTGTTTCTCAGTATTTACCGTTTACTTAGTGTGTGGCTGTTAATCAGACACATACAGACTACTTCTACCAGACATAAAATTAATACAGCATATAGGACAAATAAGAGATGAAGATCAAGTCATCAGTTAAATAAGAATGTCTCAATTTATGTTGTGATTGTGTAGAAAACGTTGCACAGCAGGTTTTTTTTTGTGTGCTGTCTGCTGTTGACATGTCTGGTATTCCTTTTCCTCCCCTTCCCTACATGAAATACTCCTTACCCTTGACCACAACTTTATATACAACTAGCAAAGACATAAGGTTCTGTGGTTTTAAAGGTAAACACCTTAAAGAGTTAACCTAAATGACTGTGACCTCACGACTCCAACAGTTCATCTTGCAGTAGTAATCTAAAACACTTAAAAGATTAAATTGTTATTCCAAACAAGTTTTCACTTGACTCTTGACTATCCAAATTGGCCTGGTACCGCAAGAGTAGCGTCAGTAGTTTTTAGATTTATCTATAGGTGAAGATTGTTTAAAACATGCAGCCTAAGTGAGAATTCAGGTGATCGTTTTGCTTCTCTGGGTGTGTGACACCCTTTGGGATATAAGGTACAGCCACTGATGTGCTTTAAAGCTGGAACCCTTTTTCCTTGAAGGGAGAAGAGATCCTAATGTATTAAAGAAGAAATTGTGATCAGAAAGTTAGTTTACTTGAGATTTAAACTCTCCCTCCCCTAAGTAAATGCATTTGTTGAGTGGGGGTTTTTTTACAGCTTGATAAGAATTAACAGCACCGTGCTATTGTGAAAGTATAGTTTCACCAGGTAAAGAATGAACTTTACCGTAACTGTTTTCATTTAAGTTACAGTAAAAATGAATAAAGGATTAACGTACTCAATTCTGGTAATTATTTCTAAATTACCTTTAAATTAGCTAGCTTTTGGGTATTGTTTAGCTTCTTTGGCCTAATTCACTGCAAGACAACTCTGTTTCCAGGCTTTAGGGAAGACCTGGTAGCCTGCATATAGCTTGCACTGCAGCTAGCAGTGTTTGAGGTAGACACATTTTTTTAACCTTAGAGTAGCCTTGAGGCTCAATAATGTTAAGTCTAAAGGAAAACTCTCAAAAAGGATTAACCTAATGAGAAAATGAGCAGCTGCAAAACGTTTCTTCATCCTCATATTGCATGAAGTGCTTCTGGCATCTAGCAGAACTGCTGCAATTAAAGCTTTTGAATAATGTAGGTGTGTGAATGCTCAGAGATGAGATTTTTCACGACACAAGTGCGGATTACTTTGAGTAACAATGTCATGGACAGCAAGGGAGACACTGGAGTGTGAGAATTCATGGCAAACTGTAACTTTGGGTTGAAGAAGAATAATTTGACTTGTTGAAGCATTGTTATTTAACACCTGTTAGCCACAACTTTTAAGTTCAAACTTACTTTTTGTCTGTTACTAGGAAAAACAAAGGATTCCAAGTCAACCAGAACGGAATCTGAAATTCTGCCCAAAATTACCAAAATGACAGTGTCTGGAAAGAAACAATCTATGGGATTTGAAGTTCCATGGTAAGCCAAGCCCTCTTACACCAAGGTACATCAGCAGCTCCTTCAGACTGATGCACCTGTAGCCAAGTTTTCTTCTTTCATTTTTTTTATTTTTATTTTTTACAGCAGTTTTAGTGTCACTCTCCAGAGCTAACCATCTCAGCTTCTTTTTTGACTCAGAATTGCTTTCAGAAGATGGTGCCTCACGTTTTGAGTTTAACAAATCCTTTCACTATGAATAGTGCAGAGACATCAGCTAGTCAGACTATTTAAACATCCGCTTCATAGAATACTGAACTTTCTTGGGGGTTCGTTTATTTTAAGTTTAGTTCTCTAAGTGGAATTATGAAATCAATAGATCTTAACTGTAATTAGCTGTTCTTCAAAGAAAGTCATGAATTTAAGAACAGTTTGTGGGGAAAACAATTACTTATGGCTAAACTTTGCCTTCCTCTGCAGCTTTTATTAACTTTAACAGGTGTCCAGAGCACAACTGTCACAGAGAAGAAATAGTCCTCTTCATGCTTTAGCTGAGTTAGAACGTTGAAGTGGTAGTTCTGTTTTAATCCTAACTTGGAACTGTTCAGTGGAGAGCATGAAAACAGACAGAGGTCTTTTCCAGCCTCAATAATTCTGTGATTCTATAAAACAGTAGCCAGCAGTGAATATGTAAAAGAAATCCATAAGGACAAGGTGTGTGTGTTGGGAATACAGTCCATGGAAATGTCATGGCATGTAGTGTTCTCCCCATTTGTTTCTTTATAAGGCTGTTTCTACTAAGAGTGGATTCCTCTTAGCGGATGTGCTTATTTTGGTTCTGCACCCAGTCTAATTGTAACCACCTAATCTGTGGCAATAAATCACATGTTCGTGCTCAGGAATGAATGAATTCACAAGCATGAGCAGTGCCAACATCTCTGCCTCATCCTGTAGTGTTAGTAGTTCTGATCTGGAAAGTGATTCTGGAAGTGAGGGAGCAGCATGGTCTGTCTTATACAGTATCTTCAGCATTCCTGGTCAGTGAGTGGAAAGTCAGCAGTTGTACATCTACTTACTCTCCTAAGCACATCTAGTACAAGGTGCGAAGGTAATTCTCTTTATACTTCTAAATGCCATTGCTAGGAGACATACTATTTATTCAACTGCTTATTTGCAATAATCTCCAAATTTTGAAGCTTTCCAAGATCCTGTCTGTGCAATTCGAGATTTTCAGTGTATAAAAGGAAACCTATTTTGTTGGGTTTTTTCCTCTTGCTTTTACTCACCGGTGATTCTGAGCGTGACGACTGGACATCATCATGAAATTCCTGTTAACACAATGCCACCTTCATTTCTGGTGGTTCTACTGCACTTGTGAGAAGTTGAGGTGTTTTGTTTTTTTTAATCTCCTATAGTAATTTAGTAATTGCCACGCCTTGTGTATGAGTTCCTGCTCCACAGGGAAGGATGGGAGAGGAAGAATGCTTCCACATCAGTAGACTGGAGTAATTCCTAGATAGGCTAGAGATGACTCAATCTTTAAAGAAAGATGGTTGGCTCTAACATGTTTCTCAGCCACTCTGCTTCTCCTCAGGGTCTCTGAAATAGTTGGCACTGTGCTTGTTTCCAGTTTGATGACTTACACTGAAAAAATTAAGTCTTCAGGACCTGCTGGTAATCGCTGAAGATAAATCATCAATCTTGTATTTGATTTCATGGAATCCTGGGATCGCTTAGGTTGGAAAAGGCCTTTTAAGGTTGGGAAAGACTTTTTAAGACCCTTTCAGTGTTACTGTTGTATTGATTAATGTACTGCAGAGGCTTTAGAATAATAGATTGCGGATCAGCGTCTTGTCTTGTTATGTGTCCAGGCATGGTTTATATGACTGGCCCACACAACAGTGTTAGTCACAGCAGTTTGGATTCTAAGACACTTTTGCCCCCTGGTTTTGCCTGGTGTGTGTTGTTGGTGCAGACACAATTAGAAAGCGATTGTGTAGTATGCATGAAGTAGTTGTTGTCATCTTTTCTGGGATCTTAAAGGTAGTTCATGTACTGGGTTTTTTTTAAAAGCCGGTGGCCTGACTTTAGTAAAATAAGTAATCTTTGACTAGCTTTCAAGTCTTTGTGATTCAGTCTTGTGAGGAGGTATGACCTCATAGCAATAAAGAAATCCTACTGAAAATGAGTAGCTTATTGATGTAGTGAGTTGTTTTGAGCATTGATGACCTCAGTTGCTGGGTATTCTTAGTGGGTTTGTCTACAGATAATGCAGTTGCTCACTTGGGATGAACTTTTTCTGATGCTATGCCAGTATGACTTAACCAGGCTCTTTCTTCCTGTTCAGCCATGAAGGAAGCCAGAAGTTGTGAGCAAAGAAGGGTGATAATTTTAAGTAGCCTGACTAGTATTGTGTCATTAATAATTTTGAAAGGGGAAATATAGACATTCCTGTAATGACTGAGTGCTCCAAGAAAGTCAGTTGTATAAAAATAATTCACTAAATGTACAGATGAGAAGATTGAGAATGTTGAAAAGCAATGCACTTAGTCTTCAGCAGATGAGCCTTCAGGTTCTTCTTTGGCTGTATGGTAGTGTGAACATGTTTTAACAGTTGTATGAGATTGTCTTCTAAGTCCATATAACGATGTACATTGTATTTCATCACAGAATCACAGAATTATTGAGGGCTACATCCCGTCTTTTCTTAAATGTCTCCATAGAGGAGACTCTACCACCTCCCTGGGCAGTCCATTCCAGTGTCTGATCACCCTTTCTATGAGGAAGGGCTTCCTAACATCTAAACTAAACCTCCCCTGGTGCAGCTTCAGGCCCTGCCCTCTTCTCCTGTCACTAGATCAGTTCACTAGGGAGAAGAGCCTGACCTGACTACAACTTCCCTTCAGGTAGTTAGAGAGAATGGTAAGGTCCCTCCTGAGTCTCCTCCATTCTTAATTATCCCCAGAAGATTGATATGGGTCACTTTTTATGAAGTAAAATGTCTGTGGCAACACTGACCCAGTCTATTTTGGACTTCAGGGAGTAAAGTGTATCTAAGGAAGGGAGTGCAGCTTTTCAAGATACGGTGTTAGATACTGAAGCGTGTCCAAGACTGGGTGATACCGTTCAGCTGGTTTTGTAGCATCAAATATAAGCTATCATGATTGTGTGACCCAAGGCAGTAGTTTAATACAAACTTGTCTTTATTAAGATAGTCTAAACTACTTGGAGGATAGAGTGAGTTCTGGGGAGTAGACTTTATACAGAATTGTCTGTCCATTATGCAGAAGCGCAGGCACCATCTGTGCTCCTGCAGCAAGTATGGCTAGCATCAACCTCAGTTCTTTTGCTGAGCTAATTTGAGAAACAAGCTTGTCTATTCAGCCTTAATACAAAGCTCTGGCCTTGGGTTGTGGAACTGTAGCCAAAACCGGCGAGTGCTCATATTTCTGCTTGGGGGTCTCCCAATTAAGAGAAGAACTTGTCTTTGAGCCATATGAAAAAGGTATCAAACTCAGTCTGTCTACTCAATACTGCTTACATAAGCAAGGTGTGAAACCAAGAGGAAAAAGGGAGACCTGTAAAACATCCTGTGTTGCTTAATGCTGTTATAAGGAGAGGTTGATTTTGTGTTTGGTCTTAATGTTTCCTGGGTTTAAATGTTTTAGATCTTGAATTTCTTTTCTCGGTAGACTGACATCCTTGGACTGTGTTGTTTCCTGAGATATATGTAGTGGAAAGGGACTGATACTGTGCAGATACTCCTACGCAGCCAGAAAGTGAGAGGTAATGTCAGATAAAAGGAGAGGTTTCACAATGTTGTTTATAGAGGTTGAAAAGAGGAGAACCGGGAAGTTAATTACAGTACCTGAACAGAAAGTGGAGAGTGGACAATCCACACTAGATGTGAAGATGCTTGATCTGAGAGCCTGTATGAATCTGCCTCACAGAAACCAGCCTTACTGCATGATGATCATAGAACCATTAAGGTTGGAAGAGACCTCCAAGATCATCCAATCCAACCATCAACCCAACCCCACTCTGCCCACTAATCCATGTTCCCTAGTACCACATCTACATATTTTTTGAATTCCCTAGAGATGGCAACTCTACCACCTCACTGGGCAACCTGCTCCGACCTGAAACTACTGTCAGAGAAGAAATCCTGCTGTCCAATCTAAACTTCCACTGTCACAACTTGAGGCTGTTTCCTCTTGTTCTATCGCTAGTGACTTGAGAGAAGAGACCGACACTGCATGATAATACATTCAAAAGGATTTCCAGTTTTCCAGGGGAAGAAGCCACTTTTCTTAGGGTTTGGGTTTTCTAGTAAAACTTCATCCTAAATTTTGTAGGTTTTTTTCAATATACTGAAATGACCAGTGGTTTGTAGATTGAAGTTTGCCATGATGTAATATTATCACACCTGTGTTTACCTACTTAAGTGCTTTTCTTGCTTCTTACATTAACATAACATTACAGGGTTCTCTTAGACTGGAAGACAGCTTTGGGTCTCTTGAAGATGTTGCTTGTGATTTGCTTTTAGTGGTCATCTTGGAATGGAATCATAGAATCATTTAGATTGGAAAAGACCTGTAAGATCAATGAGTCTGTTAACCCAGCACTGTCATGTCCACCATAGGACCATCTCTAATCAGCAGTTTCATGCCCTTTAAATCCCTCCAGGGTTGATGTCTCCACAACATGCCTGGGCAGCCTTTTCCAATGCTTAATAACCCTTTTGGTGACTAAAGTTTTACTAATGTAATGTTCAATCTAAACCTCTCCTGGAGCAACTTGAGGCCACTTCCCCTTGTGCTATCATCACCATAACAGATGAAGAATCTTATCTCCTTAGAACATGTGTGTGAAGTAGGATATCCTCATTTACAAATCAAGAGAGAATACAAACAAGGTGGTTTAGGATAATAATATATTTAGGATTATTTACTGTTAGGATTAATATGGTGATCTATGGGACAACAGAGTGTTGGAGAAGGGAAGTTGAGCAGTCCAAATCTCTTCAGTCCTAGTTGTCTTGTTTTATGCATGAAATAACTGCTCTTAATAGGTGTAACTCAGCTGTTACTGGCTCTGTGTAAGCATTGTACCTTAACATTGCAGCTCTGGCATGCTTAGTATCTAATAACTAAGCATGTACTTAATACCATAAGCCACTGTGGTGTTGCTCTTCTCACAGCAGAACATAGAATCCTAGAATCATTCAGGTTAGAAAAGACCCCTGAGATCATCCAGTCCAATCGATGACACTACCAAGGTCACACTAGACTAGATCTCTAAGCACCGCATCTGAATGACCTTGAAACACCTGCAGAGATGAGGACTTAGCCCCCTCCTTAGGCAGCCTGCACATCACTGCAATTCTCATAGTGTGTGTGGATTTTAGGATCAGTACTTCAAAGCTGACTTGGGCTCTTCCTTCAGAGCTGTCCAGCTCTCAGTAATTGTTCTGCACAACTGTACTTTTCCTCCCTGTTAAAAGAAGTGGCTGTGGGAATCTTTTCTTTATCTGTGCCACGTGTTTACAAGATTATTTCTTATCTTGCTTTTGTACACAGTGCTTTTCAGACGCGATGTTCACAGCTTGTCTCTGTGCGGTTTGTATCTAGCTGCTTATCGCCTCTACCTTAGCAGGCTTATCCCATGCACTTTGTGTGGGGCCTTGGTGATATTGAAGGGGAAACTCAATCTCTCTGGTGTATTTCTGTGGCTTGTCATTTGCATTCCTTGTATTTTTATTTCTTTTCTCCCTAGTGTGATTGCTGAAGAAAACGGCCTCATTAACACCCCTCAGAAAGGACTATTACCTGAAGATGCTAGTTCAGCCTCTGGGGTACTTGAGGCAGTCTCCAAATCTGCTCCTGCACCTCAAGAAGCGCAGGTTTCAGAAGAGCAGAATGCGGTGCCTACTCCAGTAAAAAAATCCAGCAAGGCAAAGCCTCAGATAGATGTGAAAGCAGAGTTGGAGAAGAGACAAGGAGGGAAACAACTGCTTAATTTGGTGGTAATAGGTAATTTGGTTGAATTTTATTTTTTTATAAACATCAAGATTAAAACTGTTAACTAAATCTGGAAGTGATACAGAAGCAAAACTGCACTCTCTCCAGGGACATAGACTGGTTTCAGTCTCATCTGCTTGACCATTACTCTGTGGAGAGTACATTCAGATGTCCTTGACTAGGACAGGGAGGTTTAACTCCTTTTGACAAGACATTAAATGGCCTTTGGTTTGATTCTTGTGGTGTGTAAATAACTGGCACTAGTGCACATGGTGTTCACATGTTTGAATAAGTGTCTTCTGGTGCTGTACTTAAAAAGCATAAATTAATAACATTGACATATTTATTTCCCTCTATAGGCCATGTTGATGCAGGTAAAAGTACTTTAATGGGTCATCTGCTCTACCTTTTGGGAAATGTGAACAAAAGAACTATGCACAAATACGAACAGGAATCTAAGAAGGCTGGCAAAGCTTCGTTTGCCTATGCATGGGTTTTGGATGAAACTGGTGAAGAAAGAGAAAGGTAGAAATATCTTTTAATAGGCATTGCTTGTCTTTCATGAAGAACAGTATTTGTTAGGAAATATCAATCAACTAATAATGCTTTGATAGTAATATTCTAATTGTTTAAAGATATTTACTCAATACTTACTAGCAAATATTTTTTCTATGTGAGTACACATTAAGAAAAAATAAGATCACGTAATTACAACAAAGTGAACTAAGAGTTGGGTCCTGTGCAGTGTAGGACTAGAATGTGAAATGCAATAGTTGAGTTAGGTTCATATAAACAGCCCTATGGATTTATTGCTGCCATCTTCCTGTGTTTGCTTCTCATCGTATGGGGAATCTCTAGGTTAAAGTTTTCTACGCAAGGGTGTCAGTTATAAACTAAAGCACTGAAACCTGAGTTCATCACATGCAACTTAATCAGGTTAAATATAAAATATACAACTTAATTTGATAAATAATTGCTTTCTTTATAAACTGCCTTTAAGATAAAATCTGAAAGTAAATTCTATCATAGTGAAAAAATATATAATGGGGAAACAGTAAAACTACTCACAGAATATAATCTGTAAGAGCTTTTAAGAGAACTATATGTGAAGCTAAACACATGGTATTCTGTATCCACCAAATAATTAAAGGCTTTTTTTGGTGTTTACATCTTTGCAATCGCTTGTTACCTATGGTTTCATAGTACATAAGATCTGCTTGGAAAGTTAACCTTAGCAGTCTAAACTGATGCTGAAGAACATGGAGTCAGCCAAACACTATCAAGTGTGGTAATGGTGGCTGTTTTCAAAGATGAGTATGCTTTAGCAGTGAGTCCCTGTGTGTGTAGCTGAACTTTTCCCTGTGTGAGTCCTTTCTTATATGCAAACCTAAGGGGGGATTTATGTTGGGGGGCTATGGATAGGGGGAAGAGGGGAGCCTTAATCCCACAGATGTAGCTCTGTCTAAAATGGACAAACTTCAGAGATCAAGCAGGCTTTCTTCAGCTTCTTTTTCTTTTCAGGCTAAATCATACAGAAGCTCAGAAGTGTTTAATTTCATGATTGTGTATTTAAATCTCATATCTCTATGAAGCTATTAAAACCGTTTGAGTGACGCATTGTATGTTCGCTTTGTTTAAGGGGAGTGACAATGGATGTGGGTATGACCAAATTTGAGACAAAGACTAAAGTAATCACCCTGATGGATGCTCCAGGCCACAAAGACTTCATTCCCAATATGATCACAGGAGCTGCACAGGTAGACATGGTCTCTAACTCCTTTTTCAATGCATTACTATTTATAACTGCTTTCTTAAATTAGTTTTCTTCTTTTAATATCAAAGGTGAAATGGAATTGTTGATGATGCTACAATGTCTTTGAAGTTTTGCTCAGTTTTCTAACTTCTCAGGTTTTTTGACATTTACCTCTTGGAGGAGAGTATTATTAGGGAAGTAATTCAAATTGCAGCTGCAATTGGTAAAAGAAGTAGTGAAAAGTATTGAGATGTGGAAGCCGTCTCCTCAAGAAGTTCTGTGAAAATGGGCTTTGTAGGTAAAGATTTTAAGTGGGTTTGAGCTGAGAGAAGAAAGATTCGTCGAGGTTAAATGAAAGTGTCGTTCTGTTTCACAGTGTATTTGGTCTGAGGTGGGAACAGCAGACTGCTGTGTTCTGAAGCCTGTTGAGGGATCACTGTAACTTTGCAGATTTCTGAAGGCAATGACTGTAGACTCCATGCTGAAGGGACGGGGAGGGGAAAAAGCAAATGGGTCTGCCTTTTTGTCATGGAGAATCCTCTTAGGAGGAGTATCACCAACTGATCCTATGCAGAATGCATATTAGTCTTATCAGAGCCTACATCTGACCTTTGGTACACAGAGTTAATTCTCTAAGTCCTGAGGTGTGGCTTTTATAATTTAGAAAATGCAGCTAGTCCTTGGTGCCCTTCTGAGCCTGGGAGTTTTGGGGAAATTCATCCCTCATTCTTTTCCTCTTCTCACAATTGCACCAGCTCTGTATGAGCTGTGGGGGTTTCATGCCTAGAACAAGACAAGGGGAATGCCTCTCTTCCTTCTGGCATCCTGAGCGTAAGCATGTAAGGAAAGGAAAAAGTCTTTTCTCTTTCCTTCATAGAGTAACTCAGGTTGGAAAAGATGACCTCAAAGGTCAAGTCCAAACAATAGCTCAGCTGCCTCCTTGGGCATCCTGTTCCAAGGCCTGACCATTCTTTCAGTGGAAAAAAAGTTTCCTTGTCTCTACCCTTAGCCAAGCCTGGTGCAGCTTGAGGCTCTTACTCTGTCACTAATGATCTGTGAGAAGAGACCACCCTCCACCTCTCTACAGTTTCCCCTCATTATATCAAACTCATCAGTCTTGTGAAATGGTTGTCTTCTTTATTGTTCACATCTGTCACAGTTGCTTGGTACGTGATGATGGTCAAACAGGCTTTTACTCACCAAAGCAGGGGAAGTAGAAGTCATCTTCTAATGAGGGGCCCAGAACTGAACACAGTACTCAAGATGAGGCCTCACAAGGGCTGAGTACAAGTGTAGGAGAATTTCCCTTCTGCTGACCACGCTGGTCTGCTGTGGTCAAGAATTTTGCTTAGATGATGAAACAGGTGTTGGGTGGGATGTGAAGCATCCACATACGTCATGCAGTTGACCAATTGTCCCAGTTTACAGGTGAATCATCTCACATCAATTTTTGCAGCTTCTCACTATGAAAGTGCCCAGACTGGGGCTGAGAGAACTGGTCCTTGTGCTAATATCCATTTTTAAGCTTCTGGAGCACAGGCCACTTTCTTTTAGTTGAGACTGTATGAATACAGCACAACCATAGTAGATAGCTTGAAGAGAACAGGTTCCCAAAACCTTGTGTTTAACAGAAAACGGTGGTTTAGGACATGATGTGACAAGATGCCATAATGTCTGTCCAAAGCAGCATGACACATGTAGGACTGAGCAGTTTCAGCTGCCTTTGAATGACATCAAGATTCCTCCAGTGAAGTGTTGCTGGTTTTCATATTTGCCCTATTTAAGATTTCCACTCTTAACCGTCTTTAAGACGGCACTTAAGATTTCCACTCTTAACCACTTTTGATGGTTTGGTTTGTGTTTTATTTCTAACCTAGGCTGATGTGGCTATCTTGGTTGTGGATGCTAGCAGAGGAGAGTTTGAAGCAGGGTTTGAGACGGGTGGACAAACTCGAGAACATGGATTATTAGTGCGCTCTCTTGGAGTGACCCAGCTTGCTGTTGCAGTCAATAAAATGGACCAGGTACCTGTTTCAGTTTTCTTTCTTTCTAGCTTTCTTCTAGAACTGTGAACTTTAAGTTTTAGGGGTCAGTAATAATACTGTTTCTTTCTTTGATTCTCACATCTGCGTCTTGTTTAGACTTCACAATACTTTTTATTCATGGGTGTATTTTCAAGGATAGATTTGGTGTTACAATGAGTAGGGATCCCTTTTGTCCTTGTGAAAACCACACATAAGCAGTTACAACCTGGTGGCATCACAACCCAGTGGCATCTACAAGAGCATCTTGGTGGCCATTCAGGTCAGGTCCCCAAGGGTTTATTGAGACCTGTAAGGTTTAACACGAGTTGTGATTTAGATTATTACTGTGTTGCCTACCTGAATTTTGTGTAAACTTAATAAATAGATAATGCTGTTCACAGACAAATCAAGCTGAAGGAGCTTGGATGTTAAGTGATGTCATCTGCTGTCAGTAATGGTTCATATGGTTGCTCTCGTGTATCCATCTATGAAATCCCCTGGAAGTACGAAATCATAGGGTATGCTGTGTGTGAAGAATGCCATCTTGTGCAGCAGCATTGTTGGCACACCGTTTGAGTGATCTGTAATTTTACTATTGTAATGTTTTCTCTTTTAGGTCAATTGGCAACAAGAAAGATTCCAAGAAATTACAACTAAGCTTGGGCAGTTTCTTAAACAAGCTGGCTTTAAGGTAATAGAATTTTTTTGAGGTGTCTGTTGTTTTTTTCCCAAGGATTTGGGTAGGATGAGCTTGATTTACAGTCAGATTATTATGTGTCATTTTCCTGGCACTATTATGTGTACATCATGTAGCAGATTGATTTTCTTAGGGTGTACTTTGAGCCCTGGGTAAGGTAGTCAGTTCTTCAGTACTCTTTCTGCCAGCATCTTTATTTAGCCCTGTTAAGACTTAGAGACAATTGTAGTTTCTTGGGATTGTTGTCTATAAAACATAACAGACCAAGCATTGTCTGTCATAATGTTCAGGATTGCATGAATGACAGCTGAGAGTTTTATACAGAGCGGGTGACAGTGTGGATTATGAACTCACAAAAACACTCACTATTTGTCATTCCTTGCTGGTCTTCTCACTAGCTGGTTTCTTCAGGTCCAGTTACGATCCATTTGGGCTGGCTGTGGCTTTCCTGAAGTCCCCCAATAGTTTGAACTGAAGCTCTGCCTGTCAGATAGGGGACTGGAGTTTATACCTGAACTCAGTTTGTAGTTGTTAGTGTTGCTGTCATCATGTTGAAGTAACCTCCAGATCTTTGGAGGAAACAGCTCCACCAAGTACTTCTACTTGCTGTGGGGAAATACAGCTGTGCCAACTGTTCTTTTATACTTCAGGTGCTTTATTTTTTACAAAAGCAGCTCTAGCTTGTGCCATAAAATCCTGCTTGTGAATGTCTGTTTAATTTCTGCTTGTTTTTTTGATTAGGAATCTGATGTTGCTTACATCCCAACGAGTGGCCTCGAAGGGGAAAATCTGGTCACAAGGGGTCAGTCAAGTGACCTCACGCAGTGGTATAAAGGAAACTGTTTGTTAGAACAAATTGGTGAGTGCAATTTGCTTCATTTAGAAACCTCTGTCTCTTAGTCCTGCGTGTGTCAAAAGCTTTCTTCTTTTGGGAAGCGTGGGAGAGTGCAATATGATTGGTGAATCCCTAAGCGAGAAGTTGTTGAGAGTGTTATTGAATACAAAAATTCTAAGAGGTCTTCTCAATTTATTTACAGATTCTTTCAAGCCACCACAGAGGTCAGTGGATAAACCATTTAGATTGTGTGTTGCTGATGTTTTTAAAGGTTGGTGGTTTTTATAACATCTTCACCATCGTTTTGCTGGCATTTAACACCTGTTGGAAAATGATGTAAAAGTAAGAGTTGAAGTAAAGTGTATCAGTAGTCTTGAAGAGGAATAGAAAGCTTTCAAGCACTGTTTTTAGATAATTTTAGGTAGTGCCACTGAGAGAGGAGCACACTAGGGAAGAAACTGAGGAGGAAACTCTGCATGACCAGCTAATGGGCTGCATAATGAGTTGATGGTTCTGTGAGATGGAATTAGGGAGTTCTTGTTGCTAAAATGAATGTTTCTCAAAGACTTTATGAGGATGACTTTGGGCTCTCTTACATGCCTCTGCTAGATTTAAAGAAATCTCACTTGTTTCTTTTAGATTCATTGGTGTAGCAGTAGCTAATGATAAATTCCTTAATTTTTATATAGAAAACCTAGAGAGGAGGAGATGGAAGTAAAAGGCTTGAGGGCCTTATAAGTAGCCAAGGATTTAATGAAAGCCAGCTAACTAGTACCTAGCACTGATAGAAATATAGACAGCAAGGGACTGCAACCAGTTCTTAGACTGCCTTGAGCCCTTAAGGTTTTCATGCTATGCATGATTTATTTTTTTCAGTTAAATACGTTTTAATTTCCAGGTGATTTAATAAATAGCAACCCACTTGAAATATTCCATAGATCCCTTGAGAAAATCTTGCCAATTAAATGATATAATGATTGGAAATCTTGTAAATACTTGTAAGTAAGTACTACTATTGAAATGAATGTTTTAAAGGACGTTGTTCTTTATATAGAGGGCATTTTTAGAGGAAGCCTATAAATACCCTATATATAAACAAACAGACCAGATCAAAATACGATTGCAATTGGAAAAATCCGTTATGTGCAGTTTTTATGTGGGTCTTTGAGAAAACAGGACACTTTGTATGTGCCCTGGGTTAGCTAACTTAACGTACTGAAGCCAGATTGTTAAATACTGAAACTTCACCTGAGAAATCCCCCTAGTTTATTACCACTGATTTTGTCACTTAGGCTGTCACTGGATGTTTAAAACACTTCTCAACATTTCTGAGCCATGGGCAAGTGTGTTAAGATTATTGATGGAGATCTTTCAAAATATTAGCCCAGCCTTTTTGTTGCAATAATAATTGTTGAGTTGCGTTTCACAAAATGACCAATTTTGACTAAATGTGCAAAGTCTGAATTTTTGCTGAAGTATGCAAAAAAATTGGCCTTGGACAGGATTCAATTTACATAAACAGAGTTTACACTAAATGCAGCCTTTTAGGTGTTTTTTCAGGCTATTTTTTGTTACTGTGTGATCTCCAAACTTAATTAACTTGAGTGCTGCCAGAGGAAGTAGCTTGCAGGTATGATGACACGAAGCAACGGTTGTTCTGAGCTCTATTCCAGTGCCTGTGCATGCTCGGGAGGAGTTCTCCATGCGAGTGTGTAAAAAGTGAGAGTGCCGAGTGTACTCTTGCGTAGTTTGGAAAACCCCTTTCTCAATTAAGGTTACCCACAGATATGATTCATCTACCTCAGCCTGATTTTAGCTGTTGACCTCCATAGCCCTCCTAATAGTTTTTCCAAGCAGACTGTCTCCTCATCCAAGAGGTCCCTGCAAATTCCTTCAGTCCCCACTAACCACAGAATGCTGTCTAGGGCGCAGCTTGACCTGACTTTAGGAAAGCCTTGCCCAGCAGCCAGTTCTTAAGGGCAAAGAGCATGTCCTGGCAAAACCTGAGAGCCATGACACACAGAAATCAGGCCATTTTTACACTCTGAGTCTGTCTACCGCAACCCATTTTGTAGTTGGGGAGCTGAAAGAGCTTGACCCAGCTTGCTCTTTTGGATTCAGCTTTAATTTAAACTTTTAGGTGAATGTGTTAGAAAATACTAAGATGGTTGCTTGTCACTAAGTTCTAATGTTCAGTCAAAGATATATTTGCTATTTGTATGGATGCTGACAGTGTCACTGTAGAAATACTGCAGAGGATTCTTTCTAAACACACCTGCAGACACATGCTGGGCAGATGTTTTGAAGTTGTGCGTGGTGTAGTACATCTATTGAAATAACCTATGTATCATTCGAGTAATGAACAGAGTATTAGGACATTGAAGAAGAAAAACTTGGCAGATCTTTTAGTCAGAAATATTCAAGTCATCCACCATTATAATGGTGGATATTAAATTAGGATCCAATCAGTCTTTGACTTTCCAGGAGTAAAAGTAAGATGCAGACAGAGCCTGTGGGATGGATTCTGACTCAGTTAAACATTAAACAGATAGGAAATTGCACCTGTATGCATGGGAATTGTTGAGAGGTCTGCGGTGGGGTTTTTAATCTGTAATGGTAGTGAGGAAGTGCTGAATTAAATACAACTGCTAGAAATTAAGGAGCTTAACCTAATATTGAAAACTAAACAAGTATTTCTTTATCTTCCTACATTTAAAGAAGGCCATTTCTCCCTTAGTTCTGAAAAACATCAGATGTAGAGGTTTTGAATGTAATGTTTCATTTTCATTATGATGCACATCTGGCTAACTTGCAAGTACCGAACACTCTACATGATGTTAAAACCTACACTCTTCATTGTATTAAAAGCTTCCCCGTGCATTGCTACCTTGTGAGGGGAAACTGACTCTAAGTGTTTTGAAATGATTTCTGTGTTCGTTACAGATCAGGGTTCAGGATTTTGCGTGACTGGTAAAATCGAAGCAGGCTACATTCAAGCTGGAGAACGACTTCTGGCAATGCCTCCCAATGAAACTTGCACTGCAAAAGGTACAGACTTCACAAGAGTGTTTACTTTCAGGTCAATACTGGGCTAGAAGCAGTTACCGAAATGGTAACAGACTGTCAAACTGATACTAACTGTCAAACACAAAATGTGAAAGCATAAAACGGATTTCTTTAGATGTGACTGTGTCTGGATAAGTGTCTATGAAGAGTACGTGAAATCTTGCTGCTTTTTTTTTAACCTGGTTTTTTTTTCTTACCCTATGAGATGCTCCAAATGTTCCAGCCTCATGACTTGACACTGCTTTATCAAGAACCTGTCAAACCATCTTGAGTTCCAGCAATGTCTATAAAAAATAAGCAGTACAGGAGCCTTTAATGTTCAGCTTTGCTGTGGCATGCTACTGTTGTTAGGAAGTGTGAGGAAACTGAAGAGCCTTTACAAATTATTCTTGATGTGAAAAAGCTTGAGAATTAGGGTCTTTGCTGTTTGATGTTCATGAGATTAGTCACTGACCCTTTCATAATATATGAACTCCTAGGATATATTTTCCTGAACAGCTACAGAAAAGAAGAAAGCTGGATTTAAATTTCAATTCATAGATTCCTGAAAGGAGGAGTAGCTAGGTCAAGGCATGAAACATGCAACTGTTTCCTGATTAAACTCACTGTCTTTTACAGTGCAGTTGCTGTTGTTTCCATTCAAAAAGAAAGATAAAACTATGATTTTCCTATATTGATAAAAAGTTAAACCCTCAAAAGTAATGAATGGGGTTCTGTATCTTTTTATCCTGAATTCAGCAGTGTGCTGGTTTCACCCGTTCTGTTGCAGGACCAGCCTGTTCAGTGTTAGTTTGGGAAGCTCTTCAGGGTGTCCGTTTATATGGTTGTATGCACGCTGCCTGCATACACAGAAGCATTGCAGTAATGTGGATGGCTACAGTTATCAGGCTGTGGTTATCAGTGACTACCACTGTAGTCACACCTCTGTTTTGGGAGTGGAGGACTTTGCAGGGAAAAATATGTCGATCCTCTAAGTATCTCCAGTGGTAGAATTCCATGAGTTCTTTTGTATTCTGCCCGCCATACGGCTGGAGTGCATGTAGAGCTTAGGGGTATTGGTTCATTAAGCATGTAAAGAAGAGATAATTTATCAGGCAATACTTAATAAAGTGGGCACATTAGGATTCCAGGTTTGGTCTTCTCTCACAGGTCATTAGGGATAGAACAAGATGAAACAGCCTCAAGCTGCATCAGGAGGGGGTTAGACTGGGTATGAGGAAACATTTCTTTTCCCTGACAGAGTGGTCAGGCCTCAGAACTGGCTGCCCAGGGAGGGTTTGAGTCCCCATCCCTGGAGGTGTTTGAAGATTGTTTAGATGTGGTAATTAAAGATGTGGTACTTAAAGATGTGGGCTAATGGTGACCTTGGTAGAGTAGGGTTATTGGTTGGACTGGGTGATCTCTGGGATCTTTTCCAACCTGAATGATTCTAGGATTTCATGAGGTTGAGTTTCAGTTATTCTGTGAGAATCGTGCTTATGTGAAGTCACTATCAGCGCTGCTGCAGAAAAGCACTCCTCAGAGCTGGTTTTAAGTACTTAGGTCCCTTCCGATTCTGTGATTATCTCTCCAGAGAAGGGGACTCAGCAGTCCCCCCTGGGCAGCCTGTTCCAGTAAGAAGCTTCTTGCTCCCTGGGAAGAAGTTCCTTCTGATATTGATATGGAACCTCCTCTGTTCCAGCCTACACCCATTGCCCCTTGTCCTATCCCCAGATGACCTTGAGAAGAGCCTGGTTCCATCCTCCTGACACCCACCCCTCACATCTTTGTAGACATGAATGAGGTCCCTCTTCTGCAAGCTCGAGACCCAGCTCCCTCAGCCTTTCCCCATAAGGGAGGTGCTCTGCTTCCTTCATCATCTTTGCTGCTCTATGCTGGAAGCAGTATTTAAACATAAAACCATGCATATAGTTGTCATGTCTTTGACAAGTAGTTTTGGGAACAGATTTGTAAATCAACGAAACACAATCTGCAGCAAAACAGAGCTCGATCTTGTAAAGGGAGGCATTATCTCTCAGAAACCTCATTCAGGAGCCCTTTGCTTTGCCCTTGCCTACCAGCCAGGTTATCTTTTACTGTGACTGAAGTACACCAAGTAGAAATAAGGTTACTTTTAGAGACGCTTTCTAACAGACGCAGTGTCACGAGCGGAAGGTGATAGTTGTGCTTTTTTTGTGAAAGAGTCAGCAAATCCTCTTAAGGTAAATGAAAGTTGTCACAGTACCATTAAAGTATCTGAAAGATGCGGTCTAGGGTGTGTATGTGTGCCTGAAAGGATGGGAGGGGCAGGTACACAGATACTACAGCTATTTCAGGACTGCGTCATCTGTGCCCTGTGACACGGCCAGGTCCTCTCCACTGGCTTCAATAAAGCCATGTTGTGCAGGGTGGAGTGAGAGAAGAGTCCTCACCAAATTGGGGGGAGGGGGCAGAAAAAGCTTCCTCGGTCTTCTCAGATAAAAAGCTTTTACTCTCAAGCCATTCATAGTGAAAATTGATGAGTAATGGTTGATGAAGCACAAATGGCCCAAACAGAGCTGTTTGTTTGTAGCTCGGAACCTAGGTACTTCACTGTGAGGTTCTGTTCTTACTCATTTCCAGGAATCACGCTGCACGATGAACCAGTTGATTGGGCTGCAGCAGGAGATCATGTTAGTCTCACTTTGACCGGCATGGATATCATCAAAATCAAGTGAGCAAAACCGGGTTTCAGTCTAAGTAACGGTTTGTTTTTAATGAAAAGTTTTAGAACCCTTACAACTTAACAATCAGCGGTTTACTTGAAGAATGATGTGGCTACCAGGATATTTCAAACCAAAGTGATACGTATCACCTGGCTTGCATGCACAAACGTTGGAAACATCTGCTGCGTGTACAACGGCTACCTCAGAAGGATACTGGTAGTTTTCATGCTTTGCTCTGGTGCTGACACTGGTAACCTTCAGAGTGTTTTTTTTTTTCTTAAGGCTTGTCCTTGCACGTTTTAATTGCCGAGTTAAGTCAGTCCCTGTTGCTAAATACACAGATCATTAGGGGTTAGAAGGGACCTCCTGGGGTTGTCAAGTCCAAGCTCCCTGCTCAGGTAGGATCATTGAGCCTAAGATGAGTTACACAGAAACGTATCCAGACAGGTCTTAAATGTCTCTGGAGAAGGAGACTCCACAACCTCCCTGGGCAGCCCATTCCAGTGCTCTGTAACCCTTGCAGTAAAGACATTTTTTCTCATATTAAGATGGAACTTACTGTGCTCCAACTTACACCCATTATCCCTTGTCCTATCACAAGGCACAAGTGAAAAGAGATTGTCTGTTCTTGATGTCTGGAATAAACAAAAGTAAAACAGTTTGGAAGAGCCTCTGAAATCATAAATTATTTTAAATAAATTATCTAAATAAAATACATCCAAACAATTGCAAGCTGCAGTGTGAAGAACTCCTTGCATGGATGGCAGTACAAATACAGGCTTTTCTGTATTGCCTCTTTGTAATGGGGTGTTGTAAATGGTGGTTGGGGGAACAAAGACTTGTTCTGCTTGTTAAATGAAGGCTGGAATCAAGTCGTCACCTTGATGTCATTCTTTTTTGGAGATATGTTCACTCAGTCAGGCAAAGGTATGAAAAAGCTGTGTCTAGTCTACTGCCTTGACTTGTAGTGAGCAGCAGCTTTGTTGTGTCTCCATGGAGTTCTTGGAAATGAGTGGTGCTGAGAACTTGTGGGAAGTTTTTGAGAGTCCTGAACGTGATGATCTCTTATCCCCAAAACACTTGAGTTGCAGACAGCAGTGCTGCAGTTTTGAGCACCTTACTGTGTTTTATGCTGTTCATCTGGAACAATTAATCTCTGACTGAAAGTCTAATTCTTCAAAGTACCTACGCACAGGAAACAGTGACATTTTTAGAAACTGATTAGCAGGGTTGTAATTGTTCACTGAACTAGACAGGCCTTTTCATGCATACCCACAGATACCATAGACATTGTCTAGGAATTCATTTTGTTAGTGGCTTTAACACGATGCTCCAGATGTTTTGACTTCCCCAGCTTATATTAGTGCTATCTTTGCTGGGCTTTTCTTAAACACATTTTCCAGTGCAGTGATGAAGAATTGGATGTCAAGACTGTTGTGTTCTCTCTTGTAGTGTCGGCTGTGTATTTTGTGATCCTAAGGAACCCATTAAGGTTTGCACTCGTTTCAGAGCTCGGGTTCTCATCTTCAATATTGAAGTTCCAATCACTAAAGGATTTCCTGTAAGTCTCTACGAAGTTTTTGTGTTCATTACAGGTTACTCAGGGCTTTTGCTCTTCATGTTTGACCCTCTGAATATGAGAGGTATTTAGTGTCCAGGAATCATTCTGCCTCTCTCTAGAGAAACAAATCCTGTAATTTGAAGCTGGCTTTTGTGACTGCTTATGCCTATTCTTACTGGCTTTTAATCCATAGCTGAGCTGTTCCAGAGAGCACGACTTCCTCCAGACTCAGGCTAGGCTGTGCTTTAGAAAGCTCATGTGTTGTAGAATTGAATGATGCACTACATTGTAAGATGCCTTTTAAAAGAAATGCAACATTAGCTTGTGCTGCAGAACTGCACTGAAGTGGCGAAAGCAAACCACTTAAGAATAGAACGGTATTTATGATGAATTGAGACGTGACTTCCTGGTCACATCAGTAGAGATCAAAAAGTTGAGGAACTAGGAATAGTTGCAGAGCATGAAGCAGTGACTCCTGTGAGGGAAAGCTGTCCAAGCATTTGTTTAAGAGATCAGTCTTAAGCCCACCTTTTCAAGTATGAACACCTAGGATTTCTGATCATTGTGGAATGTTCAGTAACTGAAAACAATGTTTTTAGGTGCTTTTACACTATCAAACTGTAAGTGAACCTGCTACTATTAAAAGACTGTTGAGTGTCCTACACAAAAGCACTGGTGAAGTGACAAAGAAAAAGCCTAAGTAAGTGTTTTTAATACTTAATTACCCAATGAATGAGCTGACTTTTGATGAGTATGTGGTATATCAAGCAGGGACTACTGTGAAGCAGTAATGTGTTCATAAGAATGTGCTTTTGTTGCTGTAGCTGGTTTTATCTTTAGGATTGTAGAGTGCCTTGTAAAGTGAAAGACCTGCTCACTTGATAAATGCAGGCTAATGAGAAGTGAAATGACTTGGTAGGTCATGCAGATTTAGGAGTGAATTCTATATTATAAGCTTGACATTTAAATGATTTTATAAAAAACTATGTTTACATTATCTCTTCCTGTAACAGCATGGGATCTATGGTATAATTCTGGGGTTGGTTTACTGTCCGAAGTAAACTTGACTAGACAGTGGGATGGAGAAGTAGATATAGAGTATCTTCCTGTGCAGGTTAAACTATGGCACTATTCCTGTAGTTATCTAAAGCTGTATTTGGGTGGAAATGCTATTTGATACCATGTTATCAGAATAATCCCTTTACAGAAATGGCATAGCTGTAACTGCTGCAGAAAGGTAACGGGAAGGAAAAAGCTTCACTTCTGTAAAGCAGTGAATTGGCTCTTAGTTGTTGAGTTTGGCACAAGGCTCGATTTCTGCTAGACGTGTTAAAAATAGCTGTTCTGCTTATTTACCCACAGGTGCTTGACTAAAGGACAGAATGCTCTAATAGAACTACAAACTCAAAGACCTGTTGCTCTAGAGTTGTATAAAGATTTTAAAGAGCTTGGGAGATTTATGTTACGCTACACTGGTTCCACTATTGCTGCAGGAGTGGTCACAGAGGTATAGTAATGGATTTTCTGTACTGTAAAGGAACAGTGCTGTCTTCCTCATAGTGTTTTGTTCCTGTGGCTAAGAAGTGCTTTCTACTTCTGGCCTAAAAAGTGGTTCCTCAAGATGTGAGGAAAACCTCCCCAGTTCTGTTCAATGGTCAGCATCAACAGCAATTGTACATTGTATTATTCTTGATGCCTGTAGCCATTTTCTGATTCCATGTAAATGAAAGCAGACAAAGGCTAAAGATAAATGTTTTGACTTCCATTAGGAGCATAAACTACTAGTATTCCTGTACCTATCACTTAAAAAAAACACCCTTGCTGTGATTTCTGGATTAGAATTTAAGTTGTAATTCAAAGCCTGAGGGAGGGCAGTTCAGTAACACGAACCAACTTCTGGCGCTGACACTTGGAGCCATTTAGTGTCAAAACTTGGACACAGACTTGTGAATTTCTGGCTTCTCACTGTGTGCGTGGGAAAGATGCGCTGGGTCTGTCAGAAGCTCTGGGCCTTGTGGAGCTCTAGTGCTTGTAACAATCTGTCTGGTCTTAAATAGGATCCCGAATTAGGACTTTAAATCTTGCAACCGCTTTTCATTAAAGTACTTGAAGTGAATGGGGCTCTTTTTAGAGCTGTGATGCCCAATGTTTCTGTAGTAAGAGACCGAATAACTCTTTGATTATTATTTGGGAAATACTACTTTAGTACTTGTGAATCTTGTTCAAGAGAACTTGAGAGCAAGAGTCATTATTTTTTCCACAGCTGACAGTATCATGTTGAAAAGAGCTGTGATTGTTGTACATCTACTACTACTTGTTCACCCCAAGGTTTTTTTTTCCCTGTTTGCTTCTCTTTTTAGATTAAAGAATGATAGTGCTGCCAGAATTTCCACTGTCCAACCAAGATGCAGTCAGTTATCCAAACTTGTGTTTAAGGATCCAGTTACTTCAGTTGAAGGAAGAAGTGCATTGAACTGGGGATAAGGTGACGGTGACAAACGTTACATCATGTGAGACATAGGGAGGAACCCTTCGTCTGTCTCTCCCGCTCTTGAACAAGATGCCATCCAACAAAGAGCTGCTGATGCTGTCCTTCTCGATCTCAAGAATCTCCCGATGTGGAATTTAGCCCTTAGAGACCTTGCAGGAAAAATCTTAAAGTTGAACTGGAGAAAAAGATGATGAATCGCCATGAAACGAACTCCCTGCTTCCAGACACGAATTGTTTAACTATTTTCTCTGATTTGCTTTTTTGCTGCACATAAATTCCCTAACTTTAAGTAAAGTAACTTCATCGGCCTAATGTATTTTTAAGGGTTGAGCTGAGTGCATATTCAGGGCTAAAAGGAGAACTGTTTACTTTGATGTTGAGAAGATGGCATGGAGTATTATCCCAGGATTGTTTCCCCTCACCCAAAATTTATTTAAAAAAGAAGGTTTCTTTTGCTGTGTAGTGGAAGCTGTGCCAACATTGGCTAATTTTATTTTTTAAGCTGTCAGAGTAATAAAATAACTTGGTCTGAGCATAATTTTGATCGCCTTAATCTATTGTTATTTAAACACCTCTAAACCATGTTAAATCCTGCGTTACTTTCTGTAACTCGGAAGTTTCAGAGTAAAGTTAAAGTGCGAATCTGGCATGCAGCTTGTCTTTCTGTGGAGATAATTTTTCTCACTCAGATTGCTTTTCTCAGGTGTTTGTTGGATGGTTACTCAAGCCTTTAACTCCTCCTCGCTTTTCAGTAATAGGGCAGGCAAAGCTTCACACCTGAGGAGAGGATCCTTCTGTTACCTCCAGCATAAGCTCAGGACAGATGCACTTTACTGCCACTTGGAAGATTTTCTCACAATAGGAAGTGTGGGAGGACCTCGGGTATTTCAGAACTCGTACATGAGTGTGAGGTGGAGACAACTCTACTTTGACCATAGATAAAGTCATGTTTAAGATGGATGAGGTGCTCCAAGAACGTGGCTTCAGTTTTAATGCTTCAGTAACTTCCTTGCCTTTTGTGTCAAGATGGATATGTGAATATGATGTGGATGTGATTGATACGTGATACGAGATGGACCTCTGATAATCCTTCTCACACATGGTTGCACTGATTTTTGAGTCTTGATATTCTGTGCCAGCAGAAAAATTACTGCCTTCCCAGTTTGCAGCTCGAAAGAGCCAGAAGTATTACCCAATCCAGTTTCAACATGACTGCACTACCTTTCAGCACTGGTTTGAACTCTGCCCAGAGGCACTACCTGGTTAATGCATAAATGATCTGTTGTGCAATGCAAACTTAGCACCTTTCTTCCATCAAAATACGTTTTCATGTTGATCCTTGTCTCAAGGGTTTTAATCCAAGACAAAATTAACCAATTAATTTAGTTAATATCTTGATGGGCCTTAACAAAAACAAACAAGGAGTGTTCACAAACCACTTGTAAATTGCAGGCAAAAATGTTGATTTGGGGAAAACCACGTAAAGGTACCTTTAATTCACCCCACCTTGAAAACATGCAGAGATTCATCACACGTCCTTGTGTAACTGGGCCAAACTGCAGTCTCCAACCCCACAAAGGGAAGAGATTCCCATCTGTTCTTGCTCCTTGTGGGGGTGCATTCAGTCCAAGCATGCATCCCTGATCAGTGGGCATTTTAAAGTCCAGTTCTGTTTTCCATGTGCTCTTGTTTCCAGAGCACTGATTCCTACAGCTACAAACAAGGTGAGAACTCTCTCCATTTCAGGAAGCAGTGACAGACAGAACTTCCCTTCTGCTGATATTTGAGTTACCACTATCTATTCACCACATTTCCATAGGGATATATCCTATATATCCCTCTATAATATCCCATATTTCTATAGGGATATAGTGGTGGAGATCTCTGCAGTGCCAAGGAGGTGACATGCGATCTCAGAGCAGTCTGATAATCCCAACGTTCTCCCATGGAGAAAAGTGTCTTTTACACTGCTCTTACTGCTCTGGGTTGTTGGGAAGTTAAAGGAAAAGCTAGTTAATTATTGAGGGTTTTTCTGCAGTCGGGTGGCTCCCACTGGAGGATCTAGGAAGGGAAAGCTGGTGTCTTGCTGCTTGTCTAAAACCATTCTTACTAGCAGAGTGTACCAGGTGGTTGTTTTCGGTGGTTTTGAATTGAAGCTTCTTGTAGTGTTTGTTGTTTGGGAATATTGGCAGAAGGAGGAGTTTCTTACGTTTAAAACACTTTGCTTTGGCAGTAGCATTACTTTGGGGGTTAAAAGGAGAAGTATTGATGATGACAAAGCAGTGAGCGTGTGCTGCAGACATGCTAGTCCAAGTGACTGTGTGTCTAGCGGCAGCTCCTGGTAAGCAGCAGGTCCCTGGCTGGGTGTTTGGATCTTGACTGACTTCATGTAGTTGCAAAATACCTTCAGACTGCAACTTGAAAACCCGATGTAGAGACATTTCCCTGTCAGACCTCTATTTTTCTCTCTTTCTTCAACACTTTATTTCCTAATAGACAGAGGGGAGCTGTTTTCTAACAGCTGAGCTGATCCTGTCTCCTTGCTTCAACTCCTAGGAAAGAACTGAGAGTAACAGAAATGGGTTTTCCCCCTTTCCTCCTTTCTGCTGTTGCCAGAGATAATTCCCAGTGGTGAGCGATGCAGGGGAGAGGGAGAGCGAGAGAGAGAGGGGGAGGAGTTCAGACTTACTGTGCAAATACATGCACAGTACCTTACTGATTAAACTGGTACCTCGTAGGAACAAACTGGGTGAAGCTAGCAGCTCGCCATGGCTTGCTCAGGGGCTCTCTTAGTGCTGGAAAACTTTATAGGTGGAAAATTTGTTCCGTGTTCCTCCTACATCGACTCCTATAACCCATCCACTGGAGATGTGTACTGCAAGGTGCCAGACAGTGGCAAAGAAGAGGTGAGTGCTATCCAAATGTGCGAAGAACACGTTAAATGCACGTGACAGTGGTTTGAGTGGGAGAGGCTGAAGATGAGAGAACAGAGAAATGCTGAAGAATTCAGTGCCTAAATGGGTTGAGTTCTTGCTTGTGTGGAGCACCGTGTCATGCTGTGGCAGTGAATACTTCTATTTTCTCAGGTTGGAGGTTGGACTTGATGATCTTAGAGGTCTTTTCCTACCGTAATGATTCTGTGAATGTTACTGTTAGCAAGTTAACGGTCGGATCCGAGGCTGCTGTAGTGGCTGCGATGGGGGGGTGTTTCTATGCGACGTAGCCTGCCCTCTGATCTCCAGTGGATGGATGTTTCTTCGTGCCATCACCAGGTGTGGATAACAAATGTGACATTCATCTGGAGAGTTGCAGTTCCATAAGGGACCTACACGTGTGTGTCCAACGTAGAGCTTCAGATTTACTGGAGAGGGAGACGGCTGGGGAAGCTTAGAAAATATTGACAAGTTGTACAGGATTTTCAAAACATTACCCTCTGCTGCTGTGTGTAGCCGATCCCTTCCGTCCTTTCAGTCCTGCTGACATCTTTGCTTCTCTCAGCAGAAACCTTTGCACCGTAGCTTCGGCTGGGTAAATATTTGCTAGGTGCTGGTGACCAAGGGTGAAAGTGTAACGTGTTGGGTTTGCTAGAGCACAGCCGTGTCAATTGTTGGAGCGAGAACAGAGCAGGGCAACCAAGCTGGTTAAGGGACTGGAGCACAGGTCTGATGAGGAGAGGCTGAGGGAGTTGGGATTGTTTAACCTGAAGAAGAGGAGGGTGAGAAGAGACCTTACTGTCCTTTACAGATACCTGAAAGGAGGTTGTAGGAAGGCTGGTGCTGGCCTCTTCTCCCAAATAACTGCTGACAGGACAAGAGGAAATGGCCACAGGTTGCACCAGGGGAAGTTCAGATGGGAAATGAAGAAAGAATTCTTTAGTGGAAGAGTAGTTAAGCATCAGAACAGGCTGCCCAGGGCACTGGTGGAGTCCCCATCCCTGGAGGTTCAAAAGGCGAGTGGATGTAGCACTTTGGGCCATGGTCTAGTGGGCCATGGAGGTGTCAAACTTGATGACCTTAGAGGTCCTCTGCAACCTTAATGACTCTGTGAAATTCATCCCAGCCATTAATCGGCATGAAAAGACTTTTTCCATTTGCAGGTGCAGATCTTCCTCTTCAATCATTTGCAGAATCACTCAAAGGAGAGATGTGAGAAAGCTAGAACAGCCTGACCAAAGCAGGCTACTGGCCATTCTGAAGATAGAGCTCAAGTACACTAAACAGCATTAGCTTTTCCTCCTTCAGCTTTCTGAGTTCATGGTTGTGTGTAGCAGTGGGAACCCACTTCAAATACCTGTAAAGTTGGCAAGTGGTTTGTGTCTGACTTCAGGCAAACAGGCAAGAAAGCTGGACTCTGCAGAGCTGGTATCTGCTGGGTACTGACTGAATGTGCTGCAGGGGAGGCTACCATCACATACTACTTAAAGGTTATCTAGAGATACCAAAATAAGCTCCCAGACTCAGACTGAACAAACCAGTTGCTGGTTTCTAAGAAGCAAGGCTCGATGGCCCACTGGATGTTTTCGTGGTTAATTTAACTGGAAGAGTAGACGGCAGAACAGAGGCTGCCTCTGACCTGGTGGCTGTTTCAGCCAGTTTCTGCCAACACCACCAAATGGGGTTTTTTTAGGGGTTAATTTATCCCCCAACTTGATGTCTTGAGCTCCAGGTAGCAGCACCAAAGCAAGCTGGACCTGTGCCCTTTATCTCCAAAAGACAGGCTGGTGAGGGCTAATTAGTCCTGGCAAATGACTTCCTAAATAAACCCTCTCTTTAAAGACCTTTGCTCCAGTTTGTCATCCCCAGGGACAGCAAACAACTTGTCCTGAGGGCACTTTCGGGTATTCTGGTGTCAACCTTTTACAATAGGTCTGGGTTTGGGGTGAGTTTTGGTGTCTACCCTTTACAAGAGGTCTGGATTGTGTATGCTTCCTCTGCGTCTGTCTTGTTCAGAATTGGAAAGCAGAAGGAAGTGCTTCAGACACACGAGTTCATAGTTGAATTCCTGAGTGTCTTGTCTTTGTGGCCTCACTTTCTTTGCTGTTTTTTGCTAGTCAGACTACTTTTTACCTGTTTATCTTTTCAACTGTTTACCTAAGTAACCTGAGAGAAGCTGCTCTCTTCTAATGCACAAATCTGTCTCCTGGTTTTATCCAGTGCTTTTTTAAAATCAATCTGCTGCTACTTCATTCCTTCCATTGCTGACTTTCTCTTTTGCTGCCCTTGAAGATGCACAGCACTTCTTAAAAGTGCAGACAGCCTTAACTTCACACCAGCCCTCTCTTGAAGCACCTTGTGGTAAAGACTGCATTGGAGAGCTTAGTTGAGAAGCAGCACCACAATGGCACCTAATGACGGGAGGATGGAAGAGCAAGTTAGTCAGTAAGGGTAGTAGGGTTTCACAGAGAGTGAACCTTTCAGGGTAGCGTGCTCTCTGCACCTGGCTCACTCAAGAAGCTGCAGTTCCCCTTTCCCAGGCCTGGTTTGGTCCTGCTCCAGCTGTTTGGTTACTGACAGCCTGCTGCCATCAGCACCTGAGTAGTTGAACTAGAGTTGAAAGAGCAGGGTCTAGGTTTCTGAGCTTGGTTAGTGATCTGTGTGACCTTGTGCGAGTTGGTTTATTTCCCCCTTCTGTACCTCAAACTCTGGCCTTTATTTTTAGAGGGGCAATAAATTCTGATGTGGATGATGGGTGATGGAGAAGGGCTTCTTCCTGCTTGAACTGTAGTGCCCACAGTAGTAACACGTTGGAATGCCCTGGAGGAACAGACTTGGAACCCAAGTTTTGTGGAAAATGGAAAGGAATCTTTGGTGACTGCCTGGGAGTTGGTGATGTGACAGCATCAGGAGAGGTCAGAATCGCTGAATCCTGGAATCATTCAGGTTGGAAAAGACCCTTGAGATCATCAAGTCCAACCAATAACCCTACTCTTCTAAGGTCACTACTAGACCAGATCACTAAGCACCACATCTAAACGATCTTAACACACGTCCAGGGATGGGGGACTCAGCCCCCTCCCTGGGCAGCCTTGTTTAAGGTCTGACCACTTTTCAATAAGAAAACAGAAGTCCTAGCAGCCTCCTAGTTACTGACTTGGGCAGATCTCATAAATCTGAAGAAACCTACGAGCAAAATCATGGGAAACCAACTAAGACAACTTTGGTGCATAGCTAAGGCACTGGAAGCAGAGAAGAAGAGAGACGTGTGGACTGTGGATGTGTGGCCTGAGGCTGCCTGCATGCTTGCACTGTCCCCATGAGAAATGAGGTTCTGCAGGGGTTTGGCTAGTGGCACTTGCTGGAACCATTGACCAGGGTAGCATTTCCTTCAGGCCTAGAGGGTTGCCCACAAGGTGCTGGAATGTAGAGAAAAACAAGTGTTACAGTGAGATAGAGTGTCAAGAAAAGAGAGACAATCTCGAGTTATGAGATGGTGGTGTGAGATTCTGTAAATGGAGAAGGTATCACAGCTGTCACAGCTCTAAAGAGAGAGTCTTCCCAACAACATGATCTGATTATTAGCCTCCCAAATATTGTTTGACATCCTCTCCATTAATACTCACCATCTCGCTTTGGGGTTTTTTTAGGTGGAAGCTGCTGTCAAAGCTGCCAAAGCTGCCTTCCCAGTCTGGTCCTCAAAGAGTCCTTTGGAAAGATCTCAGATCCTGAACAGATTGGCAGACCTGATCGAACATGACCTGGAAGCATTTGCACAGGCAGAGTCAAAGGATCAAGGTAAAAATTGGTGCTGTTGATGTCGCAGATAGAGCATCTCGCTGAGTATTGAAATGGACGTTTCCTGTGGTGTGACATACTGGTGCCAACTGGAATTGAGCTTTGCAGGGTCTGCTGATTTTGGACCCCTTGGGCTTGTTGCTTTTCAGAATCACTGGCTTTGACTTCAGTTGTTAGATAAAAAACCAAGCAGATGTGGCCCTGGGGGACATGCGTTCAGTGGGCATGGTGGGGTTGGTGGTTGGGCTGAATGATCTTGTAGGTCTCTCTAACCTCAATGATTCTGATAGCTGCAGGGAGCTGTTGGTAGTGACTGGTTACGCTGCGCCAGGGGTTACTCGGGCACAGGACAAAAGCCATGGGAAGCACCTGTTAGGAGCAGAGTTTGTAGCTGTGTTCACAGTGAACTCTTTTCTCAGTACCAGCAGTGTTCTCGGTGGTCTTTTTTCAGGCAAAACGATTACGTTTGCTAGAACAGTGGACATCCCTCGGGCTGTGTACAACTTCCGATTCTTTGCCTCCTCCATCCTTCACCACACGACGGAATGCACCGAGATGGCATCGCTGGGCTGTGTGCATTACACCTCCAGGGCACCCGTGGGAGTCGGTACGTTGTTCTGAAAACCCAGCGCGGTGCCTGCTTTGGTGGTTGCTCAACAAAGAAAGGGTTTTTCAAGTGTCTGTATGACCTCTGGGTCACATGCTGGATGCAGTGGAACTGCTAAAGCATAGAGGCATGGAATCATTAGGGTTTGAAGTGATCTACAAGACCAACAAGTCCAACCACCAACCCCACCCTAAACTCTGTTCCCTAGTGCAGTGTGTTTTTTGAACCCCTCCAGGGGCGGTAACTCTATCCCCTCCTTGGACAGCCTGTTGCAACCCCTGTCTCTGTCAGGGAAGAGACCTGTCCAACCCAAACCACCCCTCATGCAGTTTGAGGCTGTTTCCTTTTGCCCAATCACTAGTGACTTGGGAGAAGAGACAGACCCCCACCTCTCTACCATCTCTTCTCAGATAGCTCTAAAGAGCAGTAAGGTCTCTCTCCCCTCAACGGGAGAATGAGAAACTTAATGTACAAAAAACAAAATCAGTTCTGCTACTTCATAGCAAGAAGAAGAGAATGCTTCCATGCTTTACAAAGCATCTGGTTTAGCCTGGTACAAACCACCCTCAAAATGCCCTGTGCCTTTGTACGTGCTTGTCTCTGCGTGAGCGAGTGACTGCTGGCATCAGTGGGATGTCCAGAAGAACCCACAGGGACCCTCCTTGCTTTTGGGGGAACAACAGCAGCTTCCAACCTGCTATCTCTGCCTGTGACTGGGGGGGGCACGGGTGGCTGAACTGCTTTTACGTGGGGAATTGCTGAACTCAGCCGCTAGATGTTGCTGCTGCTTCAGTAGCGAAGGCTCTGTGCTGGGCTGAGGGTAGCGGGGCTGTAATCACAGAATCATTAGGGATGGGAAGGGACCTCGAAAGGTCATCCAGTCCAATCCCCCTGCCACAGCAGGATCACCCAGACCAAGTCGCACAGGAACACAGCCAGGCGGGTCTGGAACATCTCCAGAGAAGGAGACTCCTCAACCTCCCCTGGGCAGCCTGTTCCAGTGCTCTGGTACCCTCCCTGGGAAGAAGTTCTAATTATTGGGTGTTCTGTCTGAATAGTGTGACTATTCCACTTTCACACTTAAATAACTACAAAAATATACCTTTTTATGTTATAATAGAAAAAATACTGATATTATATATTTATATCTTATTGCTATTAAAAAATAAACAACCTAGACGACCTACTCTGTCAGTGGAGCACAGACCACTCAATGTTCATGATATTTGTGGCTAACCTAGCATTAGTGTCCCTAGAAAACACTGAAAAGCTGCCCTGAATTCTGCCCTAAAGAAGCAGGAGAACCAATTCAGACAAATCAGCTGATGGCCTGTAGGATGATCACCAAGAGGAACTGGCCTCGAGTTGTGCCAGGCAGGGTTAGGCTGGACATTAGGAAAAACTTCTTCCCTGACAGAGTGGTCAGGGGCTGGAACAGGCTGCTCAGGGAGGGGGTAGAGTCACCATCCCTGGAGGTGTGCAAAAAAACAAGTACATGTGGCACTAGGTTTAGTGGGCAGAGTGGGGTAGACAGGTGGACTGGATGATCTCGGAGGTCTCTTCCAACCTAAATGAGTCTATGATTTGTACAAGTCTGTTAAATTTCTCTGCCTCTGAGATGCTCTTGCTGCAATCTGTTGTACAGTTGTCTGGAGATGACAGCCATCACTAAATTCCCTTTCTAAGTCTGAAGTAATGTGTAACTGCTTGAGAAGACCGAGTTTTGTCTCCTTGCTGACTGAACCTCCTGCTTGCTGGGGTTTGCTTTGTAGCCGGTTTAATCAGCCCCTGGAATTTGCCGCTGTATTTGTTGACCTGGAAGATAGCTCCTGCCATTGCCTGTGGAAATACTGTGGTTGCCAAGCCGAGTGAGATGACGTCTGTCACAGCTTGGATGATGTGCAAACTCTTGGAGGAAGCGGGTGAGTCCTGTAGCGTGCTGGGGAGGGGCAGTGAGGTGGGAGTTCCTGCCTGTGCACCTCTTACTCCGTTGCAGCAATCAGAAACTACTCAAGGACTTCGGGAATTGCTTGCTTTAGCNAGTGAGGTGGGAGTTCCTGCCTGTTCACCTCTCACTCCTTTGCAGCAATCAGAAAGTACTTGGGAAATTGCTTGCTGCAAGAACAACAAAAGGTCTCCCTGTCCTCATACTGTCCTGTACACCCAGCCCAGCTATTGCCTGTGTTTCCCCCCTGTCCTCTCATGAGGAACCCTCATGTGCCTCCCTTTCCCCTCCTGCACTTCACTTACGGATGTCCTAGGTGTGTGGTGTCAGCAGAGGAACCATGAGAGTGTAAGAGGATCAGTTCTTAATGGCTCTGTCTCGGCTGTGCTAAGGAAAACTGGGAAGGCAGTTGCTTCTTGCCTGGATGACTGCAAATGGGATCTCTGATGGTGGATGCTAAGGAAGCTCTTCAGTGTGAAGAAGATGAGGCTGAGAGGAGAGACCTCATTACTCTCTACAACTACCTGAAAGGACGTTGTGGAGATGTTTGTGTTGGTCTCTTCTCACAAGCAGTGATAGGACAAGAGGGAATGGGTTCAAACAACAACAGAGGAGGGTTAGGCTGGACACAGGGAAGCATTTTTTTCACTGACAGGGTGCTCAGGCCTTGGAACAGCCTTCCCAGGGAGGGGCTGGTGTCTCCATCCCCGGAGGTGTTTAAAGATCTTTTAGATGTGGTGATGAGGGATCCGTTAAAGGGTGAACTTTGCAGAGTAGGGTTGATGGTTGGACTTGATGATGCCAAAGGTCTTTTCCAACCTGAGTAAGTACTTGATTCTGTGATGAGTGGACTTGGTTTTGTCACTTAACCCATGGCCTCCAGAGCTGTTTAACATCATGCATTTAGCTACTGTGTAAGTTAAGGGTCACAGAATCATAGAATCATAATCAAGGCTGGAAAAGACTCTTGAGATCCTCAAGTCCAGCTGTCCACTTTACAACCCCTCACCACTAAACCATCTCCTGAAACGCTCTGTCTGTTGAACACCTGCAAGGGATGGTGCCTCTACCCCTCCTCCCCGCTTCCAAGGCCTCCCCACTCTTTTTGGGAAGAAATTTTTCCTAATATCCAATCTAAAACCCCCTTCTGTTTTACTCTGACTGTTTCCCTTTTGTCCCCTTAGGGGTACCCCACGGCGTGGTGAACGTGGTGTTTGGAACGGGTGCCAAGGCAGGAGAAGCCCTGGTCTGCCACCCCGACGTGCCTCTGATCTCCTTCACCGGCAGCACGCTGACAGCCCAGCGGATCACGGAGAAGAGTGCTCCCCACTGCAAGCGGCTCTCGCTGGAGCTGGGAGGGAAAAACCCTGCCATCATCTTTGATGATGCTGACTTGACCCAGTGCATCCCCACAACCCTGAGATCCAGCTTTGCCAACCAGGTGCCTCAACCTCTGTAGCGTGTAACCCTGTTTGCAGCAGAGGGGGTGCCTGTGTCTGAGACTGTGTGTGTGTGTGTGTGTGTGTGTGTCCACGCACACTTGTGCCTGTGCCAAAATGTGCTGGGACCAGTACTAGTCCATCGGTGACCTGCACGAGGGAGCAGAGTGCACGGTCAGCAGGTTTGCCAACGACACTAAACAGGGAGGAGTGACTGACATGCCCGAGGGCTGAGTTGCCATCCAGCAAGACCCAGATAGGCTGGAGATTTGGGCAGGGGGTAATTTAGTGAAATACAAGGAGGAAGTGTAGTTCTGCCTCTGGGGAAGAACAGCTCCAGGGACCAGTACAGGCTGGGGACTGACCTGCTGGAGAGCAGTGCAGGAGAAAGGCACCTGGGGATCCTAGTGGGCAGCAGGATGACTCTGAGCCAGCAATGTGCTCTTGTGGCCAAGAAGGCCAATGGCATCCTGGGATGGATTAGAAGAGGTTAGTAGATCAGGAGAGGTTTTCCTCCCACTCTACTGCACCCTGGTGAGACCATGTCTGGAATAGTGTGTCTAGTTTTGCGCCCCTCAGCTCAAGAAGGATAGGAAACTGCTTGAAAGAGCCCAGCACAGAGCCACAAGGGTGATTGAGAGAGTGGAGCATCTCCCTGGTGAGGAGAGGCTGAGGAAGCGGAGTCTCTTCAGCTTGGAGAAGACTGAGGGGTGACCTCATGAATGTTTGTAAGTGTGGAAAGGAGGAGTATCAGAAGGATGCAGCCAGGCTCTGCTCAATGTCATATAGCACAAGCGGCAACGGGTGCAAGCTGGAGCAGAGAAGGTTCCATGTGAACATAAGGAAAAGCTTTTTCACTGTGAGGGTGCCCAGGGAGGTGGAGTCTCCCACTCTGGAGGCTCTCAAAACCCCACCTGGATGCAGCTCTGTGTGACCTGCCCTAGTGACAGGGGGGTTGAACTAGATGATCTCCAGAGGTCTCTTCCAGCCCTTAACAGTCTGTGAAAACAGTAACAGTCTCTCCCCAGTGTTCTCCCCCAGAAGGTGGCAAGGTGTCATTGTCCCTCTCAAAACAGACACGTTGCTACTTGCTTTAGAGAGTGCCTGTTTTAAACTCCCTCCTGCAAGAAAGCAGGCATCTTGCTGGAATTAGATTAGGAGACACCCCCAAAATTCTCTCAACCTTCCTTTTCCCTCATCCCCACCCTCAGGAGACCCCACCAAAGCCCAGAAACCATGAAATGTGAGTGTTGAAAATGCTAGTAACAGCTATCCTGTTATCACTGGTTTGTCGTCTTCTCTTTTCCTTTCTAACTGGGAAAAATCCTCATTTGCAGAGCTGGTGGAGGTAGTTTTCACTGCTGAGGATGAAGGCACCCAAGTCTCATTCTCGGATGTGACTTTCCTCAATAATACAGTGCAGTGTGAAGTAAAATGGTTGGGTTTCTTATTTCCTTTTGGCAGGGTGAGATCTGCCTCTGCACCTCCAGGATCTTTGTCCAGAGGGGCATATACAGTGAGTTCTTGAAGAGGTTTGTGGCAGAGGCTAAGAAGTGGAAGGTTGGGAATCCCTTAGATCCTGCTGTCGACGTGGGAGCACTAATAAGCAAAGAGCATCTAGAAAAGGTGATGTCACATGGAGTTTGCACGATCTCATCTTTCAGAGCGGTGTGAAAGGTGGTTTCAGACCTGTAGGATACGAACCTCCCCAAGGATCAGCTCTAAGAGATGATGACTCAAAGCACTTATAAGGCATCTTTCTGATAAGGTTTCTGTTGCCTGTGAGCTGGGACCTCATTCATGTCAATAAATATGGGAGGGGTGGGTGTCAGGAGGGTGGAGCCAGGCTCTTCTCAAGGGCATCTGGTGATAGGACAAGGGGCACTGGGTGCAAGCTGGAACAGAGGAGGTTCCCTATCAATATCAGCAGGACCTTCTTCCTAGGGAGGGTACCAGAGCATTGGAAGAGGCTGCCCAGGGGGCTGTGGAGTCTCCTTCTCTGGCGACTTTCTTGACCCACCTGGCTGTGTTCCTGTGTGACTTGGTCTGGGTGATCCTGCTGTGGCAGCGGGATTGGACTGGATGATCCTTCGAGGTCCCTTCTGATCCCTAATGATTGTATGATCACACAGTTACTCCAGGCAAATCAGCATGGGGAAAATAGTGACAATTAATAATTTCTTGGAGTTGAATAATTCACGACCCTTAAGTCCTGACGCTATACAGCCAGTCTGGTTGTTCAGCAGCTTTCTTGTGGACTTTAATACTGCAATTGCTGAGATCACTTCTTTGCCTAATAGAATCAGAATTAGGTAATGCCCAGGCCTGGAAGGGACTCTCAAGGGTCATCCAGTCCAACCTCCCTGCGTTCAGCAGGGACATCTTTAAATAGATGATGTTGGCTCAGAGTGCTGTCCAACCTGACCCTGAATGTCTCCAGGGATAGAACCTCCCCACCTCTCTGGACAACCCATAGTAATTACAAGGTAAACGTTTTAATTCTATATCCCTCCTTGGCAACTTCAAGATGCAGTTTCCTAGCACTGCTCGGAGTTATTTGGAATTGCTCAGATGCAGAGGGAAGCTGGGATGGTGCCTAGTGAAGCACAGTCCTTTTTTTAGATGCTTATACATGAATTTTTATGGTGACAGAGGTCAGGGGAGCCAGATGCTTGCACCCCAGAATTATCTGACACCATCAGCATCAGACTGAAAAACCACGGAGTGAGAGAGAAAGTCAGACCTTGGTGGTGCTTCCTGCCATCACAGCGGGTTCACCAGGTTTCTTTGGAAGTAGAGAGCAGAAGCACCCACTCCCCCAGGTCCTCGGTCAGTGGCAACACACAGGACTTGAGAGACAGAGCTACCAAGGTGGCTAAAAGAGGATAAAGGAGAGAGAATCCCAGTGATTCCTCAGTGCTTTTCCACAGGGAGACAAAGCAGATGTCAGAACAGCAGAAGCTGATCGCTAGCGTGTCCTGTGGGATGGAGGTGGCCCGTGATAGCAGCAGCCATGAAAACAGCTGTAATGATTTATTGATGGAACGTTCCGTAGCGTTCAGGGGTTCGTCTTCCTTGTGCCATGTGAGCGTTTGACAGGTCTGCCTGTGAGGCAGGACAGCATTACTGATCCCTTCGAGGAAGTGAGTGGACCGTGGCGTGGGATTTGTGCTCCGGGAAGAAGGGAGGGAAGCTCTGGGAACACTTCTCTTTTCAGAATCTTTAGAGAGAAGGGCCAGTGGTGTTGCCTGCTAGGCTAGTAAGTGTTTGGAGAGGGCAAGATTGCTTTACAGTAAGAAATCCCCAGCCTTACTGCTACAGAAACAACAGAAGCTACAGAGTGACCTCTGCTTTTAGGAGAGAAGGCACCATGATCCTCAGCCTTAAGCTGCACGACGGGAGGGCTAGGCTGGATAAGAGGAAAAGTTCTTTCACTGGCCAAGTGCTCTGGCCTTGGAACAGGCTGCCTGAGGAGGCGGTGGAGTCCCCACCCATCCCTAGAGGTGTTTAAAGATCCGTTTAGATGTGGTGCTTAGAGAGCTGGTCTAGTGGTGACCTTGGTTGAGTAGGGTTACTGGTCGGACTGGATGATCTCAGGGGTCTTTTCCAACCACCTGAATGACCCAGTTGGAGGTATTCAGGGGCTCCTGTTGAAACTGGAGAGGTGGAATCTCAGCATATAGTGTCCTTTAGCAGGTTTCCTCACTTCTTCCCCAGGTAAGGAACTATGTGAAGAAAGCCCGAGCTGAAGGAGCCAGAGTTCTCTGCGGAGAGGGAATGGATTCCTTGGCGCTTCCAGCTGGCAACCAGAAAGGCTACTTCATGTTGCCCACAGTCATTGCTGAAATCAAGGATGAGTCTTGTTGCATGCAAGAAGAGATCTTCGGTCCCGTGACGTGTGTGGTACCGTTTGATACAGAAGAAGAAGCGATTCAAAGAGCCAACAACGTCAAGTACGGCTTGGCAGCAACCGTGTGGTCCAGCAACGTGGGTCGTGTTCATCGGGTGGCACAAAGGCTGCAGTCTGGATTGGTGTGGACCAACTGCTGGCTTGTTAGAGATTTGAACTTGCCATTTGGTGGGATGAAAGCCTCAGGGGTAGGAAGGGAGGGAGCAAAGGATTCCTACGAGTTCTTCACTGAGGTCAAAACTATCACCATAAAGCACTGAGTGTGCCCACGGAGGTGTTTCAGAGTCAAATAAATGACAGTCGTTTGTGTTAACGTGAATTCTGGAGCACAGGCTGCTGTTGTGGCTGCCTTCTTCTCAAACTGTAGTCAAGCTGATATCAGTGACAGCTGAAGACAGTCATCCCAAGATGCTAGTGTTGAATTCAGTCTTCCACGTTAAATGAGAAGGTTGATGCGGACTCCACAATCAACCCAACCCAAGCTGGGCGAGTTGTTATCTTACAGGTCCTGAAGCTTTTTGAGTGTTCCTGTGTCAGAACTCACTCCTTCTGAGGCAGATCAGCAAAATGGTGATGTCTGACTCTACCTGTGGCTGCTGAATTACCTTGAGGGACCAAGTGGCAAGTGTGAGGCTGATGTTGTCATCCCGTTTCCCCAGGAGGCAGTGTGTTCCACATACCAGTCTGTACTGCACTTCGCTGAGAGCTGCCAAGGACTGATGCTGCAGCACCCCAAAAGCCTGAGGTGGTACCTTTCCTATGTTAAATGGTGTTAACCCGAGGGGTCATGGCATTCTCAGGATAGACAGAGACAGTAGATGTTTTAATTATAAACTAGTCTAAACCTCTGCTCCTTCAGGTTAAAACCATTTCCCCTTCTCCTATCCCTAGATTCCTCTGGGAAGAGTCCCTGTGCAGCCTTCCTGTAGGTTCCCTTCAGGTAATGGAAGGCAGCTCTAAAGTCCCCCAAGAATCTTCTCTTTCCTAGGCTGAACAGCTCCAGCTCCCTCAGCCTGTCCTCATAGCAAAGGTGCTCCAGCTCTTGGACCATCTTTGTGGCCTCCTCTGGACTCACTTCAATAGTTCTATGCCCTTCTTTTGTTGGGGCCACCAGAACTGGACACAGGATTTGAGGTGGGGTCTCAGAAGAGCAGAGTAAAGTGGGAGAATCCTCTCTCTTGCTCTGCTGGCCACACTTCTCTTGATGCATTCCAGGATCTGGTTGGCCACCAGGCTGCAGGAGCACACTGCTGCCACATGGTGAGCTTCTCATCAATCGACACCCCCAAATCTTTCTCTCAGGGCTACTCTCGTCCTACTCTGCGCCCAGGTGGTCATTGTGCCTGGGTCTGGCCCAATCTGGATGCAGGACCTTGCACTTGGACTTGTTGAACCTCATGCCATTTGCACTGGCTCTCAAGTCTGCTACAGCCTTCTGTCCCTATTAGGCATCAGTGATCCCACATCCCCGTGTGGCTACAGCACAGAGTTGTTCCTCGTGAATGAAGACAAGAAACGACTCCTAAGAGAACTAACAGTGGGAATTGTTTGTCACCAAGAGGTAAAACCACTGCTACTTTCCCTCACCCACTCACGGGGCTTTTATTTGTTAAATGAGATGTCTAAATAAATTAGGTGTTAGATTAGTTGTTAAATTAGATGTCAATTAGATGTTAAACTAGATGTAAACGAGATGTTCCATAAGAAGAGAAATAAAGGTGGATGCTCCCCTCACTCCCCATCCTGAGATCGACGCTGCTGCTGACTTTTTACCGTGTCCCTTCACAAGTTGTTTTTCAAGCTTTAAAGCTGAATTTCACAGCACAGAAAGCTGTATGGAGTTTGAGAAACGCCTGTGAGAAAAGCCTGTGAGTCACTGAGAGATTCTGTTTCAGGGCTATTGAGGGGAGGTGGAGGGGAAGGACATAAAATACAACATAAAGAGGAACAATTATTACTGGTAACGTGTGGAAGGATGGAGTAGCAAATTGCTCTGCCCACTGAAAATAAAATACAGAGAGAGATTTGGGGGTTAATAGGAGATGCAGCTTTATTTTTGTGCTGGTGATAGGGTTTTAGGGGTGTGGAGCTGTGATACCCAGACCTGGACAGTCCTTAAATACAAATCTACACGTACTCTGATAGTTCTCATCAGGCTTTTTGTGGACTGTACCTTCTAAGACTTTTCCAGAGAGGATTAATTCCTTTCCCCAGAGATTGATCAAGCTACTGCTCGGATTGGGACTCTTCTTGGGAAGAAATGCCAGCAGGGTGTTTTAAATTGTGGCAGCAGAAAAGCTGCCCCCTCCCTCCCCACTTGTCTGTGTCTCTTCAGAGTGAGTCGCTCACTGGGAGCGTTTGATCAGAGTATCCTGAGCTGGCTGAAGAGCTGATTTTCTGCTTCTGGAAGACTTTTTGAAAAGAAATTGTGCCCCAGAACTGAGGCCCCCAGCGGGTGATGAACCTTGAAACCTCTCGATCCAGCCTGGCTGTAGGGCAGACCTTAGCAGACAGGCTGAGAACCTGCTCATCTGATGGGGCTTTGGAACCCCCAGCTGCAGATGAGTTAAGGGAATGCAAGCAGATGATAAGGTTTAGGGGGTCGATGCGTTCTGAAGAAGCACAGACATAAAACTCTGCCTCGTTCTATTCACAACCATGCGGTGGCAGCAGGACTCCTGTGTGGGTTTGCATTCCCCCAGTTACTCACTTGGCTGGAAAGGGAATGAACAGCTACTTCAGGGCATGTTCCATGCTGCCAGTTACTCGATGTGTTTTTTTAAAAGAGCAGGAAAGCTGTGAAATCCTTCGTTGCTTGGCGAGCGGGTGGTTTCAGCAACAGCATGTGGGATGTTACACCAGGAGCGGGTTTGGATGGGTTCCTTCCCCCCACCCTGGGTCTGGTTGTAGGTTTGGTTTTAGTGAGCTGGTGTTGGGTTTAGCTCGGTGTTGGATGTGATGATGGGAGATTGCCACAAGTATTTCCTATACAGGAGATAAAGGCCTCTGTGCCCATGTGTTTCTGGCTCAAGGTATTTGAGATAGACGGGTGGAGGAGTAGCTAGGGAAGGATCAGTCCTCTGCAGGACAAGATGAAGACTATGGAGATGGCACCTCCATAGAATCCTTGAATCATTCCAGTTGGAAAAGACCCTTGAGATCATCCAGTCCAAGCAGTAACCCTACTCTACCAAGGTCACCACTAGACCGGATCTTTAAGCATCAAGCTCCATGTTCAGGATGGCTCTGAAGGTTTCTCAGAGGTGGGGTGCCCTGTTCTGTCATCTCTGTCTCCAGCACATCAGAGAGGTAAGGAAGGTTCCCTGGTGCTAAGTGACGCTTCCATTTGGGCAGGAGGGAAAGCCTGTAGGAAGGCAGCAAAGTATTGTCCTACTTAGAGTGTGAAGTGTGTGGATAACTGTCTCCCATCCTACAGCTGAAGAATCATAGAATGGTTTGGGTTGGAAGGGACCTTAAGGATCATCTAGTTCCAACCCCCCCTGCCATAGACAGTGATGTCTGCCAACTAGACCAGGTTGCTCAAGGCCCCATCCAACCTGGCCTTGAACTTCAGGGATAGAGCATCCACAGCCTCCCTGAGCAACCTGTTCCAGTGTCTCAGCACCCTCTCTATAAAGAATTTCCTTCTACATCTAATTCTCCCCTCTTCTGGCTAAAAGCCATTTCCCCTCATCATCACATCAAACTCTGGTAAAAAGCCCTTCCCCAGCTTTCCTGTAGCCCCCTTCAGCTACTCAAAGGCTGCTATAAGGTCTCCCCGGAGCCTCCTCTTCTGTAGGCTGAACAACCCAAACTCAGACAAGTAGTCTGAGAACTTTCTCCTGCAGATGATGGAAGCGTCAGTGGCAGCTGCTTTCATTCCGGGTTTTCAGCTCTCCACCTCTGTATGCAGAGAAGAGGATATCCTGGAGGATGAGGCTGGTGTCCGAGCTCTCTGTGCTACTCTGCCTGGAATTTTCCAACCCAGTAGCAAAGCTTGGGGTGTTTTTTTTTGTAGGCTGCCCTGGCTCGAGCATGAAATCCTGTGGCCATCGTGGGGATTTGTTTAATTACTGTTACATAATGCCTCAGGAGTTGCTCCATCTGTTAATTCTTACAGATGGAGCAAGTACAGCTCTGTTTAACAGCAGCAGATTATCTCACGGGTGAGACACGATTGCTCTACTGGGTAGATAGTGATGGCTCTGCCATACTTTACAGTTCTCAGTTATCACTGGGTTGTTTCTGTTCTATTTCAGACCTTTCCTCAGCGTGTTTATGTCTGCACCCAGCTCTTGGATAATGCCTGAAAGCGGCTTAGCTTAGCGAGACCCTGGGCACCCTTCAGAGAGGAGACACTTTCCTCTTTTATATTCGAGTCGAGGCACATCCCTGATCCCATGGAGTTTGTAACTTGGGAAAAACAAGTACTGCTTGTAAAACTCCCCAGGATGGAAACGGCCTTGGCTTTGTCTTGGGGCGAATAAATGTCAAGCCTAACCTAAATGGATAGAACTAGAATGTAAGCTAGACTGGGGAAGAGCTTAGAGGATGGGTCTGATGAGCAGCTGAGGAAACTGGGGTGGTTTAATCTGGAGAAAAGGAGGCTGAGACGACACCTTATGGCTCTTTACAGCTACCTGAAAGGAGGTTGTAGAGACATGGGGGTCAGTCTCTTCTCCCAGCTCTCTAGTTATAAGACAAGAGAAAATAGCCTCAAGCTGCACCAGAAGAGGGGTAGATTGGACATCAGGTCCCTTCCCATCCCTTATCAGGGATCAGAACAGGCTGCCCAGGGAGGGGGTAGAGTCCCCATCCCTGGAGGTGTTCAAAAAACCGTGTAGCTGTGGCTCTTTGGGACATGGTCTAATGGTCATGGAGGCGTTGGGTTGATGGTTGGACTGGATGACCTTGAAGATCTCTTCCAGTCTTGATAATTCCATGCTTTTGAAACCTTAGCTTTGAATTTCCAGGCTTCAGAAAGATGTAACCTTAAGGTTCAGCTTCACAGGTACAGTCAGATCTCCTGAGACTGACTTTTCTCCTCCAAGAATAAGAAAGAAAAGGATGGTGGCTCCTGAGGGAACTGTGAGGACTTTCTTGTCAGCCTTGTCCTCAGGGCTGAGGTCTAAGTCCTTGCTCAGTCTGGAAGGGTGTTTGTTCAACATCTGTCCTAGAAGTGATGCCATCCAAAGGGAGTTCTGAGTTGTGAGAGAATGAGAAGTTCAAACTGAATGACATTGTCCTCAGCTGGAGGAAGGCTTTGGTGCACTCTCCTCCTTGTTAGCTGAAAGCTAAGTGTAGTGAATAGAGATCTGAAACAGTTGCTGGAAATCCTGGTGACAGGATGATTTTCTCCTTTGAGTTCTCTTTGTTTTCACACCTCGTGGGTGAATCTTGGCCTTAGGAGGGGGGCACAACACACTAGCACTATTACTCTAGGGTGTAGGGAAGTCCTGTTGGTAACACTGGGACTCTATATTAAGAGTTGTGAGTAACAGGGGAAAGGGAAGTCCTCTAGTGTTAGAACTGGGTAAACTGGTTGTGTTTTAATGGCACTGAAATCTGCACAGAAACTCTGTGTGTGGTGCTGCCTCCTGAAAAGGAGCAGTTGAAAAGGGTACAGAGATCATGAGAGAAAGTGCAATCCCTTTGAGAACAGCATCTCAGCCACGCCAGAGCAGTGGAGTGGAGCTCCCTGTGAGCTCTGCTATATCACTGGGATTTGGGAAGAGTGGTCATGGAGAGAGGGACTGTGGAGTCTCCTTCTCTGGAGACGTTCCAGACCCACCTGGCTGTGTTCCTGTGCAACTTGGTCTGGGTGATCCTGTTGAGGCAGGGGGATTGGACTGGATGATCTTTCAATGTCCCTTCCAATCCCTAAGGATTCTGTGAGGTCCATCCCATTCTCTCCCAAGACAAAATTAATCAAGACATGCATTTTCTGTTTCATGCTGCCTTCCTTCCTAATTAATATTTAGACATGAGCTTTCATACCCACAGATTCACTCCTTTTGCTCCTAGTAGATCCTGTTTCTCCCTCTTGTTACTGAGGCTATGAATTATTTAGTGGGCATACTGCGCTTCAGAAGCAGCACGTTTAGCTGCTGTGTGCTTGGACAGACACACAAAAGATCCCTTTCTGAGGGAGCTGTCAGAAATCTCCTGTATTTTAAACATCAAAACCCTAAGCCCTGAATGCTGAAGACAAAGTTATTGTGTTCCAGCATCGTTTGCTCTCCTGTCCCATTTGAGTCGCCTGTCAGAAATAGGAAGAAGAATCACATCTCCGACTGAGATGCTCTTGGAAATACCAGTTGCTAAACAATCCCCGAGGCTCCAAGTACTTTGGATGAATAAACTTTGATGAATAATCCTGTGATGGGACAGTTTTTCTGGCACACTTATTTTTGTGGGTAACATCAATCTGCTTTTCATGTTTTTATACCAGAGAAGATGGGTTCTGGTTATCTGTTCTTAGCGCTTCTGTCAGAGGTCTTTCCATCTTCAAAGCAGTTTATGAACTTGAGCTAATTAAGCCTCTTCACACATCCTCCATCTGGAAGTGTGAAGCATTTTTCACTTTGCTACTGAGGCAGTTTATGGGCAGAATATGCTCTAATGCCTGCGAGATATTTTCTTCAAAGGAAGCCGAGGGTGTTTTTTCCCCTCGTGCAGTCATATCCTGAAGGGCTTGTATAACCTTGCCGGAGAAGAAAGTCACTTTGGAGAGGAGAGGCAGAAGGCTCCTGCCTGATCTTTTCTTGCTTATCCCTTTCTTTGGTAGCACTGTGGTTTGTGTGGTCTCTGAACACCCTGGAAAACGCTCCCTGAGGCATCTCAACTGAAAACGGTGCTGTACTCTGGCTACTTGGCATGTGCTAGGGATGAGCTGAGGTAGGAGAAGTAAGAATGAAAGCTTGAACAAGTAAGAATGAAAGAGAGGAGGTCAGCTTGCTTTAATTCAGGCAGTCTGGGTTGTTCTTCCTTCGCTGGAGGTGACTCTTGTACATCTATTTATATTTTATATATCTTTATGTAATAAAGAATCCTTAAAGTAACAGCAGGTGGTAGTTACACCACAAGAGAATCCATTCATTGTGAATACTCACAATCCTTAGGGATCGCAAGGGACCTTGAAAGATCATCCAGTCCAACCCCCCTGCCACAGCAGGATCACCCAGAATATAAGTGAGAACTCTGCTCAGATGAAGCTCAGCAAAGAAAAAGAAAGGTTGTACAGGCGTCACTGGCTTTGAGAACACTCAAGCCATGGTAAATAAAGTACTGCTGACTGTCGTTCTTGCTCAGGACAGATCTGCAGCTGTATCCTGAGCCATATGCATTTTTCAGTGGGATTTCCCTGCCATGAAGGAGTATTGCAGCTTCGTTTGCAATAAATTCTTTAGATGATTATGACATGATTTTGATCAACACAGCTACCTGAAGGGAGGCTGTAGTGAGGCAGGTGTTGGCCTCTTCTCCCTAGTGTCTAGTGGTAAGACAAAAGAAAACGGGGTCAAGTGGCTGCAGGGGAGGTTCAGACTGGATATTAGGAAAAGTTTCTTTGCAGAAGAAGTGGTGAAGCCTTGGAACAGGCTGCCCTGGGAAGGGGTGGAGGTACCATCCCTGGAAGGGTTCAAAAATTGGGTAGACATGGTGTTTCAGGAGATGGTTTAGTGCTCAGGGACTGTAGGACGGATGGTTGGACTTGATGATCTTGAAGGTCTTTTCCAACCTGGATGATTCTATGATTCTATGATCTTGTCCTTCCGACACAAATAGATGTGTTCCTGCCCAGCAGCCAGGCTCTGGATAGGTGAGATGTGGTTGTGGAGCTCAGACCAGCTCTGCAGAGCTGTTCCCATCACTTTGCTTCGGGCCATCGCGATAGGAAGTTTGGCCAGGCACAGCTTAAATCTGCAGCTCCAGCTGATAACTTTCCACTTCGAGTGCAGTTCTCTCCTGGAATGGGANACATGGTGTTTCAGGAGATGGTTTAGTGCTCAGGGACTGTAGGACGGACGGTTGGACTTGATGATCTTGAAGATCTTTTCCAACCTGGATGATTCTATGATTCTATGATCTTGTCCTTCCGACACAAATAGATGTGTTCCTGCCCAGCAGCCAGGCTCTGGATAGGTGAGATGTGGTTGTGGAGCTCAGACCAGCTCTGCAGAGCTGTTCCCATCACTTTGCTTCGGGCCATCGCGATAGGAAGTTTGGCCAGGCACAGCTTAAATCTGCAGCTCCAGCTGATAACTTTCCACTTCGAGTGCAGTTCTCTCCTGGAATGGGACGGGGGCAAAGGTAAAGTGACAGCCCCCCAGAAGGTCAGTACCGTTCGTGTTGTCAGGCAGCGGTCATGCAGAGCAGCACTGCACCCTTTCCTCAGGATGTGTCCTGTGCACTCTAGTCTTCATGAAGACCAGTGTCCTCAACGGAGAGGTGAGGGTCATGTTGCCACACATGGAAACGAGAAACCTTTCCCTAGGCTTCTTGTAAACATCAAGACAAACTGATGAGCCCTGTGGAAGGACCTTTTGGCCCAGCATTGTGTGACATGAGAGACACGCTCCACCTGTGCTGCTACTTCTACCTTGTGGCACCACCATCTCCCTGCTGCAGGTTCACTGTGATAAATGGGCTGTCAGCAGCTCAGCTGGAGTAGCCACAGCAGCGGCTGCACTGTGTCCCCTGGTACCGAGGCAGGACCATGCCGTGCGGGAATGAGGAGCGGTCCTAGCTGGTGACAACTATTCATGAGACATCCCCACCTATTCCGTAGAAGAAATATGGGCAAGGTCACAACGCTTTTTCCTCGATGAACACCCTCATTACCTTGAAATTACAGTTTCCAAAGGGTCATTGTTCTTGCTCTGTGTAATTTAACGTGATGGCTCAATGCTATTTTTAGAGTGGGGCTTGCTTTCTACTGTGAAATGTTTGCCTTGTGGTTCTTTAGCCTTGTTTCCTCCACCACCCCTGATTCTGAGGGAAGTTAGGAAGAAATGCTGATAGAAGTAACAGCCTGAGGTCTAAATTTACTCCTCCACAATAATGCCTGCAGTAGGGCTTCAGCTCTGTCCTGCTAAGGCTGCGAAGAAGAAACCCATTCACCTTGTGCACAGAAACTGCCAGCAAAGGTGCCAGCAGCCATGTAACTGCCGGTGGTTGGGTTTAACTCATTCACTCTGTGCTTCTCAACAGAAAGACATTGAGTAGCAGCAGTTCTTGAGCTACAGCACTGCCTGACTTGGGGCTGAAACGATAGCCCAGCTAGCAGAAGGTCCTGTAGGTTATGGCTGGTATCTGAGGGAAGATCCATAATATTGGTGTTGCTGTGAGCAGAAGCAGCTATGTCTATGCACACAGCACCCTGCTCGCATGCGCCTGGCCTGGACTGTAGGATTTCACTAGGATCTTTGGAATCTCCTTTCTGATGAAGAACCTGAGGTTCAACATGTGTTTTCCTCAATACAGCACTTAGCTGATGTCGAATGAGTATCAACACACATACTCTTCCTTAGATCCCATTATTTGACAGTTCTCTGCAGCAGTCTGGACTTCATTCCATGCTGATTTTGCCCCAGAGCAAGTGAGCATGCAGCTCGGCTCCCCCAGACAAGCCTGCTGTACGAGCACTGTCTTGCACATCAGATGAAAAGCAGTAAGTATCCCCAACCCCTTCCTATAAACGCATCCTATCTTTTTTACTATTCTGTGTCTCTACATCACTGGTCACATCTCTGTCTAGCACCCACCAGCACCCACCCTGTCCCTTCAGGTAGTTGTAGAGGGCAACAAGATCTCCCCTCAGCCTCCTCTTCCTCAGGCTGAACATCCCCAGCTCCCTCAGCTGCTCCTCATCAGACTGGTTGTCTAGGTCCTTCCCAGCTTTATTGCCCTTCTCTGCACCCGCTCCAGCCCCTCAGTGTTCTTCCTGAACTGAGCTGCCCAAAACTGACCCCAGTGCTTGCTGAGGCCTCACCAGTGCTGAGCAGAGAGGGAAAACCCCTTCCCTCCTCCTACCGGAGACAGTATTTCTGATACAAGAGTGCCGCTGGCATTCTTGGCTGCGTGAGCTCACTGCTGGCTCATGCTCAGCTGCTTGTCAATCAGCACCCCCAGGTCCTCAAGACGTTCCAGATTACTCCATCGTTTCACGCGTGTGTCAGTGACACTTCTGCCTCGTGCCAGCCGCACTAGCAGATGGGTAGGGGAGGCCACGAAAGTTCCTGATAAAGCTCTATTTTTCATAATTTCCCTAAAGCTAAAGAGACAGAGCAGGAAAGCAGAGCACACACACCACTCGTCTTCACAGGTTCCTAGAATGGTTCAGGTTAGAAGAGACCTTTAGGATCATCCAGTTCCCCCCCCACTAGACCAGGGTACTCAAGGCCCCAGCTAGTCTGGCCTTGAACACTTCCAGGGAGGGGGCAGCCAAAACTAACCTGGGCAGCCTGTTCCAGGGTCTCAGCACCCTCGTGGTGAAGAATTTCCTTCTGACTTTCAGTCTAAACTCCTGCTCTTCCAGCTTGTTTTCTTGTTTCCAGGACAGGCTGTCCAATTCATCTACTGATAATTTATCTACTGGCAAGAACAACCCCAGGTACCAGTATGGGTTGGGGACTGAGCTGTTGGAGAGCAGTGCAGGAGAAAGGGACCTGGGGGTCCTAGTGGCCAGCAGGATGATTCTGAGCCAGCAATGTGCTCTTGTGGCCAAGAGNGTGTCAGGAGGATGGAGCCAGGCTCTTCTCAAGGTCATCTGGTGATAGGACAAGGGGCACTGGGTGCCAGCTGGAACACAGGAGGTTCCATATCAATCTCAGCAGGACCTTCTTCCCAGGGAGGGTACCAGAGCACTGGCACAGGCTGCCCAGGGGATTGTGTAGTCTCCTTCTCTGGAGACGTTCCAGACCCACCTGTATGTGTTCCTGTGTGACTTGGTCTGGGTGATGCTGCTGTGGCAGGGGGATTGGACTGGATGATCTTTCGAGTCCCCTTCTGATCCCTAAGGATTCTGTGATTCTGTGATACTGGAAAATACAGCAGTTTCTCCTGAGGTGCCTGCAGTACAGCCATGAGTAGGTTACGAGCAGCAACACAGGCTGTCTGTTCCCTGGAGTCGAGCGATCTCATTCTCCTCTCTCTGGCCTATTTATCCATTCCCAGCACTACCCAGTTGCCTTTGCATCCAAGAAGTTTGGGTTTCTCTGCCCGTGTTCTATAGGGATTAGGGTTTTCACATGATTTCTGGAATGTTTTTGAAAGGTTAAAACTGAAGGGAGAAAATGGTGTCATTACTGAGGGAGAGGAAGGTCACCCTTTTCCTATCACTCTGTATCTGATTGCCTGCTCTCTCCTTCCTCTGCCCTGCCCACGCTGTGAATAGGGAGTCCGGAGGTGTTTCCTGCAGGCAGCTGCTGGAAAGTCTCAGTTACAAGTGAAGAACACGGGCTGGCTCAGAAGTTCCTGGTGACTGATCTCAGTTGATGGGGAAAAAAATGACTGCAGGGTGAACTGGGCTAATTCCCAGAAAAAGCCTCCATCGCTTTGGAAAAGAGATTAATGGAGCCCATCCAGAGGCTCTGCTGGCCCATGGTTCGCGCTGCAGCCGCCGGATGAGGCGTTGCTTTGTGTCATCGTTATTTATATCTTCCGTTGACTTGCACCTTTGTTTCCCCAACTGCAGAGTGGGTGTACGACTTGCTATTTTTTATTCTTTATTAAAGTCTAAATATAAATCAGCTCCGAAGGGTGTGTAGGGCTGATTGATTTGGATGGGATGGGATGGGATGGGAGGAGGGTGAGGAATTCCCCCTGCCCGCAGAGGTCGTCTTCTCAGTGATCAAAAAGCTGAGCCAAACAAGGAATTTTCCGTTCAGCCTTGTTCTTAGGGTGCAGATTTGAACCCAGCTTATCTCTCGTCTCTTGAGCACATGGAGAGTTTTAGCAACACGGTCAGGTCATTTGTTCTGTGTGCTCATGATTTGTGCTACAGCAAGGTTTTGGGTTCCTCACTCTAAGAGAGTCCTAAAGGTGCTGGAGCATGTCCAGAGAAGGGCAACAAAGCTGGTGAAGACAGGGTCTAGAGCACAAATCCCGTGAGAAGCAGCTGAGGGAACTGCAGTCATTTAGCCTAGAGAAAAGGAGGCTGAGGAGAGACCATCTCACTCTCTACAGCTACTGGAAAGGAGTTAGTAGCAAGGTGGGGATTGGTCTCTTCTTCCAAATAAGAAGCAATAGCCCGAGAAAAAATGGCTTTAAGTTGTGCCAAGAGAGGTCTAGACTGGATATTAGGAGAAGTTTCTTCACTTAAAGGATTGAAAAGCATTGGGAAAGGTTGAGTCACCGTTCCTAGGGGTATTTAAAAGACGTTTAGATCTGGTGTTTAATGACATGGCTTTGTGGTGGCCTTGGCAGTGCTGGGTTAACTGTTTGACTTAATGATTTTAAAGATCTTTCAGAACCTAGATGGTTCTGTGATGTTAGCTCTACTGCAACTGCTTTTACTGGATGGATGCAAGTATTTCTGATGTCACTATTTTCTCTACACTCGTGTGATCCTTGGTCAACCAGACACACCGAGAGAGCTGTTCCAGCTGGTGGCTGGAATATCTGCTATGAATCAGCTTAATAACTTGGGAATATCAGAAGATCCCTACCAATCTTGATGGACTGCTCACCCAGCAGAGGCTTGGGGTGAGAAAAACACAATCTCTCTGTTCCAGACAGGGGAAAATGGAGCACAGAGATCAAAGATTTAACTAGCCCTTCAATTCCATTTTTAATTAATACTTACCATGTGCAAAATAGCCACTTAAAGGAAGAAAGTTGTGTGAAAAAGTTAGAAAAGTCAGAGAAATTGGGGTTTTTACTTAGGATTATATAAAGAAGGTACTGATCTCCAAACCTTCCATCAGTGGGTTTTAAATATTACAATCAAATCAGCTTATTTTTCTTCTGAGTAATGTTTTTCTTCCATCCTGCTACACTACTCCGTTACCAGGGTAATGAGAAGATGATATTATTATTGCTCTACACCCCAGAACAAAACAGAACAAAGAACCTAGTATGGGTATGAAAAAAAACCCTTCAAATTGCTATGTGTTACATAAAAATGGTGTAGCTTAGTGATCTTGGATGCCATCTCTTGGGACTTTACAGCAGCATAATGCTACCACCACTTCTGATTCACAAGAGGCTCATTTTTAATAGGCTGGAATTGAGATCCTCATGGAGCAAGAGGGCCTGAAGAACCTCACGAACGTGTCTGTTCCTCACTTCAGGCACGGTATTTATACCTGTATGCTTTTTATATTTGTCTTTAAAGGCTTCTCATGGTGGAGTCCACAGTCTCTCAGGCACCCTACTCCACTACCACCTCCTCCACTGCTAAACTGATTTTGCAAATGAAGGTCACTGTATTTTCCTCCCATCCGTGATGGACTGGAAGATCTTATTACTTTGGTCTTTCAGTAGCTTCTTAATGTATCGCTGGATGATTTTATCCCATGCAAGACTTCTTTGTATGTTATGCTTTGTTGGATTGAGTTGGTGATGGAGTCCCCATCCCTGGATGGGTTTAAGGACAGACTGGCTGTGGCACTTAGGGCCATGGTCTAGCTGATTGTGATGATGTTAGGTCCTGGGCTGGGCTGGATGAGCTCAGAGGGCTTTTCCAGCCTCAATAATTCTGTGATTTGCTTCTTGTTTCTGCTGGATTTTATCACACACTTCATGAAGGTGACGTCCAGCCCTGGTCATGATGTCCAAGTGAGAGCTTGGCCAGGTGAAATCATAGGGATTAACCCAGTAGTGGGTTAATCCTGACGTCTTCATACAGGACTTGAGTCACTGAGCCCAGTATTTAGCTCACAGGGCCATGTGGCTTCTGAAAGCCACCAGTATCTGAACCTCAGTTCACAAGGATGATGTTAAATCACCTTTGGAGTAACCACCAGCATCCCTGGATCTCTGTGTTTGTGAAGTCTTCTCTGCTGAGAATTTCTGGGTTAATCTTTCTTCTAAGAATATTTTTAAGAGAATCCTTTCTGTTGTTGCAGCCTTTTGCACCTGAGAAATAAGTCTCTTGGATTTAGCTAAATCTACTTGAGGCAAGTAGATTTTTAGTTGGAAGAAACAACATGAAGGGGCACCGTAGAGAGGTGGGTGCTGGTCACTTCCATCAGGTCGTTAGTGATAGAACAAGAGGGAACTGCCTCAAGCTGCCTCAGGGGAGAGTTAGGCTGGACATGAGGAAATAATTGTTCACTGACAGAGTGGTCAGGGCTTGGAACAGGCTGCCAGAGTTGAGTCCCCATCCCTGGAGGTGTTTAAAGATCATTTCAATGTGGTGCTTAGAGATCTGGTCTGGTAGTGACCTTGGTAGAGTAGGGTTCTTGGTTGGACTGGATGATCTTTTCCAACCCACATGATTCTATGCTAAGCAAGCTTCAGCTTTGCAAAGCTCACAGTAGCAATCAGGACAGCTGGCAATAATTGGTGACTTTGGAATCATATGGAGAAATGTATTCTGGTTTTAAAAATACCCCAAGCAAATCCCCAAACACACACACACACACAGAGAATACAAACTGAACCGAGCAAACCTCTTCTATGCCTGGTAAGAGAAAACCTGAGAAGGTGAACTAATTTACCACTGAGGGACTAGGAGTGTAGAAACCAGAGTAGGTGATTGGACACCCACTGGAGAAGTTTGCATTTAACCCCTGCTAACTGTGGGGGCAGAGGGTGGGAGAGGAGAAAAGAAGGTTGTCTGAATGGCTTTGGGTGGCCATGCTGCTTCTGATGCTGAGCTCTGGTTTGTCTTCATGCTTGCTCATGTAACAGCACTGATGGGTCCTGGCCTCCTGGGAGCTGCTACAGACCACAGCAACAGCTGGTTTAACCCTGGGAAGAAACGTGCTGGGGATGGGATCTGTCCCGGCTTCATCTGCCCAGGCTGGGCTGCCTTTCACAGGGGACCCTACACCAGGAGTATCACCACATGCTGGATTGCCTGAAGCTGAGGAGCCCATGGGGATCAGGTACTGAGCTGAAAGACTGAGTCCCTTTTCCCACTGATGGTGGGAGGAGGTGGTGATGGCTTAGTCAACTCAAACCTCATCAGCAGCTATTGCCTGCGAGAGGGAAGCCTGTTCACACTCACACACTGTTATGGGAACAGGCTGCCTGCCAGACTCCCTCTGCCACCCCGCAGTGCAATTTAGTGGGGTTTTGTTTTTTCTTACCTAAAGATGTCATTTTCTTGAGTTATTCTTTTTCCCTTGAAGCAAGGACTCACTAGATGGCACTACATCACCGCACCGCCCGCTGTCCCTAGGCTGGATGAAAAACATTGCCTACCGCTTCATTTTGAGCTGTCTGTGCTCAACCTTTACCAGGAGAAAAAAAACCACGAAGAAATGAAAAAGGTGGGTCTGTGCAATCAAATCAACTTTAGAGCAGGTTCCATTTCTAGCACTGAATCCTGTGTCCAGCTCTAGTGACCCCAGCAATAAAGGGTGTAGAACTGTTGGAGTGAGCCCAGAGGGGGCCAGAAAGATGATCCAAGGGCTGGAGCAACTTTGCTATGAGATAGGCTGAGGGAGCTGGCGTTGTTCAGCCTGAAGAAGAGAAGACTTCATGGGGGGCCTTTGAGTTGCCTTCCATTACCTGAAGGCAACCTGCAGGATGGGTGGAGAAGGACTTTTTCCAAGGGGATCTAGCGATAGGACAAGGGGAAATGGTTTGAAGGAGAGGTTTAGACTAGATCTGAGGAAGAAATTCTTCAGTCCAAGGGTGGGAAAACTCTGGAATTGATTGACTGGAAATGTTGTGGCTGCTCCCTCCCTGGAGGTATTTGAGGTCAGGTTGGATGAGGCCTTGAGCAACCAAGTCTGGTTGAGAGGTGTCGCTGCCCATGGCAGGGAGGTTGGAGTAGATGATCTCTAAGGTCCCTTCCAACCTGAGCAGAATCACGTTAGTAGCTGCTGCACAACTCCAGAGGGCAGAAATCTCATTGCTGGGAGGGGGAGCAACCTATTCACTAAATTTGTGAGAAATTTGTGCAGTGCACGTGAAAACTTGGCTTAGTGCTGCTTTGAGCCACTTTTCTGTCCCAAGACCATCAAGATGAAAAGTATTTGACTTTTAAAAGTGAAAATCTTAAAAGGAAAGGTACCACAACTGTGCCTGGTTCCCTCTCTTCTCTAATGAAGGAGGTTGTTCGGGCTAGAGCTGCAGCCTGCTGATACTGAAGGATGAGAGGTTAGTTTTGGGATGGAATTTGTTTGCCAACATAGCTTTTCGTAATTACTTTGCTGTATTTGCTCTTCAAATTCACAATTGGTATTTATTTCAGGGAGATATTATTGCAGTAAGGGTATGTGATACTTCTCTACTCTTCATTCTCTCCATAGCAACTGAAAATGGGTCAAGCCTGGCGCACAGCACTTAAGGAAAGGCAACAGCAGGAGTCTGCCCTGCTAGTGCTCTACGTTAACCTCACCTGCAACTCCCATGCATGATGCTTTCTAGGATAGTACCGAGTGCTGCGCTTGCAAGGTACCATGGGGAAGCTCTTTTGGAGGTCACCAGACCTCAAGTATCTCCTTGATCTGCTACAGGTTCTGTCAGGAGTGTTGCACAGACCCCTTTAGATCCATGTGAGTACTGCAGGTACCTTCTGGGGCTTTTCCATACCTTCCAGACCCACAGCAAGGGATTTCCTGGTACCTTGGTGCAGGGTACCTTAGCCTTAGACAACTCCACTTGGACACACTATTGACTTTTGAGGCTACTTGCCCTGGAACAAACAATTCCATGGTCTGAAGTGAAGGTGATCCAGTGCTGTAACTAAAATGGACAAGAAGAAACAGGAACCTGAAGGAACCCAGCTCCATAAGATTGCGAGAGTCATTCTAGACTAGCAATAGAACGTGAGGAAATGGACTCAAATACTTCAGGGGGAGGTTTGAATTAGACATTAGGAGAAATTTCTTCCCTGACAGAGTGGCTGGGGATTGGGACAGGCTGCCTGGGTAGGTGGTGGGGGAGTCACCATCACTGGACATCACATATAGATGTGGCACTAGGGAACATGGTTTAGTGGGCAGGGTGGGGTTGGGTTGATGGTTGGACTGACTGATCTTGTAGGTCTCTTCCAACCTTCATGATTCTGTGATTCTAGACTGATTGTTGCAGGAGAAAACCTGAATGTTTAGCCACAAGATTTTAGCAGTGCTAGAGAGGTGAAAAGGAGGCATGCAGCAGGGTTTGGTAAGAGAGACACTGAGGGCTATTCCCAAGGCTGAACTGCAATTTACATTTTCAAACGTCTGCTTATAGTAACTAGGGTGGGGAACCCTAAGCCTAATTTCTGGTGCCTGTAAGTCTTGATACCGGATCTTTTCATTCCCACAGCAGCCTTGATCACTCAGTGCTGGCAATCTTTCCTTCTCTGATGATCTGTGACATGAGGTGTTATGTTTTAGGAATAGAGTCTATTGCACAATAGTGTCATAAAGTGCAAAGCAGTTCTTCTGAACAGCTAATTCAATTGCTGGAGTAAGAAACAGCCGTGTCATTATTCTCTCTGCTGGGAAAACCAGTGTCCAGTCCTCAGTCCACATTACTGAATCTTGGGTATGCATCTGATGGAAAGAAGAGACACTGCCTATCACTTTGTTGAGGTACAAGTGATTTCTATTTACCATTGTGGGAAAAGATCTCCAGACCAAAGGCAGTCACAGACCTGGTGGAGCTGCTAACACACAACCAACCTTCACTCACAGAAATAATGGGTTTGTCTCTGTGGCCATGTTTATGTAAGCAAGTAACTCTGTCCCTAAGGATGGCATCAGCAGGCTGGGGCAGATGAATCGCCGTATCAACGTTTTGAATGGTTTGGGTATTTTACTCTTAATTGGGTAGATTTAATCTGGCCCCTCATATCCCCATCTCATGTGTTGATTGAGAAGTCACAGATCTAGCTACTTAGAGTCTCCATTATGGATTGAGGTTTGTTTGGTGCATAGGTGGATGGACGAGAACTTTTGGGTGAGTTTGGTCCTGAAGAATCTAGTTTGAAAGTGCTAAAACCTCTGCAAACCCAACAGGCTGGTGGCACATTGAGGCGGTCAGGGTTCCACTTCAACACTGAACCAGAAGGTCGGCATAGTCACAGCGTGGTGAACACAAATTGGAGTGGGAGGTTGGGGTCAAACGCCTGGTGTCTGAGTTGAGGCTGGTTTTGTTCTCAAGTCATTAAATCTCAGCAGGGAACTAGTTCCGTTGTGTGCAATATTGTCTAAGTGATCACTTAGCTCACCATGGCACTTAATCTTCTTTCTTTCTAAAACACATGTCATGACACAATTGTGAGATCATTTGCCCTCAGGGTGTTCTTCCTACTGTTCTTCTAACGTGTTAGCACAAAACCCCCTTCGAGTCTCCAATCCTATAGGTGAACCAATCTGAGTCATGCATGCTCTCTTGTTCTTCAGCTCTGGGCAACCTGATCTGGTGAGTGATGTCCCTGCTCCTTGCAGCAGGGAGGTCAGACTAGATGACCTTAGAAGGTCCCTTCCAAACCTATGATTCCTTATCATGAGGACAGCTAATGACCATTGTTTCAAGGACTGACATTCCCTTTGGGTACAGAACCTGAGACCTGAGTTGGATGGAAACGTGTTTTGGAGGGGAGCGGAGCAGTAGCAAAGCCATTCAAATCACGAGGGCTGTAGTGCTTTAGCCTTCCTGAATATGATGGACTCCTCCAAATTGAGAGCATTTCTATTTTAAAAATGTAGATTTGCAAATGAATAAGTATCTCTTTGTTTGAGTGTTGTGTTCGGTTTTGAGCACCTCAATACAAGAAGGACATTGAGATGCTGGAGTGGGTCCGGAAAAGCTGGTGAAGAGCCTGGAGAACAAACCCTGTGAGGAGCAGCTGAGGGAGCTGGGGCTATTTAGTATGAAGAAAAGGAAGTAGAGGGAAGACTTCATTGCTCCATACAACAACCTGAAAGGAGGTTATAGAGAGGTGGGGGTTGGTCTCTCCCAAGTCATTAGTGAGAGGACAAGTGGAAACAGCCTCAAGTTGTGCCAGGGGAGAGTTAGATTGGACATCAGGAAAAATTCCTTCCCTGCTAGAGTGGTCAGGAGTTGGAGCAGGCTGCCCAGGGAGCAGGGGGAGTCACCATCCCTGGCAGTGTTCAAAACACAAGTAGATGTGGCCCTGGGGAAGATGGTTTAATGGACAAGGTGGGGTTGGGATGGTTTGACTTGGTGAATCTTGTAGGTCTCTTCCATCCTAAATGATTCTCTGATTCTTTGACTTTATTCAGCAAATCTCATCATCACACAGCCCATAGCTGTCTGAGTTTAATTAAATTAACTCATGTCATTTTAGTGCTGGAAAAGGAGCAAAAACCTCTGAACTGCTGATTAAGAGAGTAGTTAGTATTTTCAGTTCAAGGTGGCCTAGGCCACCTTAGCCTAAGAGCTTCTAAAATCACTCCCTCTCCACGTCTTCAGCTATATACAGTTAAAAACTGTCTTAAGGTAGCAATTACTTCACCATTAGTGTGGCCTTTCCCAGTGTAGGATCAAAAAGCCTTGAACTTGGTGACTTCTGTAATTTATATGCTTAGACTCTTGTGGCCAGCATAATTGAGAGCTGCTCAGAGGTGGTCCCTGTGCCGCAGTCGAGGGCAGCATGTGAAGTAGGGACCTGACACAGACCACCACGTTGCAGTCATTTGCACAGACTGTTCAACTTTGATTTTAAACCTCCCTAAGTTTCTTCTCCCTAATTTGGACTTTGCCAGGACTGTACTGGCTTACTGGCTAGAAACCGTCTGTTTTTCAGAGTAATCTGTTTAAATTTATTAAATTAACACCATAAATAATTAGTTTATTTATTTATTTTCTCCTTTTTCCTGGACTAAAATAAACTAACTTCTCTTTTTACAGAATTATAGAGGCTGGAAAAGACCTCTGAGCCCAGGCTATGATCTAAAATCACCACAACCAGCTAGATAATGGTGCTAAGTGCCACATCCGGTCTGCCCATAAACACTTCCAGAGATGGGGACTCCATCACCTCCCTGGGCAGTCCATTCCAGGATCTGATAACCCTTTCCATGAGGAAGGGCTTCCTAACATCCAACTTAACCCTCCCCTGGGCAGCTTCAGGCCCTGCCCTCTCCTCCTATCATTAGTTGCCTGGGAGAAGAGCCTGACCCCCACCTGTCTACAACCTCCCTTCAGGCAGTTGGAGAGGAGAAGGTGCTCCGTGAGTCTCCTCTTCTCCAGGCTAAACATCCCCAGCTCCCACAACCTCTCCTCACCAGTTTCCCTCTAGTCCCTTCCCCAGCTTCGTTGCTCCTCTGGACCAGCCCCTCAATCTCTTTCTTGAAGTGAGGGACCCAGACCAGCCCCCAGTACTCAAGGAGAGTCCTCACCAGTGCTGAGTAGTTTCTTGAACGTTTTTCTCTTCACCTGATTAATTTAGTGTCCCCCCACATCCCTTTTGTTGCAGCATGGATTTTGATGAGCGTAGGTCGCTTGAACTGTACAGAGCACGCTGCGTTAGCAATCACAGTAGTACATCTGCGCTGCTGGGAGAAATTATAACCTCCAGAAGACAAATTTGAGGTCCATAGGTGTGTTAGAGGAGGAAATCTGTACTCGTGGATAGGATCCAGGATGCTATTGTTGTGTCTGACCTGTAGGACACGGTTTAGCTGGTAATCTGCAGGGCTTTTTTGGAAATGTTGTTTTGGCCAGGATAATCCACGATAATAAAAAGCTCTTTTGAGCTTGCAGCTTAGCTTGCTAATCCTTACCTTTGGAATTTGGATTGCTTCTGCGAAGAAGGGGTATAGTTTTATTTAGAAGGAATCTGCCCTGTAGAATAGATGGAGGATATGCTTGGAGAATATATGGGGTTGCATGAGAATACAAACCCTTCCTCCAGCTTTTCTACACTTAATTTCATTTCACATAGAAGCCTTTGCAATTGATAGCTGAAAATAACACCCCCCACACCATCATCTTTTGTCTGCTTGGGGAAATTTAACGGAAAAGCATCTGTAAGAAGGAAATTACACAAAAATGAGATGTTAGGAGTAATGGAGGTTTAGATGAGGAGAGATCGACTCTCATTATGAGGTAATAAAATTGCTTATCTGGCTGTGTAAGGAGTTCATCAATGGACTCTTTCTGTTGGTGAAGCTAGGTAATGGGATGACCATAATTTCCTTGCCTCTGGAACTGGTAATTTCTATTCTTAGGGAGTGTATTGCTCGTGTGTTTCCAAACACTTGGTGTATCACAGATACTACACATGCAGAATTCATAGAATCAGAGAATTCAGCAAAGCAAGCTTAACTGATATGAAACATACAGCAAATCAAAGCCTCTTCAGTTTAATGAATCCCATCTTGACCAAAAAGAAAGCAGAAAATGATCAGGACAACTGGGGACCAGTAAGACAAATCCTCAGCAATAGTTTATGGCAGTTATATATCCTGAAACGCAGGATTTACCAGCTAAATAGGCTGCACACAGTGATGTGTGCTCTTCAGGACGGCTCTCTGGCAGTGTTATGACGTGTATTGGAAACAGCTAGCTATGAGGACACAGGCTCTGCTCCTGTAAACGACTATGGATGAGTTAAGTATTGATTTCTACTGAAGCCAGAGCTAAAAGCTGCCTGCTTGACTGAGCCAAAAGGCAGCTATGTCCTTGTGGGGCAGGGAGCAGTACCAGATCCTTGTCTTCTACAGCAGTGGCCAATGGGAAATAGGAGTAGATGCTTTTGGTGACTCCTGGCATCATCTCCACGATACAGATCTGTTGGGTTTTTTGGATATATACTTTTGTTTTCATTTCCTTTTTACAGCAAATGGTAGCTCTGCATTTATGGACCTGGAGGCTACCCCACAGTACTCTCTGGCCAGTCCAGTCTCAATGTGAAAACGTCATGTCAGTGAGCAAGCAACGTACCTGCAAGGGAACGTATGACCAATACCCTGTTCTTGGAGCTGCTCCAGCTGCTGCTGATCCCACGGGTACAATCTAGGATGTTGGTTCTGATACTGAATGCATTGGGAATGGGAATTCTTCCAAAGGTGAGCTCTTCTCTTGATTCATCTTCCTAGAAAAGAAAACCAAAGGGGGTGTGGGCAGAGACTTGTCTGCGCAAACCTTTTGTGCTGGAATTAACTTTTAAAAGTCCTAAACTTGATGGAAATGGGGTTTTCAAGCCTGATTCTCTGGGAACCACTACTCAAGGCAGTAATAGTTGCTTTTAGGGTGGGTTGCATATCCCTGCTTGCTTCCCAAACCAGGGCTCCACTCCCACCCAATCTTCCCTTCCTAATATTAAGCTCCTTGCTCCAATCCCTTAAGCAGCAGTTCACTCCCTGGCTCCTTTTTCCTCCTCTTCCTTTCCTATCTGCCAAAATGAGGACTCAAATTTTACCCCACTTCCTTCTTAATTACTATTCTTCTTTCACCTCAGGGGTAAACACCATCTAGCCTTTCTTCCACCCTAATCCAAGGCTTGTTACCTCATTCTGCCAAGTTCCTGTCGTTTGCTTTGGATTACAGGTATGGTTGTGTGGGATGCTAATAGTATCAACTCCTGATCACTCCACCCCCTTCCTGGGCAGCCCATTCCAATGTCTGGTCACCTTTTCCATGAGGAAGGGCTTCCTAACATCCAACCTAAAACTCCCCTGGCAGCTTCAGGCCCTGCCCTCTTGTCCTATCACTAGGTGCCTGGGAGAAGAGCTTGACCACCACCTGTTTCTAACTTCCCTTCAGGTAGTTATAGAGAGTGATAAGGTCCTCCCTGAGTCCCCTCTTCTCCAGGCTAAATGACCTCAGCTCCCTCAGCAACTCCTCATCAGACTTGCCATCTAGTCCCTTCACCAGCCTCATTGCTCTTCTCTGTCTTCGTTATCTTTGTGTACTTATATCGTAGCATCTTGGGTCAGAGAGGTTCAGGTCCAATCTGTCAAGGCTACCTAAGATCTTGTGTGATTTTCAGAGGTGCAAATCTTATTTTCATCAGCTGTGCCTTTCTAGTCTGAATATAAAGGGAATCTACCTTAGATGACAGTTAAAATTGATCACTGTTCAAGTCTGCTTGAACTGGGTAATACTCGGTTGCTATCACACAATCACAGAGTAATCCTGGTTGGAAATGACCTCCTAGATCCCTGAGTCCAACCATCCCCACTCCAACAAAAACCCTCAGTCCCTGAGAGACTGACAAACACAACCTGACCCCCCTCCCACTTGAGCAGGGTGTGAAGCACCATGGCTACACGGTTCTTCAACACCTCCAGGGATGGGGACTCCACCACTTCCATGGGAAGGACTGCAGAGCAGTGCCCCTGCTTCTGTCAGCAGCCACCAAAGAGAAGAGGCCAACATCCGGCCTTCCACAATCTCCCTTCAGGGAGTTGTAGAGGGCAAGGAGGTCCCCCTTCAGCCTCCTGTTCTCCAAACTGACCCTGCCCAGCTCCCTCAGCCTCTCCTCACACAGCTGGTTCTCTAAACCCCTCCTGAGCTTGGTAGCTCTGCTCTGGACACATTCCAGCATCTCCATGTCTTTCCTATCATGAGGGGTCCAGAACTGAACCCAGGACTTGAGAGGAGGCCTCCCAAGAGCTGAGTCCAAGGGCACGAGACCTTCCTTTCTCTTGCTGACCATGCTATTCCTGATCCAGACCAGGATCCTGCTGGCCTTCTTGGCCACCTGGGCACCCTGCTAGCTCCTGTGAAGCCAACTGTCTCCCAGCACCCCCAGGTCCTGTTCTGTTGGGCAGCTCTAGAGCCCCTCATCCCCCAGCCTGTAGAGGTGCCGGAGGTGGTTGTGACCAAAATGCAGGACCCAGCAGTCAGCCTTCTTGTCCCTCAGATGACTGGCTTCAGCCCATCGATCCAACCTGTCCCAGTCCCTCTGCAGAGCCTTCCTGACCTCAAGCAGATCGACACTCCCAGACAATCAGTGTCTGCAAACTGGCTGAGGGTGCTGTGGAGTAGTCCATGGCCTGACTCTCCAAAGACAGCAGTAACTTAAATGATCTCTATCCTTAGAAGTGTCACTGTTCCCTCTCTTAGGATGTGCACAGGCTTTATTTTATTTTAAACTCGATGATTACAGGTCTCAGATAGTACAAATATATTGATTCTAAAGACATCCCAACAGCATCTTGAGCAACCTGCTCTAGATGACTCTGCTAGTGCCAAGGGGTTTGGAAGAGATGATCTCCAGAGGTCCCATCCAACCTCAGCTATGAAATAGAAAGTTGAAGAAGAGCATGTGGAAAGGGAGAAGGTAACTTGTCATAGTGTGGGGGGATGACGAGAAGCACTAAGTGGTAGCTCTAAGCACTAACAGAGCTCTTTCTGATTTTTAATCTCTTTATTACTCTAAATATTGACTAATTACCCACTGAATGGGACTATTTCCTCCCCTTTTAGTGCCTTCCCAATTATTTAATGCTCACAGCCATCTCCCAGCTTAGGAGTTGTTTGGCTAAGCTAAAACCTCTCCTCTTTCTGCATAAATCAGCCTCTCCTACTGTGTGTTCTGAGGTTGTATCAGTGGGAGGAGGTGAAAGAAACTATAATGGATTAACATTCCCACCCCATATGTGCTCATCTTGTTGCCAGATGGTCGAGAGAAGAGATTTGGACTATGTGGAGGGATGGAACCTGGTTGGTCAGGACAGGAATGCTTCTTATCTCCTTTCAAAAATCTATATGGCTCAGCAGTGAGGATAGTCCTAGGGGTTGGAACACCAGGACTTACGAGTAAATTCACAGATGCCTGAATTTATGTCCCTGCTTCACCTTCAACCACATTTTTCTATTGCTGTTGGCAATCCACTCTGAGGTGCTTGCACTCAGATTTTCTCCTCAGTATTGCAAAACCTGATGCCTTCCTCATCCTGGGGAGGTACTGCAGCCATGGATAACATAGAATCATCTTAGAATCACAGGGTTGGAAGGGACCTCCAAGGGTCATCTAGTCCAACGCCCCTGCAACAAGCAGGGCCATCACTCACCAGACCAGATTGCTCAGAGCCCCATCCAGCCTGACCTTGAATGGCTCCAGGGATGGGGGCCTCCAGCCCCTCTCTGGGCAGCCTATTCCAGTGATCCACTACCCTTAAAGACATTTTCCCTAACCTAAATCTACCCTTTTCTGGCTTCAAACCATGACCCCTCATCCTATCGTTCCCTGCCCTATTGAACAGTTCTTCCTCAGCCTTCTGAGAGGCCCCTTTCAGGGACTGGAAGGCAGCTGTAAGATTCCCCCTGAAGCTGCCTTCTCTTCAGGCTGAACAACCCCAAGTCTCTCAGACAGTCCTCGTAAGAGAGGTGCTCCAGCCCTCTGAGCATTTCTCTGGCCTCCTCTGGACACACTCCAACAGGTCCTCATCCTTTTAGTGTTGGGGCTCCAGAGGTAGATGCAGGACCCCAGGTGAGGTCTCACCAGGGCAGAGTAGAGGGGCAGAATCACCTCTCTTGATCTGCTGGCTACGCAGTGTCTGGTGCAGCCCAGGGTGCTGTTGGCCTTCTGGGCTACCATCTGCCGCTTTACTGGAAGGTCATTGCTCTGCCCTTGGACTTTTGGCTGCTCAGGTCTTCGTGTGGGCATAATTGCCAGGAACTGCTGCTGCAAGAATTGTGCATTAGGAGCATCTCCAGAGACCCAGTGAAAACTTGAGCGAGCACCAGTGATACCCGGGACGCATCTGCATGACAGTAGGTGCTGTAGAGCAGGCTCTAAGCCTTCCTCTCCCCGGTGCTCGGGTGCACAACTTGGCAAAGGGCATGAATGGGTGAGGGGCTGGCTTCCCTGCATCAGCTCACCTGGCAGATGGAGATAACAGCACTTTGCTGTCTCTCAGGGATGACTTAAGGATAAATAGATTAAAGGACTGTGTGGTGCCTGGAGCTGTGCGATGAGGGCTTTAGACGAAGTTAAGCTAAGAGGAGGATTGCACTGCTGCCAGTTTATTGATCTTAAGATTTACAATATTAAAGCTATTTTGAAAATAGCATCTACCTCTTCCATAAAGAACATGACAAAACGATCCAAATTCCTCTCATGTAGCTGCTTTTGGAAAGGAAACACTGCTGTCTGTCTAAAGCTGGTTTTTCTTTTCCTTTTCTGGTTGGGTGGTTGGTTGGTTTGGGGGTTTTCTTAATAGTGAACTTGTGTTCAAGTGCTGGGGTTTTAAAACCGTGATTTCCCTGATTTTTAGGGAGGAAATAGAAGTCAGAATTGGCCAGATTTTGGGGAAAAATCTTCCAATATACATATTTTTTCCTGCTCTGATAATACTTTTTAATATGGAAAATTCACTCAAAGTGTTTCCTCTGTGCTTGATGCCACCTGACAGATCAGCAGGAGCTGGCTTGAGGGTTTCTGTGTGTTTCAGCATCACATCTCAACAGCTGGTATTGAGAGCTGCTACAGCCCTTAGAATAACTTCCCAAGAGGTTTGTGATCACGCTGTTCCATACAGCGGTACTGGTTTGGGGCCAATGTGCACAGTAAAGCTCAGTAACATTGAGAATCCCTTATTGATTCCAGGCTGGTAACTCATTTCTTTTCTTTTTCAGTTTTCTAACACCTGAGGACTCCATCTTTTCCCTCTTCTGGCATTTCTTTATTCGAATTCTCAGGGCTTCAAAGACTTGTGTTTGTTCTCTGTCACTCATTAGTATGTGTGGGATTGGAATCTGTGGGATTTCTCTGTTGAAAAACACAGTGTTTTCTTCTCCAAAGATGTCAAGCTCATGGTAGCTTTGATTTATTTTGATGGCAGAGTAGATGAATGATGAACATTTCTCTTTTCAGATTAATGATCGGTTGTGTGCATATAATTTCTGTGCTTGCTCTGTTTCGGCTGTGCTACTCGAGCACAGTGTGGGTCTAATTGATTAGTATTCATTTTATTTATTTGATGTGGTTTTATTTGTATTTTATTATTTACAATTTTTATTTTAAATAGATATTTTAGATAATTATTTACATTTTTAGTATGTGCATTGTTTATATATTTACATTTTACTTATAATTTTGCTCTACCTATTAGAGCACTCGATCGTGGCACGAGTCCAAATCAATTTAACTTGTTCTTTTTAAGCCCGAGGGCATGTCTTCCAACACGTCTAATTCTCCTTCCTGCTCTTTCAACAGAATGGCTAACAAACAGAGCTGGTTTGTCTTAAGAGTTAAAGAAATGACTCTGTGGTTTTATTTTGCTCATCACATTTATCTAGAGAAGAAGAAACTGTCTCCACAGGTATTTGCCACAGAGATTATCCTGGCATAAGAGTCTTTCACTACAACTTAGCCAAAACCTCTTGGTTTGGACCAGTCAATAGTTTCCAATGGAAAATCTGTGTTGGGAAATTCCCAACAATACAATCCGTACTACAGTCTGTATTGAACTGTTGACATGAGAACACGCCAATGACTGACAGTTCATTGCTCAATTGAATAAACTCTGCCATTCATTTGACGAACATCAGTGTTGTTATTAAAGACTTGCTAACCCCGTCAAATGCAGCCCCATTGACTGATTCTGCCCAAATGTCTTCACAGTCCCTCCTGATGATCTCTGTTTGGTTTTAATTAGACCTTTATGCGAAGACAGGGTGGGGTTTGCCCATGAGGTCATCTGCTTCTCTGTTTGGTTGCTGGCTGAACTCCTAGTCCTCATGACATCACTGTATTCCTCGTTTCAGCTGTCACCCATTGGGATTAGAGTGTCTTTTATTTGTGCTCTCAGGATTGGACAGGTAGAAGAGAACGACAGTTCCGCCAAAGAGAGGAATGAAAGGGTAGGATGTGGTTTTTCTCATAAAGCTGAAACTAATTACATGTCCATAGAAGTATGGAATCACCAAGGTTGGCAAAGACCTCCAAGTCTAGCTGTCTGCCCTGCAACCCCCAACCACTAAACCAGCTCCTGAAACTCCATGCCTCTTCATTTTCTGAACCCCTCCAGAGTCGATGACTCTGCCCAAACCTGGGCAGCCTGCTCCAAGGCCTCCCCACTCTTTCTGGGAAGAAGTTTTTCCTGATATCCAATCTGAACCTTCTCTGGCAGAACTTGACCCCATTTCCTATCGCTAGTCAATAGGGAGAAGAGGCCAACACCAGCCTCACTACAACCTCCCTTCAGGTTGTTGTAGAGAGCAAGGAGGTCTTCCCTCAACCTCTGACTTGCGTATCCCTACATACATATCACGTCTATGTTGTATGTATAGACATGCAGAAAGGGATGTGTGTAGCAGAGGCTGGTATTCACATTTTACAGACACTGTTTGTATTGCCTGACTGTTAAAAGGGAGCTTTAAAGGATTTAATCATCAGATTATTCTTTCTTGTTCCTTCCTTGACCCATCAGGAAGTAAGAAGTGTCAGTTTAAGGAATGTTAAAATATATACATAAGCTGTCTTCCTCATAATATCTCCTCTCTTTTGTTTTTGGGTAGTAAAGCACCTGGGACTTGCAGAGTCCTGTCAGACACGCTAAGAAACTCCTTAGTTCCTGCATGGCAGAGACATGAAGTCACTTACTCTCCTAACCTGGCTGTGGAAAAAAAACCTCAGAGAAGAATCTAGTACAGGAGAGGTTGGCTTGCTGCAATTTGTATTTAGTATTTTCCTCCTTACTAGATCAGTATCGTTCTCAGGAGTAGATGGCCACAGCTTTGCCTCCTCTTTTCCTCTGCACCAACTGGAGTTTAGCTTGGAAAAGAGGAGGCTGAGGGAGACCTCCTTGCCCTCTGCAACTGCTGAAGGGAGGTTGTGGAGGGGTAGGTGTTGGCCTCTTCTCCTTGGTGCCTGCTGACAGAAGCAGGGGCGATGGTCTGAGGTTGAGGCAGGGGAGGGTTAGACTGGATCTGAGGAAGAAATTCATTGCAGCCAGAGTGGTTGGGCACTGGCAGGACCTTCCCAGGGAGGTGGTGGAGTCCCCATCCCTGGATGTATGGAAGAACCATGTAGCCATGGTGCTTCCCGCCCTGCTCGAGTGGCAGCATGGAAGTGGTTGGTTTGTGTTTGTCAGTCTCTCAGGGATTGAAGGTTTTTGTTGGGGTGGGGGTGGTTGGGCTCGGGGATCTGGGAGGTCCTTTCCAACCAGGGTTATTCTGTGATTCTGTGAGTTTGGATCCTGGACAGTGTTAGGGGTGGCTTCCGTTTAGAGCACAAACTGTTATTTTGGATCCTGTAGTGTAATTTTTAGTAGTGAAACTGTGAAAAATGTGAGATTTTAGGGCATCACAAGTGCTAAATAAAATTTCCAAGAGATAGATAACAAAGTAGGAGCGGTGTTACCACAACTACAGAACAACCAGTGACTTGGAAGTCACCGGCATGAAAGAATCTAGAGGTTTTAAAACTCACCTCTTGAGTCACACAGCATATGGTGCTCAGAGGAGCTTAAAAGGTTAAGAGCTACTCAGATAAAATATTTACTGTCCAGTAGTCCCGGAGCTCATTACCCCATAAATACTGCAGGCCTTCCAGGTATGCCAAGGAGGCGAAGGAGCTGAAATGTGCTTCTGCCTTCAGAAGGGGAATTAATGTAATAGCATGCATTCCTTTCAGAGATAACACTGCCGTTTAGGAAGTCCTGAAGTACGTGATGTCTTTGCTGATTAGATTTCCTGTGTAAGCAAAATGTTCATAAAGTTTCATAACTGCATTTTTCCTCCTACCTCATTGCTGGCAGCAGCAGCAGGAGTTTCTGGAGTGCTGCAAGCCTTGCTTCACCGACACTTCTAGCTACTTAATGGTGAGGAAAAAAGAGAGGAGGCAGAGGAAGGTGACTGGGAGAGAAAGAGTGATGCTGTTGCAGTAAATCCTTCACTCTGTGGAATTCATTTGTATTTCCTGCCTTCCTTTTGCATCCCTGTGGCTTGATGCTTCCTACCTGACTTCATTAATGAATCCTGATGCAACAAAGTGGTTAAAGTAATTTCCCTTTTTATCCCTGGTGAACTGAGCTGAGAAGCCAAGAGCATCTCTCTCACTGGATTCAAGCCTGATGGACACCTCTTTTTTTCCACTAAAGCTGCACAGACTCTTTCCCCATGATGTGGGGCCACTTTCCCCTAAGGTAACTTTTAATGGATTAGTGAGTAAAGACCTCAAGTTGTTTGGTCGGTGGATGTCAGAGAGACACCTTCCACATCATCTGCCACAAGCAGTTCAACAGAAACACTTGTGGTGGGGATTTTTTGGGCACGTCCTTTAAGGGGAAATACTATAGGGGTGATTTAGAGCAGCTCCCTTATGAGGAGAGGATGAGGGAGCTGGGTTTCTTGAACTTGGAGAAGAGGAGGCTGAGGGGGGACCTCGTTCATGTCTATAAAGATGTGAGGGGTGGGTGTCAGGAGGATGGAGCCAGGCTCTTCTCAAGGTCATCTGGTGATAGGACAAGGGGCACTGGGTGCAGGCTGGAACAGAGGAGGTTCCATAGAAATATCTGCAGGAACTTCTTCCTAGTGAGGGTACCAGAGCACTGGAACAGGCTGCCCAGGGGGGTTGTGGAGTCTCCTTCTCTGGAGACGTTCCAGACCCACCTGGATCTGTTCCTGTGTGACTTGGTCTGGGTGATCCTGCTGTGGCAGGGGGATTGGACTGGGTGATCTTTCCAGATCCCTTCCAGTTCCTAATGATTCCATGATTCTATGATTTTGCTGCCTCTAGGTCGTCTTATCCGGCTTTTGTCTCCCTTTGTGGTTTCCCCTTGCCTTGTTTCTTCAGTCAATTTAGAGAATGAGTCAGGAGGGCACAGGAGTCTATTTCAGAGTTTCCATATTAATTATTATGAGTCAAAATGAATCGAAGATTCGTTGTTTTGCTTAAGCAGCACTGTGCCATCTGATTAATTACCCTGCTGCTGGCCTCAGAATATGTTGTACAGTTTCTTTGAGATAAGGACCAAAAAATGCAGCGAGGCATTTTGCTGGTCCTGCCTTTGTATCTCGTACTTCTGCCCCACTTTCCTGTGCTGCTAATACCTTTTAAATACAAATGAGCAAACGTTGGGCCAAATTAGAGTTAAGAAAAGAAGAGTCTTAATGAAAAAGGTGGGAGTTCAGCAGTGGAGTGTGTGTGAAACCAATGCTGTATTGTCTGGAATACAGGGGTTCTGTCTCAACACTGGATCGTTGCCCTGCTCTGTTCAGAGAAGTGATGTCCTCATGGCTGAACTCCTGAAGGGATCTAGTGCACTGAGATAGAAGAGTTTGAAACATCCTGGGCAGAGTTTTAAAAAGCCAAGCCCAAAAGCTGTTAGCACCAGGGAGCGTTCAGCCTAGAAATCAAGAAATGGGGATAGAGGTCTGTAGAAAGGCTGGGGAAGAACTGTTTAATAGGAATAGGACAGATAGTGATGGGATGAGGGGTCATGGTTTGAAGCTGGAAAAGGGTAGATTCAGGTCAGACATCAGGAAAAAGTTCTTGAATCTGAGGGTGGGGGAATCCCTGGAACAGGTTGCCTAGAGAGGAGGTGGAGGCCCCATCTCTGGAGCCATCCAAGGTCAGGCTGGATGGGGCTCTGGGCAGTCTGGTCTGGTGAGTGCTGGCCCTGCTTTTTGTAACGAGGTTGGACTACATAACCTTTGTAGATCCTTTACAATTCTGTGGTTGTGTGATACACAAGGAGATGAGATTTTCTTAAGAAGGCTTTAAAACCAGCTACAACTTTCATCAGTATTCTGTTAACTATTATATTACAGCCTTGAGTTGCTTGAAATGACTGATGGGAATCTGCTGCATGGCTCTGGGACCGGCAAGGAGTGACCAGCTCAGCCCACACTGGCCAGTCATTCTGAGTGAAAGGTAGAGAGCTGCCAGCTGTGCTGCCAAGCCCATTGCCCCAGGAATGAGGAAAAGAGGTTTTGCCCTTTTATACCTTTGAGTCAGCAGCAGAACTCTTGGGGATGATGGAGAGAAGGGTTAATTTGTCCTCTTCAGCGTAAGCCTTTCTCTGTAGTGCCTGTCGTGGGGACCCCGTTAATTTTGCAGGACTCATGAAATAATCCTAAACTAGGACAGTGCCGTTTGTCTGAATTTTTGGAAGCCATCAGCAGTTTTGCTCGTAAGTGGGACACTTGCTGCAGACAATTTACAAACATCAGGGGAAAGAGGGGAGCTGGCAGTGGTTTTCAATTCCCCTTAAGTTCTTTTTTTGTTGTTTCCAACAAAGAACTGAAAAACTGGGAGGTTTATTTCCTGATAAGCACAAATCTTTGTCTAAAATCATTTGAATGCCATTCAGCGAGACCTGGAGAGGCTGGAGAGCTGGGCAGAGAGAAATGGAATGAGGGACAACAAGGGTCAGGGGAGAGTCTGGCATCTGGGCAAGAACAACCCCAGGGACCAGGACAGAGTGGGGACTGACCTGAGAGCAGAGTAGGAGAGAGGGACCTTGGGGTCCTAGTGGACAGCAGGATGACTCTGAGCCAGCAATGTGCTCTTGTGCCCAGAGGGCCAACAGTGTCCTGGGGGAATCAGAAGGGGAGTTGTTAGCAGATCAAGGGAAGTTCTTCTCCCCCTATGCTCTGCACTGGTGAGATCACATCTGGAGTGTTGTGTCCAGTTCTGGGCCCCTCAATTCCAGAAGGACACAGAGCTGCTGCTGGAGGGTGTCCAGCATAGAGCAATGAAGATGATGAAGGAAGTAGAACAGCTCCCTGATGAGGAGAGGCTGAGGGAGCTGGGTCTCTTGAGCTTGGAGAAGAGGAGGCTGAGTGGGGACCTCATTCATGTTTATAAGTATTTGAGGGGTGAGTGTCAGGAGGATGGATCCAGGCTCTTCTCAAGGTCATCTGGTGATAGGAAAAGGGGCACTGGGTGCCAGCTGGGACAGAGGAGGTTCCCTATCAATATCAGAAGATACTTCATAGTGAGGGTTCTGGAGCACTGGAACAGGCTGCCCAGGGGGTTGTGGAGTCTCCTTCTCTGGCGACGTTCCAGACCCACCTGTATGTTTTCCTGTGCAAGTGGTCTAGGTGATCCTGCTGTGACAGGGGGATCGTACTGGATGATCTTTCGAGGTCCCTTCCGATCCCTAATGATTCTGTGAATTATTAACGTGAGCTCACCTGAACGGTTAGTTTGTTAGGCACCGTGTGAACGCTCTTCTGTCTTCCACGATGGATGTTTGCCATCGGTTCATATGAGTGTTTTGGTGACCCAAAGGATGGATTGTTCTCTTTTGCTTGTTGGGATTATGAAATCAAAATTACCTGCAATATAGTATGAAAAGGCATGGAAGAGTATTACTCGAATGAAGTAAGGCTGTGCTTTAATGAATGGGCTTTTCATTTAGTGGATTCTTTATAAACAACTGTGCTAAAGCCACCTTCAGTAAATCCAAAGCAGAGTTGACGCATACATTTCCAGTGGGTGGGGACTGCCAGGAGGGGAATTTTTCAGCAGGTGAATGTTCCAGCTGTTTATTTCACCTGTAAAGACTGCTCTGGTATAGGGCAAAATCACTATGTATTGTCTTAATCTGATTATTTCAGCTCAAAACCTGGCTAGATGAGAACATTCTCAAGGTGGATACTCCAGGAAACATCCAGCCTGTGTGGATTTCTCAGTCTTCACTGTAAAGGGGCAGGTTTCTACCTGCTGAAGTATTGGCGAAGTTGAGCTGAAGATAACTGAGCCAATGAGTAGTCCATGCTGAAGGCAGACAGGAGGAGACTTAGTGGAGATCTGATCAATTCTTCGGAGTGTCTCAAGAGTTAGAGTCAAGAGGAGGGGACCAGACTCTTCTTGGCGGTGCCCAGTGATAAGGCAAGGAGCAACGAGTGCAAGCTGTAGCAGAGGAGGTTCCATGTGAACATAAGAAGAACCTTTTCAAGGTGAGGGTGTCAGAACCCTGGAACAGGCTGCCCAGAGAGAATCTGGAGTCTCCTGCTCTCCAGACTTTCAAAACACACCTAGATGCAGCCCTGTGTGATCTCATCTATGTGTTCCTGCTCTGGCAGGGATGTTGGACTACATGACCTCCAGAGCTCCCTTCCAACCCCTACCATTCTGTGCTTCTGAAGTGGAAAAACTGAGCAGATAGATAGAAGGAAAACTTGTGGAAGTGCCTAGTGCTTCACTCAAAGCTGTGGATTTATTCAGACACACAGTCCCTTTAGGCTAATGTTTTTCAAGTTTTAAAGCGTAAACAGAGATCAAACCTACAATCCCTCATTAAAAGAAAATTAGAGATGTGAGTATGATGGAGAGCGTTGTGACTGTGCATCTATTGTATTTGAAAACACTGAATTTTGCCAAGACAACTGTGGCAAAAAAAGCAAGCCCTAGGAAAAGCAGATCTGTAAGAAGCAGAGGCAACAAGCTGGATCATTTTGCTTGGCTGATCTTGTCAGGAAGTGCAGCAGTTCAGGGTAAACATACTATTTGTTCCCTAAGGGCTTGCTAACTCACTTGAAACAGAACATGATGTACATCTAGCCATCTAGCAGCTCATGGTGATGTGGGCTTATGCCACGTTTTGCTTTGAGACCTTGTCCCCCCTCACAGGGCACAACCGGAGTCAACGTCCCAGCTTGCACGGGGAGAGTTCAAGGTGACTGCTGCTCTCTGTGTGCTCCTGTTCACATCTGACTGGAGGTAAGCTGTACAAGCACAAATAGACATCTGCAATTCTTCATTGCCAGCAGGTTCCTTGGAAATTCACGTAGGGCCAGTGCTAGTTTGGAAAAGCTCTTTTATTTTGCATATGTGGCAAGAACCCTCTTTAAGTTATCTGAGCCCCTTGCCTGTGGCCACCTTATGTTGCTAAAAGTACTGCTGCAATATTCAGTCCTCGGTTTGAAATCCCTTAGTGTTAGGTTGTGTATTAACTTTCAGCAAGTTCCAGCTATAGACCCTGGCTCATACCCGTAGAAGCCCTTCCTACTGCTCGGTGAAGCAACAGACTGTGAACAAACTTAGCATCGTCAATCAAAAAGATTTCACAAACTTGTTCCTGCCTTTTGTTGACCCTACATTTGCAGAGTTGAGAATGCAGAGTGCAAGCTCTGTAGCTCAGGGCTGCAAGTTGGGATCAGGTCAGCTATACTGTTTCTTTGCACTCAAGTATAATTCCAGCTAGATTGATAGCGTGACTACTTAGAGAAGGGAAATGCAAAACCCTTGCACGTGCAAGCATAAACTCCAGCTTTTTAGATCTTTTCAGCTAATTAAATAGGTAGCTGGGTGTTTCCAGGCAGTGTGAATGAGAAGTTGTGAGCAGAAAGACAACTTCTTTTGTCTGTTTTCAAAAGATACTCAAGTTTTTTCGCTCGAGCATCTTGCTGGGCATCGTAGCAGATAAAAGATAAACCTGATGTGATTGCATCAGGTCTCATGGACATTAGACTCATGGACACCCAGCTAGTGTGCAGTAAGCAGATGCATAGCCTGGGAGCATTCCCATCTTCCTGACAATGTGGAGTCTGACTCTCTTTGTATTTAGCAACCAGCCACTATGACAGAGAAGAGATGGAGGATACAGAATTCAGTCACGTGAATATTTCAGGCATCATTCATCTATGGTAAGCAAGGGGTTAACGTGGAAATGCAATGGCACACTGGGCTCAATACAGAATTTTATCAAATTTAACACTACTGTCCATTCTGCTGGGACCCTGAGTAGACTGGCACTGAACTGGAGGGTATTGACTGACCTGGTTTGCTTTTGGTGGTGCTGGTTTTGAGAGCAAATGAGTTCCGTTGTCTATGAGATCACAGGGCTTTCAGTTTCTCAGCAGATAAACATTGGCTGACCTCTTTCAGATTGGCTTCTACAAACACGCTCCTAATGATTCCCACAGGCCACATAACTGGAGTGAAAAGGGCTGCTGGAAGCAGCAGTAACTGCAGTCTGGTAGTGATTCCCTCTGAGCAGGACATGAGGAGTCCTTGCTTGTGCAATGGTTACACACGTGCCTGGTCTCAGCCTAGGAGAGAGAGGAAGGCTCATGACACAGTGCCACATGGTGATAGGACAAAGGGCACTGGGTGCCAGCTGGAACAGAGGAGGTTCCATATCAATATCAGAAGGAACTTCTTCCCAGGGAGGGTCCCGGAGCACTGGCACAGGCTGCCCGGGGGGGTTGTGGAGTCTCCTTCTCTGGAGATGTTCCAGACCCACCTGGCTGTGTTCCTGTGTGACTTGGTCGGGGTGATCCTGCTGTGGCAGGGGGCCTGGACTGGATGATCTTTCAAGGTCCCTCTTAATCTTTTATGATTCTTTGATCTTCACTCTTGGAGGTTAAAATGTTCTGAAAGCAGTTTTGAGACAAACATGTATGCATGATGCTGTAGGGTTCAATAATTGTTTAATATTTAAAGGTTCTGTTGTAATATTTTTGCAACACTTTGAAGAAGATTTTGTAGACATTTTTGAAATCTAAAAACAGTTTTAAAAGGTCGTCTTATTTTTAAAAATAAGATGGATCTCAGCTAGATGTCGCTCACTCTGGCTTCTTGCATGGTTTGTAAACTGGAGTCATCTGCAGGAGGAAATGTCATGCTCTCCTGCTCTGCGTGGTGGTGTGAAGAACATACTTGGTGGTGATGGTTGCAGGTCCCTGGCCTCGCTGGGCCAGTATCAGTCACAAAGGCATCCAGACAGGAGTGACAAATGTTCTTTAAAAGCATGGAGCTGCAGCAGTAACAGGGAAAAGGATCCACTGCACCCAGAAAGTACCAGAGCTAATTGCCTGGGCAGGCAGAGGACTGAAACCCCCTTCGATGCTGGAAAGATTCTTTCTGATTCCTTTCAATGAACCTGGGAACTGGGTTGGCCCTTTGCTTATCTCTCTCTCCTGGAACCCAAATCAGCTTCTGGGGCTTGTGCTGCTCAGTGCTTGTCACGAACCCACTGTGACGGGTTGCTGCAGTGTCTCTGAGCAGCAGTTTGAAGATACAGTGAAGACCGTTGCTTTTAAGAACCAGCCTGCACTCAGGCTGTGAAGGTGCAGGTGCAGGTCAGTATGTTGTCCAGGAGATTTCAGTGAGTAATGTCATAAGTTAGGGTTTCACGTGGTATAAAACAGGGTGTAAGGTATGTGTCTGTCACCTCTGTGCCTGATGCACACTGGAGAAACCTGGCTGGATCTTGTTGGAGAGTGGTTATCGTATTTGGAGACACCTTGTGAGGTCTCAAAACTTCCTTTGTTTCTATACAGAAAGCAGATGAAGGTTTTAAAACAAAGAGGTGCCAGTGTTTCAGCTTGCTCTTAAGTTGGCTAGTCATAGGACAAGAGGAAATGAGGTCAGGTTGCTCCAGGGGAGGTTCAGATGGATTCTTAGGAAAAACTTCTTCCCAGAATGAGTGGGGAGTCCTTGGAACAGGCTGCCCAGGGAGGGGCTGGAGGCACTGTCCCTGGAGGGGTTCAACCAACAGGCAGACACGGTGTTTCGGGAGATGGGTTGTAGGGCGGATGGTTGGACTTGATGATCTCAAAGGTATTTTCCAACCGTGATGATTCTATGTTCAGTTGTGTCAAAATCTGGCTTCTCATCAAAACTGGAACCGTTTGGGCAGTGTCACACGTCTCCGTGCTCACATGCTTGGCATTCCTCTGTTCTTTACTTATCTACCTATCTCACCCCCTCCCCTCCTTCCTGTCAAAACAGCCACAGCTTATGTTTTGCAAAAATGGGCAAGCTCTGATTTTTAGCAAAAGAGAACACGGTCACTTGTCCAAACAGCAATAGACTACAGGAATACATGACAATAAAAACTGGGTGAGTTTTTTACAAAGCAATACATTCCTGTTAGTCAAAACACCTTGTTTATTTTTTAGGACACAAACAGAGTCCTTTCCTCACTCTTCATCATCTCCTGGTACCGAAACAAAACACAGGCCAGTGGAACTGGAGCGTGCGAATTCCACTGCCTCCCTCCTCAGCCACGCAGCCCCTTCCCTCCTGCAGGGAGCTGAACACCGTCCACACATCACTGGAGACAGGAACACTAGAACACAATCTGCTTTCGAATTTTCTAAATATTTCTCAGCTTCCACTGCAGATTGTTGTCTTCACACTGTACGGTTGTGCCAGGCACTCCCCAACAGCATTCTTCTCTGCCTTCCCAAATCACTCGGAGAGCAAACAAACCTTTCCTTGAGTCACTGATTTCTGCAAAGAAGCATTTGTGTTTATTAAAGATGAAGGAAGAACAGCTAGACTGCACATTTTACAGCTCGCAGCTCTCCCATGAAACCCGAAGTAAGATCTTTGACAGCACAGAGCTCCTCTCTCCTCTGGGAATAGGGCTTCTCCCTGCCCAGGGTACTGCTGCGCTGTGCAAGAACCAGCTGCCTGGCAGTTCCCAATCCCCCCTGAGCCCCGTAAGGCTCTGGGACATGCTGTGCTGTCTGTAAGTGGTTTGATTGCCCGAATGAAAAGCTTTTGATGTAATAAACAGTGTGCACAGTGCACTTCTGCAGGATAATACGATCATCTGTATTGCAGTGAGCTCTACTCAACAGCTGAGTCTAGACAGGAATGTGTTAAATGAGTCCTGGAACGATTTAGCAGGCACTAGAATTAATTAGGAGAGGATTTTCTTTTTCTACAGTAAAAAATGTGAGTTATCTAGCACCTAATAATTATGCTCAACCATAGTAATTTTAAGTACTTATCATCAGAAGTACTTACAGTCATCTTGGTCTGTGCTAATACTTGTCTGTGAGGTTCTTTACTCGTGAGAGCAGCAAAAGTTTGCCCTGCCCTAGTTAAGTGCATTTGTGCCTGGCCATGACCACGTTTGGAGCAGGAATAATCCTTGATTGCCTCCACTTATTTCCTCACTGCTCTAGCAACGCAGAGCACTATATTTTTCCTCTGGGTCAAGTCACCATCACTTTCTACTTCTGTGTAGTGGAGCAGGCACCCTACCATTTCATGCCTGTGCTTCAGCAATCCCACTCCTCACTGAGCTGTTCCAATACAGAGAGCACTACTTGGTGATTAGAACAAAGAATGAGTTTAATAGACTGCAGTCCAGTCTCTCAGTAGGAACCTCAGTTCTCCCCTGGGGAAGGGGCTGGAGGCAAAGTCTGATGAGAGGCTGAGGGAGCTGGGAGTGTTTAGCTTGGAGGACAGGAGAGGAGACCCAGGGGTGACCTTCTCCCTCTCTACAATTCCTGGAAGGGAAATTGTAGTCAGATGGATGTTGAGCTCTTCTTTCAGGCAACTAGTGACAGGATGAGAGGGCAGGGCTTGAAGCTGCCAGGAGAGGGTTAGGTTGGATGTTAGGAAGCCCTTCCTCATGGAAAGGGTGATCAGACCCTGGAATGGACTGCTCATGGTGGTGCTGGAACTCCTATCTTTGAAGGCATCTAAGAAAAGACTGGATGTAGCACTTAGTGCCCTGGTCTAGGTGAATGTGGTGATGTTGGGTCAAGGCTGTGCTTCATGATCTTGGAGATCTTTTGCATCCTGAATGATTCTGTGATTTCTAATGTCCACTAACAAGAATATTTTGCTGTCACTGTACGTGCAGTTATTTACCTCAAGGAACTCTGACCACCAAGAAAGGATCATAGCATCATAGAATGGAAGGGACCTCCAAAGATCATCCAGTCCAATCCCCCTGCCACAGAAGGATCACCTAGACCAAGTCCAGGTGGGTTTCAAACATCTCCAGAGAAGGAGACTCCACAAGAACAATATGTTTCTGCTAACTTCTGTCTATGTGACCAAGGACTGGATCTATCTGTGCACAACTTCACACTTATCCCAGGCTCCAGAGATCCAGAGCATCAAGTCTGTTGAAGATACAGTGCAGATGTGAGTCTGTTCCTTTAGGCTTTGTGGGTGGATCAAACAGGGGCAGGTCCAGGTTTCACCACAGGTCTCCCTAAAGGCATGACAATCATTTCCAGATTCTTGGAGGCAGCGTTTGAACTCAGGCTGCGAATGGTAGGTGCCTGACTCAAAGCTTTGGGCCAAGACAAGCCTGCAATGTGGGCAAAAATGTCAGTTATGAGGAGCAGAAAGTTTATGTCTGTGCTTCCATCTCCACTCACCAGCCTGTAATGGCCTTTTAACAACAGGCACCTCAGGTTTCTCCCCTAGTATGAGCTAATACAGGGCGGTGGGCACTGGGGGCCATGAAAGCAATAGCTTTTGAGGCACTCTATTGCTCAACCTGCTCAATAGTTCTCCAGAGGAGTGTGAAGACTGTTTTTGCAGCTGAATACGGTGCAAGGGTTGAACTATGGGGCCTTTCATCTTTTAGCTGGCTCCCTGCCATATGTTTTGGTTAGGAAGGACAAGGTCAAATCTTCCCCAGTTTAGTGTTACGGGGCTAGAGGTTTGCATAGGGCTTTAGGAAAACAAGAGAATCTGCATTGTTATAGGAACAGAGCTCTTATTTATATAGAGCGAGCTAAAGTAAATATATTACAGTTTAACAGCTGATTTGGAAAGTCCTTTTCACTCTTCCCATAGAATCAAAGTCCAGGACCAAGCAGACTTTGGGAAGAAACTAAACAACTCTAATCTTGATGGACAATTTCATCCAGGCGATGAGCTGGCTGTCGGGAGAATTGTTCCTGTGTTGCAGGAGAATCATAGAATCCTTAGGGATAGGAAGGGACCTTGAAAGATCATCCAGTCCGATCCCCCTGCCACAACAGGATCACCCAGACCAAGTCACACAGGAACACAGCCAGGCAGGTCTGGAACATCTCCAGAGAAGGAGACTCCACACCC